>VYXD01000901.1:350360-441009 GCA_013397195.1 Hylia prasina | reverse complement strand
TTTTTTTTTTTTTCTCCCTGGAATAAAATTTGCTGTCTGAAATATTAATTCACCTACTGAAGTTAGGTTTTATTGATTTTTTTTTTTCCCTGATATTTCAATATCCAGGTAGCCCACTGATACCTTGGAATAAGAGCCATCCATTTTGAAGTTAGGAGAGTTATTTCAAATTGTTAATGCAATAGCATTTTTCACGAAAAAATATGACCCAATTCCTCATGTGTTGCAGGCAGTGGGACACAAATGTATTTCCAAGTGATGCCTCCGCAAATCTGAATTCTTTATATGTGCTTTTGAAACAATATGATGTGCCTCCAGCATCTCTTCTCAATGTGAAGTGAGTTTTATTTGTCACAGGCCCCTGGAAGTTGATGAAGCTGATCCTGCTTCCATTGAAGTCTGTCAAAATTCCTGATGACCTTACAGAGATTGAACAATTACTTAGTCGTTTGTGTTGTGTTAGCACGTCGGTCATCTTAAAAAAGCACAAAATTCTATTAGGCTCTATGACAAAACCCAAGATTAAATATCGTCTTCCATACAGCTGTTAGTATAACATGATTAAATATTTCCATAATAATTTCTGATTGATAAAATTACATTTTTAAAAGGTCTTAAAATTGACCTGTGCTTTTCAGACTGTAGTTAATTTTTAACTTTTCCTGGGGCCCTTCCCAATGCTTCAGCGTAAGTTTGAAAGACTAAACTGACCACTATTCCAGTAGTTACATCACAGCTGTTATATATGGAAGTAATACTACGTTTTTACTTGTTAAGATAAACCCTCTTTGACAATATTCGGTATCTCATCACTTCTCCTGTTCCCAACAGCACACTGTGCTCATTTGGTTGTTTACAGACATTCAGACAGAACATAGTCTCCATCTCTGTGTCTGTGTTCTTCGTTCCTAGACTTAATCCAGCAGATTGATGGATTTAACTGCTTTGTGTGCCGGTTCATTGAGTTGTAATTCCAAAATTTTCTGCAATCTTCCTGCAATCTGAAGTTTCTTGCTTCACCATGCCTGTGCTTCATGCATTTCGTTCTGTATTTTTAGTCTTCTTCAGGGACTGTTTTTCTAGACTGCATAGAAGTATTCCATAATTCCAAGTATTTTCCATAAGCAGATTAATTTTTGTATTTTTCATGTAGCCAACTTTGAACTCTTTCTTTTCTCCTTGTTAACTGTGAGCATTACTGGTATAATTACAATAATAATTATTATAATATTTAACATTGTAATAATAATTCCTCTAATATTCATATGATGTTAAGATTTTCAGATACATTACACAGTTACTTTCAAATGATGATTTTTTAATTCCATGGAAGAGCAATATCAAATTCTCTGAGTGATGTTTTTGTATTTTTGAAGGATTGCTTTGATTCTGGAATTAGCTCATTTTTCTCTGAAAGTAAACTGCACTGAGGTCGCAGCTCATTGTATACTTGATTTGAAGAGCGCTTCAATTACTGTAAGTTCTAATTATGTGGGTTTGGATTTTTTTTACACACCCCCACACTCCCACATCCCTTTTGTGTTTACGTTTTAAAAATAGTACTAATGGTTCTATGGTTCTGTCCATCTGTGTGTTGTTTATATATTCATTGATATAAATAATTATTTGGATACTTGATCTATTCCTAAACTAGAGAAGTAGTAGCAAGGTCAGAAAGTAGGGTATGGGTAGACTAGGGTCATTAGCAGTGCAGTTTGTTTTGGCAAATAAATACTAACTGTAAATTTTTGCTTGTGTTTTTAAAATGTTACCTGTGCAAGAGTTTGATTAGAAGTTAAATTCCAATTTATAGTATAATGATCCCAGTTAGAGTTACTCATAAAATTTAGCTTATCCTCACATAATTTTTTTTTCCGTGTGTCTGATTCAGGCCTGTCACTGTGGGGCACAAGAGACTCCAAATATTTCAGAAGGCAAATAGCATAAAGAAGGCTTTATTGTCTAATTCTTACTACCTTTTATAAGGTGTTCTGATACAGACTTAACATGATTTGTGAATAGGAATGACACCTCTGTAATTCCATTGGTCAAACTACAGAAACACAAAGGCACCAGCTGCACCGAGTTGTTTTGAAAAAGGACAGTTGTTTACCAAGATTGTTTTGAGAAGAAAACCTTCCCGAGAAATTCTCCCTTGGGAAAATTCAGCAGCTACTAACAGGCTAAAATTTTAGAGTTGGAAGTATCAGGCCCACACAGGCCCATTATTCTGAACATTTCCTGAAAGTCTAAAATCATATACAAATCCATAGCATTCCACTGGAAGATGTGTTTAAATCCCCTAGATCAAAGATTCACAAGGATTTAGTCTAAGTATTTGTGTAGTCAGTAGTGGGAAATACCTGTTGTGTGGCAGTAATTGAGAAACTTGGCTTCCATTTCAACCTTCTCCATTGGAGTTAATATGTTTTTAAGTGACCATCTTCTGATTGCCCAGCATTGTTTGACAGTGATTCTTGTTATAGTAGAGTAAGAGAAATCTACGTCAAAATTTCAGCTCCTTGGCTTTTGCCAAGTACTGGCAAATTTCTCAAACATAACATGAATTTCATCTTTGTGTGTATTTGTCATTAAATTTTTCACAATCTCTTCTCTTTTCCAATCATGGGGATGTTAAATTACCAAAGGTCATGCTGAGTAATTTGATAATAGCTCATAATGAAGTTGGAAAGGAGAGGCTGTCTGAGTTTACTTATTACACCAATGTAACCCAAATACAGCATATCTTAGGTGTTTCTATGATCCATACGTATAGTCTATATCGTTTAATAGTCAGCTCTTTCCTAAGTTGTTAAAAATCTAACTTCATTTTTCACTTAAAAGTTTCACTGCCCATCAAGTAGAATCCTTTCTGTCTTGACTAGCCCCTGTTGATTCCAAGCATGTACCTTTTTAATAACATCAATGACTAAATCAAAGAGGGCAGATTTAAATCAGATATTGTGAAAATATTTTTCCTTGTGAGACTGGTGAGGGCCAGGTTGCCTGGAAATGCTGTGGCTGCTCCATCCCTGGAAGTGTTCAAGGCCAGGTTGGATGGGGTTTGGGGCATATTAAGATAGTGGAAGGTGCCCCTACCTATGGCAGGGCGTTGGAACTGGATGGGGTTTAAGGCCCCTTCCAACCCAAACCATTATGTGATTCTATGATACTATTAGAACTGAAATCAAATTACAGTATAGGAGGAATCAGGTGTACACTGGTTTTCTTACTGCAAATTCTGGCAGTGAACAGCTTAAAAGTTATTTTACTCCAGTGAGTAAAAAGTGACTGCAGTTCAAACAACAAATTCTATTCCCTTTGTATCATTTCAGTTAATTGGCTAGCATAGCAGGATTTTCAGCAGGAAAGTACAATGCTGTATTACCGTAATTGCATGGGTTTAATCTTTATTGTATTTCTTTTTAATAATTGAAATTAGCATTTTGTGTATTAATACTTCATAGGAGCAAGGGAAACTTATTGAGATAGAATGTCTGGAATGTGAATATGAAATGAAGAAAAATGACACTGAAATTGTGACTTATACCAAAGGAGTTGTTGAGGTATGTTCTTTAACTTAGAGAGAAAAGTAAAAGTTTTAATTTGTTAAATGTGGAAAATTGCATTTGACTGTGTGTCTTGATTACATTATACTGACAAGGAATTCTTTTAACCTTCATGTTCTTTTAAATTGGACTTCCAAGAAGGAAATGGAGAAAAACAAACCACAGTTGTCTGTTGCTCCCTTAAGTCATCTGTCTGACCATAAATGTTCATAATATATTACTTTCCAAGAGCAAAGATGGTAGCATTGAGGCATGGAAGGGCAGCACTCTCATGCTTTTGTATTTTGCCTTTGTGGGATCTCTTTTCATGGAATATCTTGGGTTGGAAAGGACCACAAGGGATCATTGAGGCCATGTCAACTATGATTGCATGGTCAATCTCATACAAAGTCTTATGTCAGAGAAATGCAGTTTGTTCCTGATAAATTGTCACACTAGGGAGGACTTTCTTGAATTTCTGTGGTCGGTTGGCTCAGCTGTAATCCAGACCATCAAAGTTAGAAGCCTCAATATCAATATTTTCAATGGGATTAGAGAGTTGCCTACAATGAGCATTTTAGACCAGCTGTTAAGAGTTACCTGAAGTTCCTACAGTGGGAAGTAGGAATATGTTTAATGGAAATTGGTGGTGTGAACACTTACTCCTACCTAGGGCTGTTACCATTTTGGAGTTCAGAAATTCCACTCACCTTTTGAAAGAAAATCTCTTGTTAATGAATTCTTCATAACATGAAACATTACTAATATTAAAATGTAAACCAGGATATTTAGGTATTTCTAAACTTTAAGTCTGCAGTGCATGCAGTTGAAGAAGGATATTGGTTTTTTCTGGGATTTTATTGGTCGGTTTTTTGTTTATTTGTTCGTTTGTCTTGGTTTTGGTTTTTTATGTGTGTGTGTGTTTTTTTTTTCTTGCATAACCTCTAAAAATAATGGAATGAATTTGTTACTGTAGGTAACATTGGCTTTTAGATTTAGTAAGAACCAAGTTTAATTGGCAGTATGGCAAATTCCATTCTTAATATTTATTTTTTTCCTCTTCTGTACTGTACCTGTAGCTGAATGTGAAAAAAACCCAAAACAACTACACCTTCTGAATTCACAAGTATTCACAATTATCAATTTTTGTTTATCATAAGAATGGGGACTAGCTGACAGACTTCTGCCAGAAATAATGTGATAACAGCCTGGAGCACCTAAAAGAAATATTTCTTAGTTATTGATGCCTGTTTATAAAAAAAAATTATTAAAGGAATTATTAAGAAAAAAGTTTCCGAAGTCTGCTGGCTGAGGGACTGCTTCCTACTGAAAACAGTCCTAAGATTAAAATTTGGAGGAACATGTACGAAATTCCATTTACTAAATGCAGTAGTGCTAATTAATTCTTCATGTATGTAGGTGCAGCTGCAATTGATAAAAAATCTTGAATTAACGTTGAAACGTGCAGTTAAATTGGGAGATCCTGGTGTGATTCAGGTTGTTTGTACAACCCAGTGGAATCTGTGCTTACCATTACTACAACACAATTTGCATCAACATGTGCGAAAGCCATTGATCTCAGTTGCTGATGTCCTTGAAGAGATTGACAGGTAATTTTCAATGCTATGTAGTTTTCTGAAAGGTCTCAAAGCATCAAACTCATTTAAAAGCTCAAGTTCTGTGTTATTAAGTGTCTTTGAGAATTTTCCACTGGCTCGTAATAAATGCATATCTGCATGTTGCATACATTTCCCTGTTAATAATTTAAATATAGGTTCCTTTCAGGCACAGTCTTACACTGTTTAAGGACCTGTGACAAATATTGAAGTATTTTAGGAATTTAAAAGTACTCTAGTTAATCAAAATTATGTGAGAAAAATCCAAAGCTGCAGTGTATGTGTTAGACTGTGGTCTAGATTCTTGTGTTAACATTGCTTTTGTTGGTTAAAAAAAATAAAATTCAAAAAATTACTTTTGAATAAGCATCATGGCTTCTATATTATATATCAAATAAGACACTTCTTGCAAGATACTATTTTTATATCTTTGGTGATACTTCTTTTTAATTGAAAAATGTACTGTATTAAGAAAATTTATTATTTTTTGAGGTACATTCTTCTGTTTGCTATTATGCTGTACTTAACCTTAAGTACCTAAATATTTTCACCTTTTTTGTTGAGTTGACAAGTAAACATTACTATTTGGTGCTTAGTTAACTGAGTTTGGACCTATGCATTGTCTGACTGTTAAGAACAGAGATCTTTAAGAGTAGAGTGAGTTGCAATTGACACAGTCTGCCATTTGAGCAGGACAGTAGGTGGTTTCTGCTGCAACTATTGCAGAAGAAGGTGAGGAATCTAGCTTCAGTGTTTTTAAATTGTATTTTTTTTTCAGTTGCATAAAGAATGGGTATACACATGCATGAAAGCACTATATTGTATTGCTGTACTGTTATTCAGACATTTCTCATGCTTTCCATGTAGAGAATGCAAGATCAGCACAGGCAGCTTTGAAATTTGTACTAAATGTTAGTAACGACATTTTTTCTCTAAAAGCTTGCAGGGAGATTTTGGAGAGATTAGGGTTTGAGGTTTTGTCACATATTCTTAACAATCCGGTAGACCCAGCCTCAACTCTGATGTGCTACTGTCTCTAGAGATTGAATGAAGTAATTTCTCTCTATTAATTTGTCTTAATTTTTGTTTTGATTGCAGCATTAATTGTGGCTACTTTGGTCCACAGGAAAAGGGTGATACTTGCTCAGCCAGGCTGGCTCTGTTGTGGACTTACATTGGTTCTCTGGAATGATATTTGATAGGCTTAAAAACATTTCTTCTCTCTTTTTCATAACGTTGCTTTAATTTATCTGATTTTTTTGTTTTTCTTCTTGAAAATAACCAGGAGTAGCATGTAGAGCTCTGAGCTGTCATGAGCAGCATCCTGGGGCATGTGATGGATAGGGAACTGAGTATACCTGAGACTGCGGTTTTTTCACCTGCAATTTTTGGTGAAAACATGCTGGCTCCATGGAGTGGTGTCAACAACACCTGGGTAGAAATATAACTTAGAGTGAATGTGTGTGCCTGAGGTGAGCCACATCTTAGAAGAGCTGAGCAAATACAACCAGGGCTAGAGGAGTATTCCATGAGTATTAGCTTCTACTTAAATGTTAGGAACAGAGAGTGAACTTCTGTCAAAAGTCCTTATTCAGCACATTATGGTTTCTCTGGCATTTAACTACTTTTGAAAACTTTTGCACACCTAAGCGGTACTGAAAAAAGAGTTCTACAGACATATAAAGATCAGTTAGTCCACAAGATGTGTTGCTTTCTCCTGCAGGGTCTGTGAAAGTAACATGCAGTTACATTTTCTTATTAATTTCAGTTAAAAAGGCATAATAGTGAAAATTAAAGAAACAAGTCAGTTAAAAAGGGAATATCAATTTTAATACTAGAGTCACTTTTAATTATTGAGTTTCACCTTTGGGTGAGTTTTAGGTCTAAGAATTTTAGTGTGCCTTATTTTAACAGTGTGCCTTATTTTACACTTAAATTTGTAATCCTTAGCATGTTGATTTTGTTGCGTTGCCAAGTTCATATGGAAATAGCTCGTATTGAAGAAGATGAGGATAGACTAGAGGCAGCTCTGGAGCATTTGCAAAAAGCTATGCGCCTGAACAACAGTGGGCAGTATCAAGAACATCTGAGACTGAGTTTTAACCGCCTTCGTTTGAGTGCAATGCTCTATGAGTCACCTGAGCATCTGGAGGATCAGGCAGTAATGCTGATTGAACAGGTACGCATGAAGAATAAGGTCTGCAGCTGGAATAGGCTTGCTTATTAAATTCCAGCAGAGGAGAGACAGCTGTTTAGCAGAACTGCGTATTAGTAGAACCAGCATCAGCTTGTTTTCAGCAATCTCTCTTTGCTTTGTTGCCTTGAAGTGGTTGTGCTGCTTCACAGTCTGAAGATTGTAAGAGAGGACTTTTTTCCCAATTCTTTCAAAGCTTATTTCTTGGGGGAAGGCAGGGAGCTGTTAATTAGCAGGAATATGAGCAAGAAAAAGAACAGCAGTTGTCAATTATTAGGATTTCATTGCATGAAACAGTGTTTTATTTAATGAGAAGCACAGTGTGCAAATTGCTAAACATCCTAGCTGGCTATGAGATAAATCAATATTATATGACACTTAAAAATGCCGCTAAATAATATACTCTACAGTCACAATATAGGCACTGTCAAGAGTTACTGCATCTAGTTCTGTTGTGCTGCCTTTGCACCTGAACAAAAATCATACTGGCAACTGATTGTTTTCCTGGTTTAAATGCTTTTCCATGCAAGCTTACTCTGCTTAAATGTTGCTTTAAAAAACCCCACATCTCCTCTGACTTTGGTTAGTTCTTAGCAGACCAGGCTTTTTTTAAATATGTTTTATAGCAATTCCTAGTTACTGCGCACTGGATATGTTAGTGTTGGTTGTAAATAAATTCTGTTATTTGTTTGAGAAGGTATAACATAATGTCAGGTTATATACTGAGGAATATACTGTAAATATTCATGGGAAGGAGGAACTGTACTTCATATTAAATTATCCGTGGTAACTATGTGAATATCAACAGAAGTTCCACAGTCACTTTCAATGACAATAATACTGTAGAATGATGCGTAAGATACACAATTCCGATGGGTGTTTTTTTGATAGTAGCAGGTTGTATGATGTGTATTCTGTATGTTTAGTAATTAAGATTTAGTTGGAATATAAAATGAACCTTGTAACAATGAGATCTTTTCTTTATCTAGGCTAAAAGGGGAAAACAAAAGGATAATGTGAGGAAAAAGAGATCCCTGCTGGTAAATGCAGGTCTTGCATTAGCTCCTGACACGTTTCAGATAGTCCTTGACAGTGAAAATGAAGCTAAAGGTAAAGTATGTGCTTGTGACTAGAAATTACTGCATTTTGCTTGCACACTCTTAAAGGTTGGGTGTAGCATCTAGTAGCAACATATAGGGAATATTGCAATACAGGTGAAGTGATAGTTTTGCTGAATTAAACTGTTTTGTACTATCTTGGCAATAAAAGTGTGTGTGTGACTAATTTTACTAACTTTGAGTAGAGCCAGTGTACTCGTGCAGTAAAGATTATGCTGGAGGAAGGGAATGCTATAGAAAGAGTCTCATTGCTTCCAGAGCAGCCTGTGTGTGCTGTGGAGGACCAAGCAGTTCTCTCATGCTGTCTGTTTAGCTAGGCCACAAAGTTCACCTTGCATAACGCCATTTCAAACTTGATTAACTAATCACTTACAAGCCAGAGTACAGATCAGCTGTTCCACTCTGTGCAGTCATTTTAAGAATGTGAAAACTATGTTGCTGGAAGACATTTTCATACATGATTTAAAGTGATAAAATTTATTGTATTTGTGAAATTAAGAGAATTAAAATCACGGGCATCTGCTTGCTTTTAAATTTGAACTTGACAACTGTACAATTACTTTTGAAGTTCCTTGGAATAAATCTGAGCACACATTACCCTTCCAGGCTGAGTTTTTCAAATGAGTGAGATTATTAAAACATTGAAACTATTACAAGACTTCTTTTGACACAATATTTTATAAAATTTGGTTCTGAAAAATTTCAGTTGTTTCTTAGGCTGTAATTCATCCAAGCAGTGAGTTTTTGCTTTTTCTGACTTAAGTTGCCACAAGCTTACACATGGGTATTAAAGGAGTAAGAAAATATATATGCAAATTTATTACATAAAATTATAGGATTATTTTTTCTTTTCAGTTTCCTAAAAAACTTTCATTCTGTTTTGGCGTACATACTTGCCTTACTTAGTGAGAGCCATACCCATAGATTCAAATGGCAATGTCCTCCATTAATCCACAGTTCTTTTCATTTTTACATGATACAACTGTTATTGTGCATTATACTGGACAAGTTCTGTCCGCTGCTCTGTGTCTTACACAGAGGTATCATATGCTGGACAGTGCATTACAAAATATATTTAGCAAGAATGGTAAGATAAGCCTTCTTTTTGTTGTAAGTGAACCTACTTAGGTGTATATTTTAAAGTCAGAAGTACTTCATGTGTATTTGCTGGTACTGATTGGCAGATTTTTTGAGGATCAAGTTAAATCCTCTTCTGTGTGCATATTAGAACCCTTGCTTAGATTCTAGTGAATGTATAAACTCACTGGACTTTCCAATCATGTCAAATTACTTGTATTCTAATGCAAAGCATGTCTTCTCTGTCATTAGACAACCAAAAAAAAATCTCTTCTTGATGTATTTGTACTGTTGGAGTAATTTTTTCCTCAGGGAGCCAGCTTTCTTTCTCTCTTGCATCATTTCTGTGCTGGTTATTTCTTTAATAATATTTCTGCCTAATACCTTGTTGACTAAGTAAAATGAAAGTCAGTGTTCTCAAAACAAAACAATTGAAAATGTTTTATTAGATAAACATTCTTAATATTCAGCATGAATGTGTGCTTGACATATTACGTGGTTCACTTGCTCTTGAAGGAACCTAACTAGAGCACTATGTGTCCTATCAGAAACGAGGTGTTATTTGAGCTATTTGGATACGAAACAAGCATAGATCAGATTTGGACGGGAAATCTGTGTCTCAAGATACAGAAAAAAACCAAAATAGATGCCGGTGGAGTACGTTTTTTTCATGTTAGTTGTTCGGTTTGGGAAAACTTGAAGAAATGAGAAAAGAGCTTGATTTTGAGTATTTCAATAAGGAATTATTGATCTAATTGCTTGCTGTTCATGTGGATTTTTAAATTTCTAATATAGAAACTACTTTAAATTTTTATGTCTTTACCAAGTTTCCTCAGGTAAAAGTAGTAGTCAAATAAGCTACCTCTGTGCAAAAGCCCAGCATCATACTAAAAGTGTGGAGAAAGTTGATGAACACTTGCAACACTTAAGAAATGGAAATGGCAGAGAAAGGTAATTGCTAGAGACCAGAACTGTCTCTTTCATCTTTAGTAGAAGTCTGTAGGAGGAAAGGTCCTGTCTCAGAGGTTTGTGGTGGATGGTACCTTGTAAGAGGCTGAATGTTTCAGCCTCTGGCAAATGTATTGAAGCATGTGTATAATTTCTTGTCCAAAAAGCTCTGTTACATTCCCATGCTATGCAGAATTTTATTCTTTCCCTGTTTCTTATCTGCTCGCTCACATGCACGCTTAAACTCACCTGTCTATTGATATTAACCCAGCATACAGAGGGATGCGTGGCTTGAAGCTCGTACTTAATGTGGAATTGAAACTTGCAAGTGTCTTGTTAGGTCCTTGTACCACAGCATGTGCTACAACCTTGTTGGTAAAAAACTGAAGTAGTTCATTCTGAGTGTCAGAAAGATTAATCTGTAGAAAAATGACAGGTTTAATTTTGACTATTTATATATCATTTTGTCATTCTTTATTTAAAAGGATGTGTCTAGTTTTTTGCTGCACTAAAAATTCCTGTGCTGAAATCTAAGGTCATCTAAAAGATTCTAAATCCAGACTTGTTTTCAAGACTAATATTTTAATTCTCAACATTAGTTTTGAAACATTTGGTTTATTTTAAGAGAAAATGAGGGTTGTCATACACGTTGGAAATGTCAGTAGAATTACCAAGGCCAGAATTTTGTCTCTATATGCTGAGGAGATTATTTTTAATTGATAAAGTAATAGTGTTACCTTTGTTGCTGACAAGAAGTCTTCATTTATTAATTTTGATTAGATGTAATTTTTTTTTACTGATGGCCATCATTACTGACATGATTATTTTTGTTGATCCTGAACTATGGAACCTAGTCCTGCTTATTAACTAATTTTATTTATGCTTTTTCTTTGGTAGAATTATACTTTGGGCAGATTTGGCAAAAGTTGCATGTAAACAGGAGGTGTGGGATGTCTGTCGTGCAGCGTGTAGATTTTGCCTCTTGTATGATGATATTTTGTTTAGGGAAGCAACAAAGCATAAAAAAAGTAAGTGGCAAATTATTTTCAATGTTCTAAGGAACTTTTTCATCATTTCTGAAAAGTTACTAAAAAGTCAGACAATATTGTTTTGTTTGCTCCCATTTCCAAACTTCCCAGAGTTTCTTTTCTGGCACTGCATGTTGGCATACATGGGATGTTTTTTCTACTTCCAAATCTAGAAATCAGTCATTACATTTGTTTTTCTAGAAGCCATACTCTGCCATCAGAAATGTTTCATCAGTGCTGTAGAGGAGTGCTTCTACGAAATACATCTACGTGTCTTAAGAACACAGGCAAATTCCCTAATGGTCATCTGGGTCCGTATCATCATGCCTGATGGAGCTGTAGAAAAATGGGTTGTTAGTCAGTTTGTATGAGGCTCACACTGACATTTTTTACCCTTTAATCCCCTATTATTGAGTGGTTCCTGTGAGGTATCCAGCATTGTACCTTGTTCCTTGAGGGTCTACTGGAAACCCAGCACACTTTAAGAGTTTTTAACGTGGGGGGAAAAGCACTTCCAAATCACTCTCTTCTTGTGGGCTTTTAAAGTTTTTTTTGTCCGGAAGTTTGTAAAATTCACATTTAAAAATAGATGAAATGGCTTTTCTTTTCTCTAGCCAAAGTTAATTGAACCTATTCCATGTTGTTTCCAAGGTCCACTTAAAATAGGACATCAACTTGCCAGTTTTCTTTCACAAATTTTGCATATTCAGACTAGCAAATACTTAGTCTTTTGTCTTCTTTCCAAACAAAATTAGGGAAAAATAAGTACACTCAGCAGAAACTGAAGGCAACCATGCGCCAAAAGCGTCATGAATAGAAACTGGTGTGTTCTTACAAACTTTGTGTTTGTATTAAAATAGTTTTAGTCCTTTCTCTTTGTTATTAAACCAAAGAAAAAGCATGGTTTTTTTTTCTCTTTACTGATGTGTGCATTACCAGAAGGTCAACCCAGTCCATGATTCAAATGCACAAAGACTTTAGCCTCTGCATAATTCAGTTCTATGCTCCACTTCCATTAATGCAATGAAATTGAACTAGAGGGTGTGGAGTCTATTCACACTGAAATTTCCGTATGCGTATTATGACTGGAGCAAGTTATATGCTGCAAATACTGAAGGTTTTGCACAAACGCAGCAAAATCACAAGTTACAAATGCCTCAGCACTGCTAGAGAACAGACTTTGAGTGCAATAAATGATACTAATGAAAAAGTTAGTTGCTTGAACTATGGTAAAAATCTTTTCTTGCTAACTATTCCTTGTGAATTTAAGAATATGGAGGGATTTGTAAATTTAAAAATGATGATTTGTATGGAAATAATAATGGGTTTATTTATTTTTAGCACAGAAAAACAAAGCTAATGCAACTATGATGGTTGATGGTCAACGTGACAGATCATCACAAGAATCATTGCTGCCTGCTAAATCCTTCTCTTTTGAAACAGATTTACTCAGAATACTAGCAGAAATAAGATTTATTAATGCAGAGGTAAATAAATTACACAACTGTCATTCATATTTGTTTAGTTTTGTTTTCTGTACAGATCTCAAAGCCCTGGAATTTTGAGTTTAGTTATTTTCTATCTCCCTAGGAAGTAAAGAAAGAAGTAGTTTCATGAAGCAACTGTATCAAAATACTGTGTGAAAGTAACTATACCAATAGTTTTACTGCAGGTGCTGATAACACTTCTTTAGAAGAGATTCTACTGTAAATTTTTGACATCTGACATTACATTTCTGGATCCTTGAAATACCAGCATGATTCAAAAACTTACATATATACATTATGGAGTTTTATCCATGTAATTATTTAGTAAAATTAGCTGTAGACAATTTTAAGTTTATGAGGTACTAAGCATTGTATTTCATATGCTCGTACATGCTTGTACAACATTTGGAAAAGCATTTTGTATTTTTTAACTTTTGAAGAAGTAACAGCACTAATAGTAAGTCATGGTCTATTTTTACAATGACAACCTGGGTAGACAATTTATTTCTCTGTATCTTTTCAGGCAACTGTTCATTTATTAAGATTGCAGGGAATCAAACTGAATGACCATGCTGTACCTCCAGAAGCTATATACCAGTGTCGTCCAGGATGTGTTTCATATCTTCCTGAAAGTGATCCAGAATGGAAAACGTACAGGTGCTTTTTTATGACACGTATCAAGAACAAGGAACTCTTAACAGATCATTATTATCAAACACCAAAGACAATTGCAAAAGCTATTTCTCCATAGTAAAATTGTCACCAGATTCTTCATTTTTGTAGGCAGTCATGGGAAATGGGAAAAGGATCCAAGCAATAGCTTGAAATATTTTTTCTTAGGTTTCCTTTAATTCTGGAGTGTGGATTCTATTTTTTATTTAACATTTATTTCTCTGAAATTAGAAGCTAGTATTCCAAGCTGAAAAATTATTAAATCATTGTACATTGACACTTAGACCATTAAATTCTGTATTTAAAAATGTTTCCCCAAATCAAAAAGCTCTTTTTGTCTTGCTTTATTGCTCCTATACATACAATGATTTCATAGTACTGAATGCATTCGATGAATTATTCCAGTTTGCAAATCTAATGTGTTCCATCCAATCAACTGAAATGAATATGGGAGAGTAGAATGTTACAAATACTGTTTTTTACTAGTCTGACATGATTATTTCTTGCAAAGGCAGAGAAGGGGGAGAGACTTCTGAAGATGATGCTTTGACTCTGCTGCTCACATAGTAATACCTGCCTTACTGTTACAATCATGTCCTGAGAAAGCAGGATGGCAGAGTTGTGTCCCTAGGTCTGTTCATTAAGTCTGAAAATTAAGTAAAATTTCTCACACTGTCTGCTTGCAAATGTTCAGTAGAACGGGAAGAGTTATAAACTGATCCCAGCCAAGGCGCAGAGAAGATGAGAATTCTGTTCCAAAATTTGCTACTAGCTATTTTTGAGTTTACCTAATTAGATTAAAAACCCATAGGGAAAAAAGGACTTTGATCTGGCACTGTGTCCTGTACCACTGTTGACATAGTGATACCCAGTGTCGGTTTGTGGTGCTTTTGACTTTATGACTTTGTAACCATGGCAATTCTGTATGCTCATTCAAGACTGTATTTTTAGTTTTGTTTTTTTCTAAGCAATAGTATGTTTTGATAATTATGAAAGAAAATAAATTTATTGAATGAAAGTTACCCCATAGACTGTGAAAAAATTGTTATTCTATTTAAAACAATTACAGCATTTCAGAGCACCTGGAAATGTCTTTGAGTGCAAGAACACATGCAGTTTTGAGTAAAAAAAGGCACATCCTTAACTCTCAGATGGCATGCTTCACTTATATCTATATTCAAGTAGAGCCTTGATATGGTTATTTAATGATTTCTGGCACTGCTGGGTGGATTCACACATGCATTTAAAAAAACCGAACATGTGGATGAAACATGAATTATAGACACTGTTTTTTAAGATAATAGCATTTGAATGTCAGAGACTACTCATTTTATGCTGATACTACTTCCTTTTCTGAACCATCTTCTCATTGAAGTAAAATATAAGTCAGTGGATGAGAACTTCATAAATGCAACTGAAAAGTAATAAAATTTTTGTGCTTGTTGTTGGTTGACATGTACTGCATATTTAACCTTACAGTAGAATTCCTTGAATTTGTGTTGAAGCTTTGGAGTAACAGCTTCTTTATACTAATTTTATAGTTTATGGATAGACAACTTATCTCGGTATGCTATGGAAAACTTCCAACGTGCAGCTGAAATAGGAGAAGAATTGAATGAAGCCTGGATTATTCACAATGCTGTGGTGTATGTCTTAAACTATAACAGACATCTGATTTCTTCAGGAAGACAGAGGGACATTATTGAGTATCTGCAGACTCTTCTTGGAGGCATCAAGACTGTTGGGCACAATGGGTAAATGTAGATGTTTGGATATGCACATATACTTTTTTTCTAAAACACAGAAAATATTATTGCAAACATTGAAAGTCACTTTGTGCTGTGAAGTATTTGTTGCTGGCTTTGACTGGTACTGAAAGAGTCTTCGTATATATACTGAGTAGCTCAGGAGGTAAATTGTGAAAATTAAAATGAATCCTTTCTGTTTGTTGTTTGTTACTATACACTGTATGCCATGCTAATTTCAGACCAATAATTATTACTTTCACTTGAGTGTGGAAAAACAACACGTGCATATGAAATAGCATTTTCTTAAGTTAGAGAGGAAACTGGGAAAATTCTCTCAGACTCTGAATTTGCACAACAGCATCCATTTGCTTGCTGTCCGTTCTCTGAACTTGAATTATTTTGTAAAGGTCATTGCAAATATTTCGAACCAGCGTAAGGTGATTACTGCTGGTTCTGAAATAAGAGGAAATAGAAAACGAAATAAATAAAGGGAATGTGCTCATTAGTTGACCGTGAAAATGGGAATATATATTCCACAGTGGTTTATAGAAATGCGGTTCTGCCATAAATGCAATGGGAGAATGGTTGACCACTGTGGAGTCTAGTCAAAGTTTGACTATGGGACAAATTCCTAGATATTTTGGCACTTCGTTAGCAGTGACCTCATCACTAGGTAGAGTAAGGACCAGCAGCAAACAAGTGTCTTAACTGGGGAATAATTTCAGTTTGTGTAGAGATGAAGTCTGGTAATACCTGCTTATTAATTTTGAACTTACATCAGTATGTACTAGCAATAATTTCTAAGATGTAATTAGGTGCATGCTTTCTCAAAAAAAAGAAAAAAAAAGGTCTCATCTTGACAGTGGATTGACACGATAGCCATAAACAATGTTAAGGGTTTGGTTTAGGATAATTTTTTAGAAAACAGTTACTCTTTTCATATGTATCTGTCAACAGAAAGTTGTTTTAAATGTTGGTCTGTCATATAAGGTTTTTTTCTGTGATGAAAGGGAAGCTTCAGTTACAGAAAGAGTCAGAAAAATTGATGTTAACTGAAAATTAATTCTGGGTTTTGTAGTTTTAATCATTAAGCTGCTTTACCAATGGACAGATTTTTTTTTTTTTTTTGGTAACACCCATAATTTTGCTTTCTAAGAAAAAAACTAGATTTTCAACTAATACTTTTTGAAATAACTAACTTTATTCCTACTTTTTTTTGATCTGATGCACTATGCACTTCTGATTTTTGTTTTCTTCTACAGAAGTATTGAAATTTTACTAATGTTGTGTAATGCTTTGGCTCGAGGCCTAATTATTTCTTGGATTCCAAAGCCAAAACCTGCTGAGAAGGAAGAAGATACAGCAATAGAGAGTAGCCAAAAAGCTGCAGCAAAAAACCATGATAAAGCAAATATCATCCAGTCTTTTTCAGTAGATCCTAGTGGACTTCCTGACATCAAAGCTGCCTTAGAGGTACAACCCCTGATTTTTTGTCATCCCTTTCATTCTGCTGTCGTATGTTACAATTGCTATAAACTCAATAGTAGAAATTTTTTTTGGGAAAAAAAAAAAGTTACCTTCTTTTACAGCTTCTGCCACCCCAGATCCTCCCCAAATGCACTTTGGAGCTCCTTGCCAACTTGGAGCTGAGGACTATAACTTCTGTTTGCCTTGGGTTGACTTAAAGGTGATATTGTTAGGATTAGAAATGCATGTGCAATAATTTAAAAATAACTAATGGATAGCATGTTCCATACAAGAAACTTTACACATTCTCCTGTGTTTCACATTTATTTTTTCTCTTCTTGGTATTTAGATTTGTGAATTTGCCCTAAATGCAATGACTGGAACCATACCTAAGGAAAAAGTCTCTATTCCTGTACAGCAACAGATTATTGCTACCTGGGTGAAAGCAAAGCAGTTAAATCAGCAGCAGATCAGACATGATCTTGGGACTCAGGAGGAGGTATGATTTCCCTGAAGTCTTGCATAATGTTGAAACTTTACAAAGGAAAGTTAAATTCATAAATTCATTTAATAATGACTGAAGTTATCAAGGTTATTTTCTTCCGTATATTTGATCAGAACGTAAAAACAAATTTTGGCTGTAGTTCCTTATGGACATAGCAAATTTTTCACAATGGATATAGCAGTGAGCCTACATTTCTTAAGTCTTCCTTCTGTTGTTAGCTGCCATGGTGATATTCGTCATATGATGACTGTTGAGAAAAATTGATTTTGAATTCACAAATGTAAAATAATAAAATGGCTGCACCAAAAGTGTTAAGAAAAATCAGCTATATTTATGTCAACCTTTTCTATGGCTTATAGACCTAGTAAGCTGGAAAGAAATATTTAATTCTTATATTCTTATTTTATGGTGTCTATAAAACTGGAAGCCCTCAGTGGCATATGGATTTTGTCTTAATTGTATTGTTGATGTGGGCTTTTAGTGCTGAAACTACTACAGTTCAGAGTTCACAATATTAATTAAAAATATATAAATACCATAAACCGACCATTTTAAGGACACTTCAGAGAGCAGGAATTGCTTAGAGCAAATGGAGGTTTTCAAACATTCTTCTTCTTATTATTATTATTACTGTTGTTGTTATTATTATTATCTTGTAATCTCAATTAATGTCCTTAATAATACTAACTTGCAAAAAAAAAAAATCTCTGTGAATTTTTTATTTCTGCTTAGAATAATGATGAAACACAAAATCCTCTGTCAAGAATTCTTGTTGGTCTGGAAATGTATTCATGTAATGGTTTGGGTCTCATGGATTTCACTGTTCCTAGCTTATCTCAGGTATTTTTGGTTTTTTTAATAAGCTCTTGTGAGTTTTAAGAAATTGCATACTATGAATTTGATTTCAGATTCTATTTTAAATGAAGTTTAAATTATTTTTGAAACTTTTATTGTACCATTATTTTCTTTAACCAATAGATTGAGTATTTATGACAGGAAGGAGATTTTTGTGACAAAATAATTTTATTTATCCGAAGACCAGATAGCATTAGAATATAAAAATTAGGTTTATGCTTGTGTTGCTCTAGGAGATTGTTTCAGTAATCATCAGATGAGCATAATGGGTTCAGGTGAATTCTGTACTGAACCTTCTGAATACTTCTAACCTTTCGTTTTTCTTCTGGGGAAGAAAACTTAATAGAAGCATGAAGTTGTTTAGGTTAGAAAAGCCCTCTGAGATCCAACCGTTTCCCCAGCAGTGCCAAGGCCACCAAGTGCCACATCCACACAACTTTTAAATTCATCCAGGGATGGGGACTCTACCACTGCCCTGGGCAGCTGTGCTAGGGCTGGACAGCCCTTTCAATGAAGGAATTTTCCCAATATCCAACCTAAACCTCCCCTGGTGCAACTTGAGGCTGTTTCCTCTTGTCCCATCGCTTGTTACCTGGGAAAAGAGACTGACCCCTCCCTGGCTCCAGCCTCATTTCAGATAGTTGTAGGGAGGTTTGGGTTTGTGTTAGAAGCATTCAACATTTCAACAGAAAACTTCACATTATAGTGAATTTACTTTTGACAGTTGGACGGTAGAACACAACTACACTTGGTTCCTATTGACTGACTCTGTGAAATGAAACAAGCAAGTTGCCAGGACAATCAGAAACTACTACTGACAACTAGGATCTGAGTCCTTATAAATATATAGGTATCTAATTCTAGTTGGTCTACAGATTTATGTCAAATATTATGAGTTGACTTCAGCTGTCACTTCACCGGCCTAGTTTTGTATAGCAGTGTTGCAGTATCTTCATTTGGACCAATTAACTAGCAATTACCACTATCCTAAAAGGGTGGAACTTTGGAAAAGTGCAAAAAAATGAAAATATTTCTATTATCTTATAATGAAACTACATATGAAACTATCTGTATCTATATCTATGTATAGGTATATATGTTTAGGTTGGAAAAGGCCTCTAAGATTATGGAGCCCAAGGTCTCCCAAGCTGCCATATATATAACAGCATACATAGCAACTACATGTTGCAATTACAGTGATTGTTGCAAAACCACTTCTATGTCCCTTAAAGTATTCTTACTTTTGGCTTAACTCAAGTGGGCTCTGAATTTTGAAAATCCTATTCCACTGATTTCTGAAAGATGACTGAGGACATAGAATAAGTCCTGGCAGATACCTCTGGCCAGAGGCATGCACAGTTACAGCTGGATTTGCACACATTCCCTACATGGTGAATGAGGCCTCTCTATTGTATATTTTGATTGTACTTGTAGCTTTTTCATTTTCTAGATGGGTATACCACATACTTGTTCCATTCCCAGGTGGGTGGTACGGAAGATAGAGCTGTAAGCATATAATTGCTGTAAATATATAAACCCCTGGAATTTAATATATGTATATATTTTTTTTAATCTTAGTTAGTGAATTTGGCTTTAGAATGCAGTTGGTCAGATTCCTTAGTGGAATTGCAGACACTGACACGACTTACATATTTTGCGTATGTATCACAAGACTATGAAAGAGTGATGACTTGTTCCAAAAGGATATTGGAATCGGATGAGAATTTTGTCCACCATAGAAATATTAAGAAATATGGCATGTAAGTATATAGAATTTTGTATGGTATGGTCATGTACTTGAACTAAGTTTTGAAGAAAGTAAAGAGGGTAAATGTGTTTGGTCACATAATAAAAAATAGAAGAAACTTTTTTCCCAAAAAATTGTGCAGTTGGAGATCAAAGTAAAAGGAGATTCAGATTGTGGCTCTGGACCCCATTCAGAAAGATAGATGAAGCTTGCTATCCAAGTGAGTCAGAAGCATGCACATCTCTGTGTTTGGGTGTCTTCCTGGGAGCACTGGTGCTCTGAAATGATTTCTGGCAATCAGAGTATTTTGACAGTTTTATAATCTCTAAGCACAATATAGCTGATTCTAGTTCTTTTGCTGGCACAAATTGCTTTCAGTGCTCATCTGGCTGTAAAACACTGAAGAGCTAAATCATTCATGGACCAAGTTGGAACTGGGGGTGATGAAAGATAGGAGCAGTTCCTGTATTCCAGGCTCTGCTGTCAGATACTCTGACAGCACTATATTGCCGCCTCTGCGTATGGGTGCAATAGGAATGTAACTAATTCCTTTAAAAGCCCAGTCTCTTACTTAACTGATATTTTGAAACTTGGCTTTAAAAAAAAAAGAAGCATATATAAATTGATCTATTAGTGGAGTCCTTTATTATAAAAAGGGTGATACCCTTTGAGCCCTCTATTTTCAAAAGTAATTTTCTCCAAAAGGAGAATTTAATTTTATCCGAGGAGGAAGGAATCAACTCCATTTAAGAGCAATTTTTTGGAATGTAGGAAGTTTGAAATAAACATGAAAGATTTCAGATACAATATAGCCTTCATTTATCTTCTCTGCAAAATAATTAAACTTATAAAAACAGTATTCTGTTCGTTGAAACTCATATTTGTTTTCTACATGGGTTTAAAAACATGTAAAACCAATTAAGTTATCTTAATATTAAATAGATACTTTCAGAACTTCACAGAAATTCAGAGATTACTTGTTGCACATCTAGCAATCTGCAAACTAATGAAAGCTAAAATGTTTGATTGTGTAGTCATGAATTGTCAGTGCTCTTTCCAGAGAATGGAGGACAGTCGTCCCATGGTAAGAGCGCAGGTCGAGGACAAGGAGGTTCAGGACTCAATTTTACTTTAACTCATGCTGTGGGCAGTGGTGCCCTCTTGTGGACACAGCCGTGCCTGCACGCGGCTCTCCCCGCGGAGCCAGCGCCGCTCTCGGGGTCGCTTGGTAACAAAGACCCTGAAAACCCCTGCAAATTGTATTTATTCTTTTCTTACTGAGTTGCTATTAGCCAATGGTATTATCCTATGGTATCAATTTAATTTTGTATCAATATTTAACTGATTATCTCTGGGACTGAAATCTACGTTGTTTTCTTCTACATGTAGTAGAGTAGGATCCATATCATTTTCTCCCGAGCCCTGGGCATACTTTACCAGACACAAGCATGACAAATCCCAAAAGAAAGTATCAAAATTTGTCTAATTTTCCTGATTGCTGTTTTTAATTGCTTGGTGTATAAGTTTGACTTTGGCCTAATTTTTTTTTTTTGATGTACAATAGTGAAAAATAGGGAGAAAATTACAAATCTATATTGTTTCCTTGCTAAAATAGGTAATTGTTTTTTTAAATCTTATTTCACAGCTTTTTCCATTAGAGGAGTGAAAAAGATATTTTAGTCTACCTTTTCACAAAATACTCAGTTTTTGAAAAGTTTTCTAATTTTAAAACTCAACAGAAGAATTTGTAACTTCCAAAGCAAGGAAGTTACAATATAGTATATATAGTATAATTGTAATATAGAAGTTGCTATATAGTAGCAACCTGAATGCTTCATTAATAGAAATTGGTATGATCTTAGCCTGTAAGACTTAGCTCTTCTTGAAGTATTTGTCTTTATGCAGGCTTGGTAACAGGGTGAGACAAGAAATGTTAAGCACTACAGCCTGTATACAAGGAAAGAGCATAATGGAAAACTTGTCTGGAAGAAAACAGCTCCGTGTAGCAGCATCAAAAACCTTTGTTCAGAGTGCCAGGTATGTTTTGTGTCGAGAGAAAACTAATATAGAGCAAATCTAAAATTTAATTACAGTTTTGGGGATCATCATATTTTTTCCCAAGACTGATAAAAATCAACATGGTTGTGAGTTGAAATGTTTAACAAAGGATTTGACAGATTTTTGCACTTTAGTAGATTTATCAGCTACTTTCCACATAGCTGATCTTGTGGTGTCATAGGATGATTCTGTCAGAAAGGATGTAATTCAGACTCCTGCTCAAAGCGGGGCCAGCCCAGGGCTTTATCCAGTCTGGCTGTGAAAGCCTCAAGGAATGGAGACACGCAGCCTCTGTGAGTAACCTGCTCCACTGCGTGGCTGTACCCATGGGTACATGAACCTTTCTTGTTTTAACTTATGCCTGTTCTTGCTTGTCCTGCCATTCATTGGGAAGAGCCCAACTGTTGCTTCTCAATAACTGTTAGGTTATTGAGAAACTTCTCCTTGTTAGGTCTCCCAAAGCCACCTCCTCAACTAGCTCTCTTCTCAAGGCAAGTGCAGTCCAGTCCCTGGATCATCTCAGTGGCCCTTCCCTGAGCTCCTTGTGGTTTCTCCATGTCTGGCATGTATTGCGTGGTCTAGAACTGGATGCAGTAGTCTAAAAATTACTAGATCTATGTGATTTAAAGAGTGCTGTCTAGAGAGTGATCAGATTGACAGTTTCAAAAACCTGCTTTTTTAAAAAACAGTAATACTATTCAATTGGTGATTACATTATACCAATCTATAATTTTTCACTAAAATGCCAAGCTTTTTCTCGCTCAGATGAGTACTGTGTTGTGTCACAATCTGGAGTATTATTAACTATTATAATTCAAAGTATCATTTGCATGAAATATGCTCAAAGCAATTTGAATGCACCTAGAGGCATTTGGGGCATATTCTTGTGTTACAGTGGTACTGTACTAAGCAAAATCCACAGTATGATAATAATAATTGTGTTTTATTTTTTAATACTTTATAGAATGAAAAATTAACATAATAGGAAGCCAAAAAAGCTATATTATTCCAATGAGAACATCTTGAGGAGGTTTCTGCTATTTTTTTAATGAATGTTCTTGAGCTAAGATTATGCAGAAATACAGTAAAATCATTAATATGTTGCTTATTTAGTCCTAGTTCTGCTGAGTGTGTGAAATTGTTTGGTATATAAAAATGGAAAACAGCTTTTCTATGAAGCTCTTATGCTAAGTCCTCATTGCTGAGGTGATCTACAGATCAGCTAAAGCCAAATGTTCCTAGAAGTAAAATTCTTTATTATAGCTAAAGTGTGGCTGTTTTTCCTGATTAAGTTCCCTTTCTTCAGGTATGCAGGTGAAGCTGGAAATTACTCCCTTGTAATGTTTGCAGCCAGGCACTTTTGGAATGCATGTTTACCTTTACTAGGCTCACCACATGATAGAGAACAGTTTAAAGAACCTACCGAAATAATTCTTAAGAATATAATTAAAGCAGAATCTAAAAACAAACAGGTAAGAATTTCTAGTAGGTATTGCTTGTTTTTAGTGATTGGTGCTGATGGCAAAGAAACTGCAAGATACCTTTCCTAAGAGGCAGAAGTGTCATAAACACATTTCTGGTTTCTTACCTGCAGTCACATGCTCTTATATTCCATTTGATGATTCTTTTGGTTTTGGGCAATTGTCAAACTCACAACAGTTTTCTGCAAAGTAATTTGCTGTCTGATTTTCACTGTAGTGTTTCACTTCATGAAGCTTACAAAAAAGAATTGTTAGAAAATATTCAAAATCCAGGAAAAAAGCCACTTCTGGCAAGTATGATAATAGATCTGGAAAATATGGTAATAGATCCTAAAAGACTAACTCAGGAAAAAAAATTACTAAGTTAAGGTTTCTCCCACCTGCAGACACAAATTGCTTCTACCTGCAAGAGGAAAGTTTTACTTTGCATATCTTCAGGTTTTTAACAGGCCGTTAAGGACTTCAGCAGTAGGAAGGAGTTAAAATTTAGACTGTGCTGGGAGTTTGTGAAAAAATTAAATACTTGTTGATTATGAACAGCACGTGTAATCCAAAGAAGTCATCCCCTTGCAACACTATGCAGGTGATGTGTGTCATGTAACACATCTCACCAGGTTGAATTTCTTCTGCACACTGAAACTTCCGTGCACATTTACAATTTTTCTTACTTCAAAACTCCATGGAGCTTATCCATTTCTCTTTCTAGATTTGATTTACATGTCAGTGAAGCTGCTGTGAGTTTTCCTGTACATTTCCATGGGCACAATTTCAACGAGCACTTGAAGGGATTTGTTGATGACTTTTGCATCCAAGCTTAGTGGTACAAATATTAGTCTGCATCTCAGATCATCAAGCAGGGTAGTACAAGAATAGAACCCTTTATTTCAATTTCTTGCCAAACCATATATAAATCACAAATAATCAGAGATGGTGACTGGTCTGCTTATTCTAGACCTGATTAGTCTGGGTGTGCAAGAACTGATGAGTTCAATGTGTACTTGGAAGCACAGTGATAATTGTAAGTTTAATGGGACTTTGACAGTGTTTAGATACGTAACAGTAATTGCCCATAGACATAGTCCTAAAGTTTGTGATTTGTAGAGATATATTTAAAATGAATAAAAAGGAATACTTCATTAGGTGTATGTGGTTAACTCTCCACCACAGCATAATTTCAGAGTGAATCCTTAATAAGTGGTATTAAAAAGCAATTATATGTAGATAATGAAAATTTATACTTATAGATAGCATAAGTATTTTATGTCTGCAAATGTTAGTAATTCTTATGAGTTAGAAGTGGGTAACTTCTGATAGTAGTTAGGAAAAAATTTCCTGTTAGTGCTCTATATTTGATTATTTCTGGAGTTGCTGAGTTTTTAAAATGGATATACCCCATAGTACCAATGTAAGAGGCAGGAACTGGTCTCCAGTGATCCTTGACCAGGATAACTAGTCAGTTTTTAAATGCAGTCACATCTGGAGAAGGATCTACCAGCAGATGTCCAGATCTACCAATAAGTACTCCCAAATCTTTCACCGCAGGGCTGCTGTCATTTGATCCCTTGGGCTGCCCTGGTATTGGGGTTTGCCCTGATACAGGTGGAGGGCCTTGCACTTGATATTGTTGAACTTCTCAAGGTTACCTTGGGTCCACTCCTTCAGCCTGTCAGTCCCTCTAGGTGATATCCCTTCCTTCTCATCAGTCAACCACACCACTCACCTTGGTGTCGTCAGCAGATTTGCTGGGAGTGCACTCAATCCTCTTGACTATGTCAGCAACGAAGATACTAAACAATACTGGTGCCAGTATCCCTGGTATTGGTATCCCTTGAGGTATACCACTTGTTACTGGTTTCCACTGGATATTGAGCCGTTTGGACATTGAGCCAGTGGCTGTAATTCTTATCCATCTGACAGTCCATCCACCAAACTTCTATCTGTCCAACTCAGTAGCAACAAGGTTACAGGCCACCATATCAAAGGCCTTACAGAAATCCGAGTGGATGATGTCCGTAGCTCTTGTCCATTGATGCAGCCACTTGGTTGTAGGCAGCCACTAAATTAGACAACCTTTGTGCCTTCATGAAAGTAAGTGCTGATAAAGCTGTGATGATGTTAATCTAATACCCAAAAGTTGTGGCTATGGCTTACTTAACTTTGTAGCATCATCCTACATGTATTTGATGGTTAGTGTTTCATATATGGATATTCACTGGATAATACACATGGATATTCACTGTCTTGTTTCTCTATTTGAGAAACAAGACAGTGAATTTATCTTCGAAGATGCAGAACTGTGCTGTAGAGGAGAGGGAAACAGCAATTCTCTGACCTTTGGGTGAGAATTGTGATAGTCAAATTTTCACAGGTAAGAGTGGAGCCTGCTTTAGGCAGGGGTGTAGGCAGAGAGCTCTGTAGGGTCTCTGCCAACCTCAGCTAATCTGTGACCCTCTGAGAGTACTTCAGAATTTTATGTTACTTAATGAGTATAAGCGATTGAATATTACTAAGTCTGGTTATTTTTGTATTGGGTTTGTGTTATAGGACTCATTCTGGAGAAATGCCTGTGGCTTTCATCTTGTCAAGAAGCTATTTAGGTTACAGGTTACTATTTGTATTAATGATATGGATTGGTTCACAGACAAAACTTCAGTAATACTTAGGGATATCTGTTAGCTGAAAGATAAAGGGGTGTTTGGGGGGTTTTTGTTTGTTTTTGTTTGGGTTTTTTGGTGTGTGTATTTTTGTTTATTTTTCTTTTTAGGAAAAGAAAGATACATGTCCTTTGCATCAGTGGATTACAAAGGATTTTCAAAATATTGGGTTATCGGTTGGATGCTTTCTCCCAGGCATGTACTTCCTTCTGCTGATCTGGTAATAAAAAAACCCCCAGTATTTTGTAATCAGTATTCTAATTCTGCAGTATATTAATAAATTATTTAAATATGCTTCAAAGGTGCTGAGGAAGATCTGACATTAAGAACCTCCTTATATGGTCTGTTATTCCACATCTATGCTGATAAAGCTGACTGGGAGACAGCTCTAAAACTCCTGGATGAAGCTATTCAAGTTTTGCCTCAGACAAGACACAAACTGTAAGTTGGTTGACTTATTTTTATTAAAATAAGCATTTTGGTTCTTGAGAAGTATAAAAATTCTTGAGTATTTTTTTACTTTGCATTGGGAAAGTATTATGATTACCTTTATAGCAGCCTATCCTTATAACACAAGACACGCTTGTGTCTTTCCATAAAAAAGACACACATAGGCTGTGCTTCCCATCATTAATCTGCTAATAATATTTGTAAATTTAATTTTTAAAAAACTTGTATACAAGTAATATCTTACTTCCCAAGCAAATAGGTGCATGAAATGTGGGTACATAGAAGAAGCTTTAGTTTTCCTAACTGCAAATCCATCTTCATTAAATGGAAACTAAATTATCTAGGGTACTGTTTGCATAATCCTATCCGAGTTGGTTTCGTGCCCTTTTATGCCAGTTTATAAGCTTTGCATCTTTGTACTATACAGATATGAACCAGTATGTGTGTCTTACTCCCAAAGATACTTTACAGGTACAGATGCAAGTAATTTGTAATTTGTTTGATCTTTTTTCTAGCCTGATTTTCAAACTTATGGCTACAGTGAGGGCAGGATCAGGATACAATTTTATGATGGCCATTCAGAGAGTCAGTTATGAAAGTGAAGATTATTTTTCGCATATGTGGCGACATTTAGTATCAGTCTCCGGAAGTACTGTTGGACAGTTAAGCTGTTTTCAAAATGTGATCATTGCTTTACAGGTTTGTCAGTTCTATTTGTTCCCATGCTGATAGAATGATGTTTCTCAAGTGATTCATAGGACTACTAGTTCCTGAATGGGTAGGGAGGCCATATACTTGACCATTGCTTTTTATAACTTTGAGATTACTCTTCAGGAGGAAAACTCTCTATGGTTGAATCTTTATATCCAGTAAAATTTTAGTTGAGTCCTGCCAAAGAAAAAGTCTTAGAGTAGCAAGCGGTTTTAACAAAACGAAGATTGAACTGGTGGTGGAGTTTTCTGTTACATTCTGTTTATCACGGTTCTGATTATGTGATGCCAGTAAAGCTGCTTGATGTCAAATTATTATTTTTTGCTTCCGTTAAGACTTCATGAAACTTTAGAATATAATTTTGATGGTTTACATAAACAAATACAAATTAACTCCTCCTTTATTACTTTTATAGAAACAAGAAGATGATTGGCAGAGAGTTGATTACCTGATGGAATTTGCTGAATGCTTATATTGTAATCAGTTTCCCCTCAGTGATTCTATTAAACCTCTGGAGTGGGCAGTAGATCTGCTTTGTATGAAATTCCCTATGCAATCCACACAAGAGGAAGGTATGTAATGAGCGCTCCTCCTTCAGGTGAATTTCTCAGTAGGAAACACAAGTGAGATTTTAAGTTTACAACTTAGTTATCAAAAAGAATGGCACAAGCTTGCCTGTATTTTCTTGTGCATTTACTGTCATTTATTCAATGCAAGTTCATTTTATCTGTGAATTCTGTGTTATGCTGGGGAGACTTACCCTCAGTCTTTCGGTATAGTAAGATACTGCTCTCCTCTGACATAGGGATTCCTGAGATGTGAGGTGCTTGTAGCAGCAGAAAGCAGTGCTGGACAGTTTGTTTCAAGTGAGTTCTCATGGAGGGACAGATTAAACTGAAGGAAATAGTTTCTGTGCCAAGATTTGGGCACCTAAGTCCATTACCCTTTCCTTGGCTGTATCTTAGCATTAATTTTTCAAAAATGACTTTCAAGGGGATGTATGCCTTCAACTACTTCTGTAACTGTAAAAATTCTTTGCTCCTTTTACACAAATATCCATTTGGTCTGGTGTGACCTTAGTGACCTATTCTGATGGGATACCCCAGTATTCATTTGGGAGAAAATGTATCTGATTTCTGGAACCATGTTGTCCTGTGTGATGTTAATGATCATCTGCTTTGCTGTTCTTTTTTTTGTGTGGATAGACGACATGGATCAGACAAGTACTTCTGATGTTCTCGTTGAGAAAGATAAATATCCAGTGTCTCTACTATCACACAGTTGATTAGTAACAGTAAAAACATATGAGCATTCTGTTCATGCTTTTCTGTTAGTGGTTTTGTTGTTTTTTTGGTTTTTTTTACAGTCCTGTAGTGATTCAAGTTTTGTATTCTGTAATGATCCTCCCCCCCAGTTTCACCTGTTTGCTTATAACTACTATCCTTACACCACTTAAGTTCGAAGAAAATGCTTACAAACCTCTTAATGAAAACTCAAGTCATATAATAAGGGAAATTAGATTGAAATATAAAACAACCTAGGTTGGAAGAAACTTCAAAAGATCATCTGGTCCAGCCTTTTGTGGTTTTCATTCCTCTATCAAGCTTACATCATTTATTATGCAGAACTGTTACATTGTTAATTAGAAACATCGTGCAACTAGCATTGCATCATTTTAATGGGAACATCTTTAGTAGATAGATTTCCATTTTTCTTTTTTTTTTCCCCTAAATATTTTCATTTTCAATTCAGAAATTTTAACTTTTAAATACATTTTTACAATGCTGTCACTGTGGTCATGTGTCTGCTTTTTTTAACAGAAAACAATGCTACACCAAAATTGTTGCCTACAGAAAATGCTAAGATGGACAATGGAGCAAATGGTACCATGCCCCAAATTAATTTGGAAGATCTGAGTAATATTAAACAACTGGAAGCTTTGTTTAGAGCACAGACATTAATGGCTTTGTTTTCTGGTCATAGTTCTTCTTTTCATCAGCAACACTGTTTGATGGCATATGCCTGTATTATCCGTATCTGGAAGGTGAGATTGTATGAGATTATGTTGTGTTGTGTTACTAGAATGTGGCCAGTATATTTCACATTTCCTTGTGTGTTATGGCAGGAGCTATTAATTTGGTGTTTAACTTTGTCCTTAGAGTTTTCTGTTTTATGGTGCAGTTAGTGTACTTTCTCAGGTTTAAGGATAAAACAAGAAAATTGTTTCTCTCAGGAAAATAGAGAAGAGACCCTACAGAAAAAAGCAGTGGGCCATTGTTTCCCTGGACTCCATTCATATGTTTTGTGCAATAGGTTCTCAAATTTTGTATATTTAGTTTGTTAAGGAATCTCAGTAGTGGCATGTCTTCAGGTACTGAAGACATTTCTGGCAGTTCTGAAGAATGGTGATTTCAGTTGGACCTTCATGAAATTGAATCAAAAGGGCTGTCATTTGACTGAAAGGAATTGTAGAGGCTGGCAGTATTCACTGATTGATTTCTCTGATTACTTTTTCATAGTTAGAGCATTTCAAATCAATCAAATCTACTTCATTTCTCACAGATATGCCTAACAGAAATGGCTATTCAGAATCACAGCAGTGATCATAGGAAAACAATTATGTGTCAAGTAAAGTAAATATTTGAAGGGGCTAAATATGTAGTTGACAATAGTAATGCAACAGATCATTATAGGAACAGTCTCAGTTGGGACCTGACAACTAGATTGATAAGCTATAGCTTCTGTATAATTTTATTCCAATTAGAAGTAAAAGACTGCAATTTGTTACCACTTAATTGTGGTAATTATGAGCAAGAATTCATTGTGAAATCAGTTCAACATGTGATGTGAGACAGGCATGTGCAAAATGAAAATTGAATATTGATATTTTCAGATTTACACAAGCATAACTTTTAATATCTGACACTTGACTGTGTGTCTTACTAGGGAAAAAACTACCTGAAGAGAGTACTAGTGTTTGAATAAGCTATTAAAATGAAGACTTAGAGTTGATGCTGCTGTCAGTGCACTTGTAGGATAATGATAGTAATTATAAGAATGGTATTACAGCTAAACAGTATTGTCAGAAAAGGAATAAACGTGGTATTAAAGGAATTAAGTATTTACTTTGTTATGGCTTACAAAGTAAAGCGGACGTGACTGGAGACGTCCACTTCCAAGCTGGCTCTCTAGTGTTAGGACTCAATAAATTACTTAGTAGAAGATCTTAAAACATTCTCAGAAAAGGTCAGCTGCATCTGACTTTTTAAAAGATACATTAACTTTAATTTGAAATTTGCATTTCTTGTGTACTTGCTTGTACAGAGAAAGTTTCAATTAATTCTTTTGTATGCTTAAATATTTAGAAATTTCTTTTTGTATAATATTCAGCAGTAGCATTGTAAAAGACTAACCCAGAAAGAGGACAGAGTGACTCTGCTGTCTTGCAGATTACTTCCTCATAAAATTGTAGAAAACGAAGTGGGTTAGAGTAGTGGTTTGGAAAAAAAAATTGCATTTGCAACCATATAGGTTAAAAAAAGATAGCAGAAGTATTTATCACAGGGTTGATCTTGTCTTTTGGCAGTTCTGCTGCTTAATTGCATTGCCATGATCATTCTAAATGCTTGTACAAAAACCGCAAGCATCCAGGAGTCTCTGAAATTGTTATTTTTCTGAAGAAAACCATTATGCAAGCAGAATATGATATGTGACAATTGTTAACAGCTGTAGATAGTGACTTACAGTGGATAATAACTGTTACTAGAAACTGAGATTATTGTTATTAATAATAATAATATTGCGAATTGAAAATAATTAACTGTAATTATTTGATTGTCTAGGTGGTGTTGTCAGCATCAGCGATTGTTACAAAAGCATTCTCAAAGACTTCACAACCTACAATTCCTCAGAAAGTGCAATCAAAAACTACTAAAAAAGACAAGGACACAAAGAAAGAGAAACAAGTAAGACCCACTTTTCTGTGGAATTAAAAAAACCCTCTCTTTCTAAGAGATGTTTCCCTGGGCTCATTTGATAAATAGTTTGGATGCTTTCCTGTACCAACTCTCATAATCTGGGAAGAATTTCTCAGTGAATCTGTGGATCATACCTTCACTCTTGATCACACAGTCTTGACAGATCATGGATTTACAAATACTTTTTCTTTTGATGGTTGCTTTGGTCAAGATACTGCTGTTTTGTAAAACGCACAGTCTAGAGATCCAAAAACAAACCAAATCTGAGAAAACTTCAAAGTATATTAAGCAAATGTGTTCATTTTTTTTAGCTGAATATTTAATACCAATAGGATTGTTAATTTGATCTCATAAGTGTTCTTGTTTTTATTATAGGTTGATGTTTCTGTTGCAAAGGAGAAGCCTAAAGGGAAGGAATCAGTTGATACCTTACCAGCAAGCGTGGAAGAATGGGCCCAGTATGACTGTCCCAATGAAATCAGAGATACTTTTAAACAGAAGGCAAACAGTTATGGTATTAACTGGGATAATTTCCCAAAACCTGTAAGTATACTCCTCAAAATTCTAGAGCATTTATTTACTATTTAGGAGAAAATCAGTACTAGAAAATGGTTGTATTTTAGTTTTACTGTCCGTGTATTTTCAGACAACTGTCCCAAATACTTTTGTATTGTAGTATTCAATAATACTTCAAGAGGTGTTAGTCTGTCCTCTGCATGCTGAAATGAAATTAACTTAGAGAACACATTTACCAACTTTCTGTGTACCTTGCTGCTCTTTCAGCTAGAAAGTTTCTTTGTGTCTTTTTTGAGGTTTGTTTTGGAGGTGAAGATGTAATCATTAATTTAAAATTTATTTTCTACAAAATTATGTTTATACTGACAGAATTTTTAAAAAAATTTTTTCAGACTTGCACTTTGTATTTTATGGACCTTTTATCTAAAGAACTACAGAAAATTTTTTGCCCGCACTTGATTCTTCCAATCTTTCAGCTAGCTGAAGTTATTGCTAGTGAAGTTCTGGAATGTAGAAGTCTGTCTGATCTCTATCACCTTCGGTTTGTATCCTTTATTTATTTAAAATAAAAGAGAAACTGAATGGAGTGGACCATCCATTAATATTTTCACCAAGTACTAACAAGAATTTTTGTGACTTACTGTTCTGTATTTGTAATGGCTTTTTATTTATTTTCCTTTTTTTATGCATTTTAATAGAAATTTTATTAATAGTTTCATAGAATAAAAGCCACTAAGTTTGTTTGTTACTAAACATGATCTTCCATGTGGAAAGCATGTGAAATTATGAAATCAGGCCACTTTCATGTGAAAAATTTTTGTAACGCCTTATTGTTATCTAACTGAAAAAAGCAAAGTTTCTATGAAAGTCTTGCCTATTAAGATTTCAAAAGGCAGACTCCCTTATTTGTATCAAAAATATATTTTCCACCTTAAGGGCACAAAGAAGTGCTTTTTAAGAGAGATTTTTTAATGTTATTTTTATATAACCCCTAAAAATTCTGATTTAAAAGTATTTATTATGTGTGCGATTGAAGTTACAGTCATAAGCAATAATTGCTTATTCTCTGATAATTCATGAAATACCACATAATGAATCTTTAAAATGCTTAAAACTTCTCCCACTGAGCAGAATAGATATTCATGTATGCAAATATATGTGTTTCTCTGCCATTTGATTACGGAGTTGCTTTCTTACAAGACTAAAATGGACTTTCTGGTTAGAAATTACTTTCAGTCAAAATTTGCCAGAAATTTTTTCTGTTAATTCCTCAAGACTTGTGTTTATTTTATGGTGTTTTATATATATCTATGGCCTGATGTCTGATTAGATAGATGTGTAGGAATATATTACTCTTTACTCAAGACAGAAAAATAGGTTAGTACATATGCATGGAGGGGCAGGGGGGTGGTGGTTGCATGCTATAGTGAGACCATATAAATATTTTCATACTTCTAGTACATAATTTTTGCCATTAAGTTGGAGCAATACAGGTTTGATGGACAAGACTGGGGCTACTGGTGGATGTCCCATCCCTGGAAGTGTTCAAGGTCAGATTGGATGGAGTTCGGAGCAACCGGGTCTTGTGAAAGATCCCCTTGCCCATACCTTTAGTTATCTTGAGAAGTTCCTTCCCGTCCAAACCATTCTTTGATTCTGTGATACCCTCTATCAGTGGGTAATTTCCCCTGTTTTTATATACAATCTTTTGTTACTGCCAGTATTCAGACATGAGAAAGTAGGATTGACAAATGTGGAATATGTGCTATGTATATATAATGTACTTACGTGAAGCAACATATGAAGGATTCGGATTGTTTCTTAAACAATTTTTTCTTTTTATTTGTAGAATTGCCCTGATATGCTCAGATTTAAAACTGAGTCAGGCGTCTGTGTATCATGAGAAAGCTGCTGGAGAAGTATACATTAGTGAATTAGAACAAGCAATGTATGTGTTTTCACTGCTGAGGTGGTATTTATTTGGAACTGCTTTCCCTACAGTTGAGAACTGTTATTGGGGGAAAATAGTAAAAAACATGACCTTGGAAGGCACCTTTGGTATATTACCTATACCCTAAAATTCTGTGCATGTTTGGTTAGTGTCTGTCCACCAAACACTATGGTAAAGATTCCTACCACACTAATACTTAGTTATAAAATGCTTTTTGAAATATACTTGAGTTTACTTTTTCTTTCTTGTGATTTAGGTGTAGGCAAGAGATTGCACTGAAAAAAGAAAAAACTGTATGCACTAAGACAGAAGAAAGAAAAATACCTTTTGAAAATTCTCAGCTTAATGGTAGCAGGAATGAGAATATCCTTACTTCAAGTGAAAAGGTTTTTATTTCTACTTCAGTTTTTGTACTAAATTACTCTTCCCCTTTTTTAATACATTTGCTAGTTAGTTTTTAGATAATATGTGAGAAATACATGAACACAAAAATCATTAAAATTGCATGCTACCTACATTCTGTTAGCAATCAGGTGAAGCTGAGCTGGGTTTTCCTGGCATATTATTTATATTGAGGAAGAACAAGATTGGAATCTTTAGTCATACAAAGTAAAACTACTTTCCTACAAATGGATATGGGGACTAATGCAAATAGATCAAAAAGACTAAGAAGCAAAAAAGATACTGTATTCACTCTTGGTCTCATTTTTTTCTCTTCTTCCGCCATTATATTAGCTTGTACTGTTTTGCTTCCTCTTACATATTGTTTTAAGGGCATGCAAATATTTCAGTTCTTCTTTACTCTCTCCTCTTTGGGAAGATAATTGCCTTACTGATTTCTCTAACGCTTACCTCTACTTTGCTCTTTATTATGGCAATGCTGCCTATATTGTCATCACACCATTTTGCTCTCTTTGGGTATTTTTTCCATATTTGTGCATATAACTTACCTTGTTTTTCTAGTTACTAATCCCTCTCAAGTCACCTCTTTTAGCTCTTGTAAATAGTATTCCTCTTTGAGTTTTAGTTATTACCAAAAATCAACTTTGTGACAGCAGCATATCTGAAGTAATTCATATGTCATACAGTTAGTTTAAATAGTATATACTTACTAGTTCAATGCCTTTTGAGGATTGTAAAATCCAAATCTCATAAACCAGCTGCTGTTCTTGAAATATAATGTTAAATTTTGAAGTTAGAAAATACAGCTGAGGTGTGGTGGGATATCATAGTTAATAACAACTTCTATTGTGTCTGGTTTGTTTAGAAATTTATGAAGATGTTATACTTCTTTAATTTTTTTCAGGGTTTTGAGGTAAATGCAGTAACAGGAAAAGGACTGAATGCACTTTCTTTCCCTCACTTGTGGATTGAAAAAGCTGAAGTACTAATTCAGCTAGGCTTGTATCAACCAGCAAGGCTTCTGCTTTCAGAAGCCCATGCTGCAACTCAGGTATAATGCAAATTAAATAGAAAAAGAAACACTAATAACATCTAGAGAAACACTAATAATGTGTAGAGAAAATGTTCATTTTGATGCAGGTCTTCCTCAGAATAATAATAATCAAACTCCAATGCCAAGTCTTCTTCCACCACCCCGAACCAATTTCTTAGTAAGCTTCAACATATATGATATGTACATTTAAATATATGGCATTTCAGTCCAACTTTATGGGAGTTCTCTGAAGGTTATCTAAATTCCTGAAGCAGTGTCAGCATCTCTGTCTACTTTGCAGTAGCCTTGGAAGATACAGGTTATTTAAACAAACCTTGTTTGTTTAAATAAGTGGGAAACAGTCAAGGTTTTTTCAGAAGAGAGAGAGAAAGCATTTAGCTCCATCCTCTCAATATTTTGATTATTTGAGTCTGGTTATTTAATTTTAAGCTTCATTATGGGTCTACTGCAATGTTTTGATAAAACTGAAATTATTTCCTAGAATTCTGGCAGATCTGAAAGAAGTGTCCATATGTCCCACCAAACAGATCTGCATCGTCTCATTTTTACGAAGGATTATACATTACAGATATTTTCCCTATATCTAACATTTTCCACTGAAGCCCTGTGCTTCATTAGAAAAAGTTACTGAAATATAATTATATTATAATATAATTACTGCTGTAAAACCTTTACCTTAAAAAAAATGTAATTGATATCCTGTTGTTTTGTGTAATATTTTTTTTCATATAAGGAAAAACTGCCTATGTAAATTTAGTATAATCATGAATACTTTGAATAATAATATATGAATGATATCCAATAATAATACATGCCCCTTTATAAAGTATTAATTAGGCACTGTATATTGACGAAAGTTGAAAATACATTAGAGAGGACAGTAATTTAAATTATGTAATTTGTCAATAGTATCCTGTATATTGTATACAATGTTATGCAATATTCATTCCTTTTACAGGACTAGTTATTAGCTTATAACTAGTATAAAGCAGTGTTGTGAGTTCACTGGATCTCTAGTGTATCTGTACAGCTCCAAAAATACATCTTTTGTGACCACATTTCTTCATCAGATGCTGGCAAATACTAGCAGACGTATACATACTAAATAATAGCAGAAAAATAGCTTATTTGACTGGTGAGATAGGTGGCCGAGGAACAGAAAGAAATATGAAGTAGACGTAATATAAGGAATTAACTAAGAAATTCAGCAGATACTTGGGGGAATAGCATTAGCTTTTTTGTTTCTGTAAGGTTAATCTAAAATATGGACAGACATAATTACGAACAGTAGTAGTGGATTTTTGGTATATAGATCATATCTCTTTCTTTCTAGGAATTGAGGGCCCTGTCTGATATGTCAAGGTGCTTGTACTTACTTGCTGTGTTGGCTAACCTGGAAAGAAACCACAGACAGGCTAAAGCACTCCTTGAGAAAGCTCAGCTTCTGGGAGGAAACGAGCAGTTTTGGTATAACAGTACTCTTAGTCTAACTGAAGCAATCCTAGAGGAAGAGGGGGAAGGAAAACTGACCTTGGTAAGGAAATTTTTTGGGTTTGGGTTTTTTTTCAGCAGTGGTCTCTCTCAGTGAAATATTAGAGCCTTTACATTTCAATAAAAGCAAAATTAGGTGTTAAATGCAGTTAATGTTGTTTTCTCTGAGCATTTAACAGACCTTAATTACAGATTCCAAACCCATGCAGAGGCCACTTGGAATGAGATTTTACCCACAGAAGTTTAGGATGTTTCTATGATAAGCTGTATAGTCTTCTATTGGATTAAAACCATTTATAATCTAGTATGTATGACTAAATCCCAGAGATCTGATTCTCTTGACTAGAATTCTTTTGTATTCAGACAGTTCTGTTAACACTGGAATGTTTATTTTTCATATTCAATAAAAATCACACCTTTCAGTATTATTTTCTATTATGCTTTTCCTTCCCAAGTATTTCAAATAGTTTTACAAATATTATTTCTAGATTCTGGAAGATACTTCTATAACACTTTTTTTTTTTTTACTAAAACCCTATAACATCAAAATATCAATTTAAAGTTAAACCCTTAGCTTTCATGAGCTTCAGAAAAAATAAAGTCTTATGTCTGTGATGATCTAATCTGTCTTGATAAACTGTGCAAGGCTGTGTCATGTAGAGGGATTATTTTGAATTTGACTAAACTCATATTTAGTGTCTTTTGCTATGTACCTCCAAGATGAATCTGGCTCCATCTTCTCTCCTGGTATGTATGTGCACCATTCATGTAATCATCAAAGTATCTAAGTATGATCATAACTCAAACTTTCGAGACTTACAGTTATCAAGAGCCAGCCATCTTGGGGATAATTACCGTGTTCTGTACAAAATTCAAGTTTTCTGAAAGAAAGTTTATTATTATCCATAGACATTTAAAACAGAATTATGAAAATTCTGGTGTTACCTGCAGGCTTGTGAGATACTGGAACATACTGTAAATGTGTTTCAATCTACTTTACTGAAGAGACCTGCCAGGCAATCAGAATTGGGTTTTATGATTGCATCCCTTAAAGCCAGGTAAGCTGTCTTTTCTCTAAAATATGCCCTGCTTCTAATATGCAGCTATATTGCAAATATATGTAATTTTTACAGTTTTACTATGGCAAATTCTGTGGATTATTTTTGTTCTAAGTCATTTATGTGGTGGCTTGGTTTTTTAAAATTGAAATTTCTTTCCAAATTTCTATATTTCCTCCCAAATGCTTGCATGTAGCCCTACGATCTGTTATGTGGGTAAACTAGATACCACAACCTGTTGTGCATAGCTTGCAGTGTAGGTTACCTAAAGGTGCAATGTATATTTGCCTGTGCAGAGTTATCTGTTTGAACACTTCCACAACACTATTGCAGTCTACAGTATGGACTGACTTCTGATCTCACCATGAACCAAGAAGCCTGTTCACAGTGAAACTAAACAATGATTTCGGTTCCACTGAAATCCAAGCACAGAGACCTTAAAATGTGTTGGTAAAGGGAGAGAGGTATACAACACTTGCACTCCTGTCTCTTTCCATAAATGGGAAGCTTTTCAATTAGAAAAGGAAGAGAATATTATCAGTCTTCTCAGTTCATCTGTATTTAGAAGACTGATTAGGCCTAGTAAGATGGAATAATTAGATATATGAAACAAGTGACACCTTTTCTCTAATCTCAATATATAATATTTGGATTTTTTCAGAATTACTATAATTTGTAAATCACACATTTATGATGCTTTTTGTAGATTTCTTAGAATTTAAGGGAAAGCAGAGAGAAATGTCTGTTCTCAAAAGTAAGCTTGTGCTTTCTGACTGCTGTCTGTATGTCTTTTTTATTTCTAGAAAAACACTTATTCAGATACATTTTGCCCAGGATCATATGACAGTTAATGCCAATTATGCTCAGTTGCCATATATTCTACAGGAATCATACAATAAATTAGTTCAAATTGAGAAGGACTTTTTTCATCATGGGCATAAAAACTACAGTGCTGAAATACTGCTGGAATGTGCAAATATTCATAGGTAATACTATACATCTATATGTCTATTATTTTTTTTTTTACATTGAACTAGTCCATGAAGTGTATTGTTTACTTTTTATGGTCTAATTAAGATGGAAAAGAGCAGATAATATTGTTAGGTTTTATGTATTGGTGTTAGATGTCTGTTTGTATTCTTCATGTGTTCTGTGTTCAAAAAAGTACTGTAAAAATCAAGAATTGTTTTCATTGAAGGCGCAGAGTTCTCTTTTGTCCTCTCTTGAGGTCAAAACAAAGTGTCAGGGTCTCTTAAGTCAGCTCTTTTGACTTCCCATCTGTAGACATATTTTAGCAGCCACACCAATCATTCTCTAGTATTTACAGGCTTTTACAGTTCTTACTGTTGAAATGTTTCTCTAGAAACTGCTGCAACAGTAAAAGTGCAAAACATGGTATGCTTGGAATCTCAGCTGTTTGCAAGATACCCCTTAAAACAACTGAGATAGGTTTTGTACCTGGTATACTGCCATTGTGTTCCTGCTAAATACATACCCTAGAATAGGATCTGCCTTTCTTCTCTTTGAGTCTTGCATCTTCTTGCATTGCAGCAGTACAGTTCTAAGAATAAGACCTTGGAAAAATAACTTGTAAGATTTCACTTCTCCTATTTATAAATTTCAAAAACACATATACGAATGTAATCTTTTTTATCTATAATTAAATCTATTTGGTCTATTAATTAATAGTATTTTATTATATATGTTCAGCAGTGTTGATACCGTGAAAATAAGCACTTTCTTATGTAGATTCTTTTGAGTTCATGGCGTTGTTTTTGGTTTTTTTTTCAGGGTGATTGCCAAGCAGGAAAGGAACAAAAAAGACAAACACAGTCACTACCTAGATGCTTATAACTTAGCTCAGAGAGCAGTATCCAAAACAGAGGAAGTACTTCATAGCGTTTGTAGTTTATCTGCATTTAATGAGGTATTGACTTTTTTCCCCCTTAATTGTGGAAAGGAAGCCTAGTTTAGTTGGTTTAGTTGTAATATTCACTCATTCTTGGATTATCTCATTTGGGACTTCCAGGAGTTATCTTCTTGTAACAAAAAATATTCTTTGTATATAGAAGGAAATTTTGCATGCCAAAAGAATTTACAGTTGAAAAAGGGATGAAGAGAGGATTTGTGTGGTCTTTGTCAATTTTATTTAATTCTGACATTTATCTAATACCTACAAAAGAAAAAAGTATAAACTTGGAGATACTTTTGATTCTCTAAATACCTTGAAAGTTTAAAATTCTTCAAAATGTGTTTCTTTTCAGGAGAAGCAAAAAGTCTTCACAAAACATGATTATAAATAAAGAATGTCTGTCTTCAAAATAATGTTATTTTGGGTAATGAAAGCCTGCAGCCTACTTTTCTAGTGTGTATGTAGCATTATTAGATATTATATTTGTACCAGGTACATAAAACATAAAAAGCAAAAACCCAGCTGCTCTTATTCTATGGAGCTACTTCGTTTGTCTTGTAATACACTTGACATTGAAGTTTTTCTTTTAAATTACTTAAATATCTTCATTGCAATATTTCTGCTCTATCAAGGTGGTAATGCTAAAATGTTTGTTTCTTTGGTTAAAGGAAATACAACATTCTAATTTCTTATCATATAAATTTGCAAAAATACTTGCAATTAAAATTCTACTTTCTTTTGTATTTCAGAGTAAAAATGTTAGTATCCCATTAATGAGACAACTAGCTCTTAGAAAAATAAATTTTGTAGAAATTCTTTTGGATATTTTTCATCTTGTCATTACTGAGAAAAAGCCTAAAAATGTGGGAGAACAATCATTTCATGAATTTGTGGAGGAATTCATCATTGAGGACGATGCAGTAGAGCAGGTAATACAAAATATTTAGTCCTGTGATTTGCATAAAAGGTATAACAAGGTTTTCCATAGCACAACTTCTTCCACTACTGAGGAAAGGGGTTCCTAGACCAGTCATGTAGGTTTGTAGCAACAGAGGTTGAAGTGTGTGGTTTTAGTCTTGGGGATGGTTTACTGGCCACCCTCCCCTTATCCCATGTTTTCCTTGGCTCTGGTTGAACTTTGCTTATGGATTACATTGAATATGGATTACGCTGAACTTTTTCTTCTGAACCAGTTGTTAATGATTTTGTGTATCTATTCAAGACAACTGATTTGTAGTTGAAACTATAATCACATTTAACATATGTATTTGTATATGGATATATATGTATTACATTTTTAAAAAATACATTTTTCTGTCTGTGTGGGGATATATGGGCAAATAAATATAAATATGTATTTTACCAGGATTGGAAGTATATGAAGCACACCACGGTTCATATTGCACTGGCTCAGTTAGCAAACATACAGAATCTTTGTGAGGGCTGTCCCAACATCAAATCCAAATGCCTGTATCTAACTGGAAAAACCCTTCATTTACTTGCCATTAATGTAGATCCTGTATGTTCAGAGATTTACTGGAAGCCAAATGTTATGGTATGCATTCTTTTCTTCAGTTAAATTTATTTTTCTGTGTAAAGTTTATCTGCTCATAATATTTTTTCTGTATACATTTGTATAAAAACTGTTCTTTATGTAGAGCTAGGTTTTATATACTGCATGCAAGCCGTAATAAAAATGGATGGCAAAATGAGTAATTTCAAAAACATCCTTCTGCCTACATGCTGTCCTGATATAGCTAATTTTTTATTTGTTTGTGAGCTATACTAATCACAATATTTTCAAAAGAGAGAGAAAAATTCCTTGAATGCCTTAAAGAGTGGGCAAGGTATGATCTCTGAGTCCATGCAATCAAGAAGCATTGATTTGTAGATTAAACGCTTGGGTTTGTAAGTTCCTTTTGTGTTGTAGTAAGAATCTCGTGTAAAAAAAGGACAGTTGATGGAGGCATTATAAATTCAGTGATGAATGAAAATTTTCAGAAGAAATGAGTGGAGGACAAAGTCATTGTCATAGAGGTTGTATGGGGGGTGTTTTTAGTTTGTTGGTCATATTGCCTTCATAACATACTAAGAAATTTTCATGGTTGATATTATTGCTAAATCTCTCACCATGAAGGAATTAAGGTAGTGATTTTTTTAAGATTAATTCTGTTTTCACATAAACTTTCACAAAAGAAATGGAGCCTGCCTCCCCTAATGGAGTGATTAATTGTTCCTCTTTTTTTTACACTGTGATTGGTAGGAAGATGCTAAATCAGACATCAGAAAATCTTCACTGACTTCAGCAGGATGCAGTGAACAGGACATGACAGAGAGCAGTTTATCAACTAATAAATGGCATAATGATAAGTATAGGAGGAAAATACAGGAATTAAAGGTATATTACTTTATGAGCTTCCATTAGAATTTGAATGCTTGGTTTTTATGGAAGAATAGTCAACTTAGCTTATCAGTTCTGTTTAAACTGATAATGAAAATGTTGTAACAAAAGCTTGATCTTAGAAAAGATAAAAATCTATAAAACACCGTACAACAAACAGCTTTTCATGACTCTGCTGTGTAGCTGTCCTGCTCCTCAGTAGATTGTGTGGGAACTCCTGAATGAGCTTACTCAGTTCCTCCCAGAAAGAAATAATTTCTCCTTCAGTGGTTTCCCACTGATTTAGCATGTAGCAACCAGGACTAGATAAGCAGGCAGTTTCCTTCTGCCCCACAGATTTTTTTACGGGAGCATAACATTTTGCAGACTAGGAACAAAGAAAGAAATTACTTCTATCACAAAACATTTGTGAAATTCAGTGAGCTGATCTCTGTTAATTACTGCAGTTGAAAGCACACTAGCAATTGGGAACATAGAGTTTGTGTTGCTAGTAAAATGAATATATACCTGAGGTGAGAAATTTGTGGGTTAATTTGGACTAAATATGGTTAAATGTCACAGAAACAATTGTATTGATCATTGGTTCTGAACAGCTCATATTGTCTGGAATTTAAAATCTGTTCTGCTGAGTACATATTTTATATTAAAAGAAATTTCTGTGTTAAACTAAATATTTTTTAATGTTATATATTAGGTGCTGGTGTCTGCTAAAAAATTAATCAGTATTTGCATATTTCGATCATACATTCAGTGCCTTAAAAAGAAAATTAATTAAAATTACTCATTAAAAAGCAATACTTACCTTCTCTAATATCCTGTAATTGGTGTATGTATAACAAATATTTAATATTAGCCAATTTTAATATAAAGCTTTTTGTTTTTATCATCTAGACACAGCAAAGGATGGCTCAGAAGTATCTTTCGCAATCCAGTGAGGCTTTGCTGCAGTCTATGGCTATTGCATTCACTCATAATGTTACTGATGTACTGGCTCTTGCTAGTTTGGAAATGGCTGAATGCTTTCAACAGTTGGATCCAATTTCAACTAGCCAGTTTTTGGCACTTCATCAGGTAAGGCACCTAACGTTTGTGCTGCTTTTCAGTGGGAGGATGTTTGAAGTTGCATAAACTGAACTGTATTTACATAGTCTGAAAGCTGGTCATACAGAACACATGTATGTAGGGTTCTGTGTAAGAGCAAGTGTGTAATATAGGTCATCAAATATATGATATATTTGCTAAGATCAGAACATTTGATCAGTGCTTTTTTAACAATTCTATTATCTGTGGTGTTTGATCTGGCATTTTTTCACTGATGATTGCATACACGAAAAAAATTTAAGGAATAAATTATTATATTGTCACTAGCAAAGATAAGACATTGCCACAAAATACAGTTTCATCCCTCCCTAACAAATAATTTTGAAAATGTTTCTCTGGATTTAGTCAATCATTGTTTTGAACTAGATAGTTCAGATTACATTCAGTTTGTTGAATTGATATCTGCACAGCATGGTCCTGTAGATGGCTTAAGGGTGTATGCATATGAATATATGCCTCCATGAAAGAGATGATGCAGAATGGCTGTTGGGCTTATATTCCCTGCATCAGGAACAAATAACCCATAGTTCCTATTTCAAAGGACGTGATTAGTGTGTTTGCTGAAAGAGAAGTTTATATGGTCTTACCCATCATTTTGTTCTTCGTAGAAGTCTGTTGTGTGATGTGATGGGTGTCCATTGAAGCACAGAAACAGGAAAGACTCAGATTACCTGAAGCGCTAAGCTAAGAACATAGTATTTACCATTCCATGTGGACCTTAGATGATTAAATGCAGGAACCTTGATGATAAATGTAGACAAAGAAATCAGTTCCAGCTATTTGTATTTAAGAAATCTTCCTTGGTTATTGTCAGACTGTTTACATTAACCTGTAAGAACAAACGGCAGTCTTACGCTAGTTCATCTCACCTTTCAAGCAGGAGAACTTCTCTTCAACATAGATAATATGTTATTTAAAAAATAGTGTATGTATTTATTGGTTTTATTTTTGTGAAGGAAAATAAATAGATGTGACAATTTTACAGAGTTGTTCAGTGTCTATGATGATGAAGAGTATCCTTCTAACCGCTACATCCAACACCGACAGCTCTCAGCTGGCAGCATTGCTGCATCTTCAGAATCAGTTAAAACAAAACAGAAACACAAGTGATCTTCTAAAATGTGTGGAACAGCAACTGACTGCTAATTCAATGGTAACTTTCTGAGCTACATACATATTAGGGGTTTATATATATGTTATATAAATGCACACAGAGAGATATGTGTGTGTACAGGACATGGGTTGGTGGTGGGTTGGCAGTGCTGAGAGAGCAGTTGGACTCAAATTTGTTTTAAATAATGTTTATATGTTCTTCTGCACTGCACAAAACTTACATGATCATAGAATGGTTGAGATTAGAAAAAAATCTCTGAAGGTCATCTTGCTCAAGCAAGGGCCACCTAGAGCTTGTAGTCCATGACCATGTCCAAATGGCTTCTCAGTTATCTCCAAGAATGGAGGCTCCATAGCCTCTTTGGGTGACTTGTGCCCATGCTTGCTTCCCTCACAGGGAAGCAGTATTTCCTGTTGTTTGGACAGAGCCTACTGTCCTGGCACATCTGCTGAGTGTTTGGGCCTTTAAGTACGTTCTTTCCTAGAATTACTATCAATTTTCTAATGAAAGAACTGAGAATGGGGTTTATAAAGTCTATGAAAATAATAGTACTTCTGAATTATTGACAGGCATGGAGAAACCTCTGTATTCCTGTCGAACATTTTAATATAATGGATGAATTACCGTCCAGTTTCTACATAGTTATTCTCCAGCATTCAGAAGATAGGTATAAAATTCCATCCTTTTAATTTAGCACTGTTTGTTACAAATATAATCTTTTTTTACCTGGTTGAATATTGCCTTTCGCTTCTAATTTTGATGGACTTGAATTTTAGGATAAGGAACTGATTAATATATAAATAAAACTGCCTACAGCTCAGTTCTATGTTTTCTGTTCTTTAAATTTCTCTAATTATCTCTTAAATCTCCAGAGGTCACTTGAAAGATTTCAGGCCATTCTTGATATCTTTTCTAAGTTCTATTAAGAGTTTCCTGCTTTTATTTCTTATGCTCTTGGAAATGTTAGAAGGGATCATATTTAGCTTTATAAAGCCACCAATTACGTGATTATTGCAGCCTAATTAGCTGCAATGAACTAGCTCATAAACTGAGCTATAGCAACTATGAGAGCATTTACCAATTTTAAGTCTTTAACACTTGTCATGGAACAAATAGAAATCTACCTTATTGGTTATACAGTAATAAAAGAATTTACCTTACCACTCTCAGTTTGTTCCAGCTAGAATTTGCAGGGTTTTGCACCCAAGGTGGGGGTAGTTACTGCATCATGAGAATATTTGTGAGCACATTAAATTAGAGGGCAGTAATTACTCATCTAATAAATTTGGGTCATATAAGCAAGGCCAGACAGTCAAATAATCTATTCAGCACTTTTCTACTTTCCATAGGTCACAGTTGTTCAGTTCATTGATTGAGATGCCCACAGTAAGTACTGCACAGCAGAAAGGAAAACTCACTCAGCGGGTGGGTAAGTACCTCTTACTTTTAAGAGATAAAAATCATTGCATTGGTGTTATGAAAAGGCTCATATCTCTCACTGTTGCTGTTAGTAAAATTTTTAAATACTTCTTCAAATATTTTTAACTCTTCTTAATTACCAAGGAACATAAATTGATAAATACATGTTTCATTATCAGATGTCATGTATCTAGTCACAATTTATGTAGTTTTTCTTTATATTTGAAGGCTGAAGTTGTTATAAATAATAATAGAGTTCTTTTCATAGTACATTTCTGTATATATTTTGTGCTTATTTCTATCTCTCCATCTAGATTTTATTTTCAAAGAATACCATGGCTAGAAACTGATGCTGTTTGTACAATCATTTGTTCAAGTACAAATATGTCTCAAAAAGACTCTTAAGAGGGTGTTATCCTTCTTTTAATAGTGCAGGCAAAAGTTTCTCGATTTCCCGTGAATCCTGATGTGTTTCGTGTTTTGTTGGAAAAAATAAGTTTTTACAAGCAGCAAAAGATGGAGAATCATCTTAAACAAACTGTTATTCACAACTTGCAAGAGTGTGTCTCCAAAACAGATGTGGTAATAAATTTTATTACCTTATAATTAAAATTGTGAGAAAAACATGTACTAAAAATATGATAGACTTTCTTTATGCAGAATTTTTCAGTTCATTCCCAATGTAGCATCCCTAGTCTTCACAGTTACTATATGTTTTGTACTCTGCTTCAAAATTTAATCTTACTATGTTATTGTTGCTGTATTTGTCATTCGGGAGCTTTGAAATGTTCAGTAGTTTATCAGAATTGAAATGATGTAGTTGAGATCAGTTTACTTGAAAATGTGCCTTATTTCAGATTTGCATTTTCATATGTACACTGCCGTTCATATCACATGAAAGTCCCTGGTGTTCCAAGGGAAAAACCAAGGTCATAGATTGTAACTCTTTAATTAAAATAAAACTACCTTAGCCAGAGATTTATTACTGATTTCCAACACAGAAAAGTTTTTTGTTGGGGCATACAATATCTTTGGCCGTGTAGCTCTTTATTTGAGTGCAGTTGATCCAAGTCAGTCACAAAATTTTGCCTCAAAGACACATTCTGTTGGAGTCTTAAGTTTGTAGAACAGTCTTAAATTCTAGATGATAAAAGTTTTTTGTAACTGTAACTGCAGGAAGGCTCAGTTCTGTAAGAACATTGTCATAGTCAGTGAGCACAAGCTGTGTAATGTGTAGGTACTGGAAAAACCTACAACTTTCACACTGGTTATCTCCAAGGTGACAGAAAGTTTTCTGTACATGAAATGTACAAGTCTAAATCCTAGCATTTTACTTCTAATTTTGGCTTCATTACATAAAGCTTAGGTTTTTCAATTTCAAAGAAAATTCACTGTTAAATATAGCATTAAAAAAAGCTGCTACAGGCCTATTTTCTTTATTAATATAAAGGTAAAATAACCAGATAATATTGAACTTTCTGTACAAGTTTTCATTGTTTGAATTACTCTAATTTGACTGTCTTGGTTTAAGACAATTTTAAGAGGTGGATACTCTAAAATGAGTTAACCTCCCCTTGTAGCTTTAACCAAACCCTTTCCACCAGTAAGGAGAAACAAGTTGGAGCAGATATAAATGAAAAAATAACAGTTTAAAAAATGGAAGATCAATAGGCAGAAATAACAGTAATACTCATTAGTTGCTGGAATCTCATGGACTCCCTGGGAACAAAGAGAAGCTCACAGTGGCGGAGTGACCCCTTCCCCAGCATGGGCATGGAGAGAGGCAAAGGGAAATGACATCAATGCCCCAGTCTCTGTGCCAGTGGCAGCTCTGCCAGCAAAGGCAGCTGGCACACTCTGGTGACTGGCACTTGGGCAAGCAAGGCCTGGAACTTGGCACTCCTCTGGAGAGAAGATGGCTGGGCCGCTGGCTGGGGAAACTTGGTGCCTTCTCACCTCGGTGGGCACTGCTGGCAGGCTGGGATGACCACACAGAGCAGGACCACTCTGCTCCTCTTGCTTTGATGCTGGCTGCAGACAGGCGCTCGTGGAATTTGCCCTGAGGGTGTCCAGGACTGTGAAATGTAGCTTCTCAGGAAAAAAGCCCCACTCATAACAACCCCCAAAAAAACACAAAAGAAAACCCAAAAGGGGAGCCTGCACCTGCACTGCCTCAGCTCTATGGCAAAAGCCAAGAGGCAAGGAGAGCTCTGCTTGGGCGACTGACTTCTACAAGGGACTGGCACTCCCCTGCCCCATGGTTCTGATTCCAGCTGCAAGGCCTGAAAGAAACAGTGACAGTTTTGGGCACAGATACATAGATACAGAATACAACAACAGTTTGGGTTACCCTGGACATTGACAAATCTGTTTTTTTGAATTTTAATTGTTTTATCCATCATGTTAGCATCTTTCTGTTAAAATACTGAGTATTGCAGATGATCAAAGTTTTGATGATCACTTTCTCTTGCCCATGGCCAGCCTTTGTTGTATTGGCAAGTTTGTAAAGATTGCTGTAGTTGGTTAAGTAAAAAAAAGGTGCTAGGATAGTGTCAGGTTGAACAGGTGAAAAAAACAAGTGACTTAGGTTTTTAAAAAGCATATGAATTAAACTCCCAGAACTTATGCATGCACCCTGTACTGAGCCACACAAGCCTTGGATGAGGAGTTCATTCATTAATACCAACACGCTTCACCATTGAGTTGAGCTTGTTTGTCCAGTTAGTGGATTTGTGTCCATCTAGGTTGGATTTTACAAAACTGTTTTCAGTGTCTTTCTCTCCTACATGATTCTATTTTCTCCTTATCTATTTTCTTCTTTCTGATTAGATTTTCCCTAAACTGGCTCCACTGATCTCTCTGTATGCTTTCATTTGCTTCTTCTATGTTCATCATACATTTCTGCTCACTTCTCAAAGTTATCCTTATGCAATTTCTTCCCATTATTTGAAGAAACACATTATAATTTCTTTCTGCTGTAGTTTTCTGCCATTCTCCATTGAAATTGCTGAAGAATATTAATTGTTTAAATAGTAAGTGTTGACACCTTCTAGTATTTCTTATGTTAGAGTATTTTTCAAAATGCTGGTACAAAATTGAAATAAAATAGTTTTGAAACCAAGTTCCTATATTTATATTTTCCATTTTATGATCTTTCACATTATTTTATTTAGTCTCTGATTTAACATATTACAAAATTTATATATATAATGGTATTTAACAAGGATGGAGATTGAAAATATTCTAATTTTTGTTTCTATGTGTGTGATAGACTCCAACAGAGAAAATAGATGATGGTCAGCTTGATTTGACATCAGATTTCTCTGAAATAATAGAAATTATGGAAGACTATCTGAAACCAACGCTGCCACTGTTTGATTTTTCTGCTATCAGGTAAGATATATTGCCTTTGATTATCATTTGTGAAAACAGAACTGTGACTCAAGTCCCTCAAATAAAGGAATGGTTTCAGCAAGGATACCCTGTTTGGGTGAATGTTCCATGTCTTGAAAGTGAGTATATTCAGGATATGTCAGACAAAGAGACTGAGCAATGTGATAGACTAATGGCCATTTCTGACAAGCACTGTTTTCCAGCTTAAGTTATACTTAAGTTGAAGCTCAAGATGCAACATTATAATTAAACTGTTTAAAGATGGGATTTCTAAAGGACAGGAATTCCAGAGGGAGCGTGTCCTTTGTCTTAAAATTTCACTGAAACTGAAGCAGAAATTGAGGCTGGTAACATTTTCCATGAATTTCCTCTTCCCAGAGAATCCCGGTGTTCAGCAGCTGAAACAGGAAAAAAGAAAGGGAAAGATAAGGACACCAAACAAGTTGGAATGCCGGGTATGTGCTTCCTTGAGTAGTGTGTGTGTGCATGTATGGACAGATACCAAAATCCAGTCATTTAAATTTTATTTAAAACAAGGAGAAGACAAAGGCTTTAGCATTGTTTTTCTCTGTTTTATTTTCTATATCAAGTCAAATATTTCAGTATCCTTTCAAGGACAAATTTAGATGCTGGAGCAGTGCTTCTGCATTTATCTGGAGTCTTCCAAACCACACAGTCTGTAGACACCTAAATGAAATGTCTTTATCACAAACCAGTTTTTCATGAGAAAAGCTAGAATAAACAACTTTAAGTCAGTAGATCTCTTTGTTTTGTCTTTTTTTTCTTTTTGCTTTTAGCTTTGTGGACTCTCACAGGTTGTTAGCTGGCATACAAGCCTAATGCTACAGTATGTCTCTAAACATCTCAAGAGTAGTTCTGCAAAAACTGGAGAAATTGTCTTCCATGCATCTGCTCTTTCTCTGTAAAACAGAAATATTGCCATTATAATATTTAGTACTTTTTTCCTAAATAACAGAAACAAAATTTTTCTACACAACAACACAGTATCGGATAAGAGTTCCTTTACAACTCTATTCTGTTTAGCCAATCACTGCTGTGGCAATTTTGCATTTCCAAACATTATTTTCCTGAATGTATTGCATGTACCTGTACTTGGATCTGAGATAGTTGGTTATTAGTACAGGCGTATTTTTCCCTCTGAAGAGTTGGTGTTAACAACTGCATAGAAGTTTGAGAACGTCTTGAGAGTAATGATATAAAAAGAAATATTTTTTCTTAATACACGTAATCCACAGTACAATGAAGTTCATGTGTCATACAATGGATAAAACTTGGGTTTTTACATCTAACTGCAATTGTTTATATACAAATTGAGAACTAAATCTCAATCATGTTCTGTCACATCTCTTTAGATACATCTGTGGATTTAGGATTGTGTGTGGTATTACTAGGGGATACATTATTTATGGAATTGCCTTTGGAAGCTCTGAGTGTATTTAGAGAGGAAGGAATAAATTCTGTTTCCAGAGATTTTTCTCTACAGTTTCTCTACAATCGACTACATTGGACTGAGTCAGGTACTGTTAGATAAATGTTTTTTTCCTTTAGCATAACGATGCATAAGAAAGATACTTAAAACTTGAAATATGAATTGTGGTGTATGTTTCACTGGAAGACAAGCACATGCAATACGTTTCCAGTATTTTAGGTGGACTGGATAGTGCAGTAGACTTACTTCAGTAATGTACAGACTGATTATAGGTGCAGTGGTAGCTAATTTAAAATAACCTTGGCACATTAAAGAATTATGTAAAATTCAGTGGAATCTAAAATTGTAAGCAAATTTACAAGCATGTTGTTAAAACTTCAAAGCTACTTTCTGCTGCAATTAAAAAAAAAGGAAGTAAGAATTTACACTTCTGTAATTTTTCTTTATCATTACTATAAGACTTTGATTGAAATACCAAATGTAAAATCTGACTCTGAAATACTTTCCTGTCAGTTTGTGTGCTACACCTGGACAAAGTTAAATCCCCACAGGCTTTAGGAACGTTCCCTACTGCTGACACTTCTACCCTATATAAACTCTTTAGCAAAATGAGCCCTAAGTAAGGTAGTTGGACAGTTGGTAAACTTCTTCTTATAGCATCTTAAAACTCATTTCTTAGATCTAGAAGTGAGTGATAAACTCAGTCAGCAAGCCATTTTTGTATGAATCAAAGATACCTTCTATTAATAAAGTTAAAAATTTTAAGCTGCATTTTTTCACATATGTAAAGAAAACCACATAAAATTATTGAAACTAGCTGGTCCGAGATAAAAAATAGACCAAGTGTAGAAAATCTCACTCTGTACCATGAAAGTATGCTGTTCCAGAGAGGTGCTTGTATTGTGTCCATATCTGTAATATTTAGTAATATTTACCCTGCAGTACAACCTGTTCTCTGTTTTTCCATTTCACTCCTTCTTTCAAAAGGAAAAGAATTGTAAGTAATCTGAGATTACAATATTTTCAGTTTACATACTGTTACAGGTCTTTCAGAAATACAAGTTTTAGAACATGTAGGGTTTTTTGTATTTCTTTTTTTCCCTTTTTCAGAGTGGAATTTCTTATGTTGCATAATTTTAGAAGTAGGCAAATGAGAGGGCACATAATTGAAAGGTCTCTGTTCTTGCAATTATGACAGAGGCCGCTGAATAAGCAAACATGAGCAATATGATATTAATGTTATATTATGTTATTCCATGAGCTTCCAGGGCACTCAGTGATGACTGGCTGAGATGTATTGTGGGTGATAATCACATATACAGTGAGAAACATAAGACAGTTTTCTGTGCTTTTTAAAATTCCGTTAAAGAAATAAAATATTCAAGTCAAATATGAAACTTCTTTTTTCCTTTAGGTCTCTGTGTGTTCCATAGAAACTTCAGTTATTATATTAGCATCAGCAATTAATAGATATAGTAAATTACTTAGAAAGTGCTTTGATGTTCACTGTTCAACTCTTTCCAAAATAGGCAGTGTAATGAAGCATTTTCATGTCTTAAGGGATCACATCTCCTCCTCATTTTCCACTTTAAAGCCTTTATTTTAGGCAAGAGGGTTTGGGTAATGTCCTTACCTTGCTGTGTTTTGAAATGAATTTTTCTTTTTTTTATTTCAATTTGTTGTTATTATTTTTATTATTACTACTAGTAGTACTATTACTGCTACTACTTCATCATATTAAATACAGTCCTTCAAGGACATTTCTTGGCTAAAACTGCCTATTTTTTTATTAATTTTTTTTTCTTTTCATTTTCACAGGAACTGAATTTAAAAAAAAAGTTGACGTATCTAAGGAAAAAAGCATAAAAGCTCATCAGAAAAAGAATGTCCAAATGGTGAACTTTCCACATTTTTTGTAAATAACCAGAAAACTTACGTAGAAAAGTGCGAAAGTGGATTACATAGAAGCTCATTATGTGTGCTGGAATTCTGAAGTGGAATGAGTGTCACATAAGTCCATAAGAATCTTGCTTTCTGTTGATTTTGCAAGGAGCTTTTCTTTGAAAAATCACACTTTATAAATGGGACATATTTAATAACCCACAAAGGAAACTGCTTAAAGTTACTGCAAATGATTTCTGCAACAAAATTTTGTATTTTTTATAGTGAATAGATACGTTTTTATAAATCTATATTTATATTTGCACACATATATATTTGTGTACACATGTGTATATGTACGTAATATATGTATGTGCATTGTAGCTAATGCAGAATAGTTTATTAATTTCCACTGACAGTTGAGTACCATGATGCTTTTAAACCCAGATTCAAAACTTCATTAGATGTGTCTTTCTGTTAGTTGTTTGACACAAAGAATGCAATACTGTTAGTATTTAATTGAAAGTTTAACACATAAGAGAATATGTATTCTTTTTAATTGTAGGCATCAAATCGTGATCTACGTTCCAATTGCTTGCCTGTTGATATGCGTAATTTAAAATGTATCCTTTCACAACTTATTGGCTCAGTGTATCAGCTAAATTTCCTTCTTTTGTTGTTTGAATAACATTGTTGGTGATTAACTGTTTATCAGATATTGTGGACCCCTATAATGAAGGAAGAGAAGCAGGTAATATATATTAAATAATATTTTATCCACGATCTACCTGTGGAATTTAGAATTGTTTTGTACCAAAAAATGAAGTCACGACATCAAGATGTTGGCAAAAAAGCATTCCTTTTCATCAGAACAGCACAGCTTGTCACCTGTAAATGGCGCATCTGTGAAACCGTGTAACAGTTAATGGAGGTTTTTTAGTTAAATCACAGAAAGCAAGACTGGTTTGGGTTGGAAGGGACCTGTAGGCTCATCTCATTCCAACCCCTGCCATGGCAGGGACACCTCCCACTGTCCCAGGCTGCTCCAAGCCCCAGTGTCCAGCCTGGCCTTGGGCACTGCCAGGGATCCAGGGGCAGCCACAGCTGCTCTGGGCACCCTGTGCCAGGGCCTGCCCACCCTCCCAGGGAACAATTCCTTCCTGATACCAAACCTAAACCAATTATGTTTCAGTGTGAAGCCATTCACCCTTGTCCTGTCACTACATGCTCTTGTAAATAGTCTCTCTCCATCTGTCACGTTGGCTCCCTTCAGGTGTTGAAATAGTTACTAAGTCTAATGGGAAAAGAAGCTGCAGAACAATCAGTAGCATAACAGAATGTGTCTCCATGTGACTGCAGATGTCCTTCACAGCAGATCAATATAAAACACTTTATGTGATCAATATCTAATGCTAGAGTGTATCGTTTAACTTATACTTAGTATGAAAATGTAGTCAAAAGGAGAATATTTTTTATCATTCAGTGTTTTATCATTAAATCTCGTGGAGAGAAGAGGTGGTTTTGGAGTCTTGCTTTCTGGAATCAGGACTCTGGAAACTCAGTTTATCCACCCACTTAAGTCCTCTCTGAGCCTGTGCAACAGAACCATATGAGCAGTACTGGTTTTCAATTCTTTACCCCTTTCTCAGGATATTTAATTTTTTTCTTGTTCATTATAAAAGACACCTTTAAAAGAGGCGTTCCAGTTTTACTCTGAAAATGCCACAATTGTTTTAATTTTAAAAGCCATACTTAGGTTTCAAAAAACGTGAAATCGAATGATGATGTAAAACCCCCTAAATATGATAGTGTCATTTTAAAGTTATTGAAATTGAGATTGCCCAATATAGTTTGCAGTATGTTACATTCATAATAATGAAATTCTGTTGTTACAGAGGCTTCAAGTCCTTCCCAAAAAATACAGAAAATACTAGAAAAATACCATGACCTATTTACACTGCACTGGGAAGGTGTCATTGGCAATATGTGTGCTCCGAGGTATGTAATAGTCTATCTACTTTCTTGTTTAATCCACATTTCTTGTTTAAAATTGTGCCTATTTTTAGAGACTTTGTTCATAAAATAGGATCACATTTGCTGAGCTGATAAACACATAGCAAACCATTGTTGTTGTATCAAACATAGATCTAGGTTTGTAGACAGCATCTTTTAGGGACCTGAAATAAAGTGCCGCAAAGTGATTTAGCCAGGTTGGTGCTGTCAGAATTGCTGTATATGTAAATAATCTAATTTTGATAGAAAATCTTCTGATGCAGTCTTTGATGAATACACATATGTGCGCACAAGTGTAATTTTTTGCTTTGCTCATAATTGTTTGTAAATCCAAGTGGTAAAACCACAGCATCTCCATGCAACTGCAGTCAACTGTAAATGGGAGCACAGATTGCAGAAGCAGAGTAATGAAGGTACATCACACAGTTTCCAATTTCAAACAGTGATCATGAAGCTAATACCGTTTTATGGAGTTTATTCATAAACACGCTTTATTCTTTATAGTAATACTTTACTTTTAAGATCATAGCCATGGAGGAATAAAATGGATCCCAAGAGGTCAAACAGTGACAGGCCCTATGAGACAAGCATGGCCGTCATTGGACCTTCCTTCCTAACTGCTAGTTTAGCTGTCAGCCCTTTGGAGTTTTCTCTACTTAGCTGATACCACTAGCAGGTACTCTAGTATTTTTTCATAACAATTGCAAAGATCATTATTACCAAATTGCAGTTTTTGCTGCCAGCTAGCTTGATTATCCACATCTCTTTTCAAAAACTAATTGCTCATGTCCTGGTGGGAATATACACAACTACTCCCTTTGAATGTTAGACAAAGACTGTATTTTAAAGCTATACGATACCTGCAGCAATGGTTTTTTAAATTCCGGTTTTTTGATTGCAAGGTTGGTATTTATCTAAAAATGCACTATTCCTCATGCTCACTATGAGATGCACTGAGTATTCATTTCAAAAAAGAGCATAGTATTAATAATCCATATGAGTTATTACACTTCTCACAGAATTCTGCAGCCATGTTTCTCTTCTTGCTTTGTATGCTGACTTCTGTTATAATTATTTTTGGAGTAAATAGCACTGACGTGTTTGCTGTGGATAATTTCTGAAAAGTATTCTTGTAAAACAGTAACATGAAAGTAACTTTCTTCTTCCTTCCTTTCAGTCAAGCTCAATGGGAGCAGTTGCTGACAAACTGTAGTGCATTTCTGTTCTATGGGATGGAGAGATTCATGTCTCATGTGTTGCTTAATTGGTTGGTTGCTATGAACATCCCAAGTAAGACAAGCAAATTGAGAAATATTTTTAATTACTGCAACTTTTATTCCTTGATGTGTCATACTGTGTCATTATCACTGGATTGATGTTGGCAATTAAAGGCATTTTTTTCTAGATCCAGGGGTTTTAATCAGATAACCTTTGTATTATGTACATTTTATTCTGTTGCAAAGCTTTCTTGTTAATCCTCACAAATAGGCTTAGTCCTTCTTCACTTCCATGCGTTGGAATTTCTTAGGTTTCAAATATTAAGTCATCATCTAATGGTTTTCATTGGAATTTAGTATTTGGTTGCAAGATATTTTTTAATGGTAAGAACAACCTCTGCAGTGCCACTTCAAAATTCGTCTCTGCTGAGGCAAAAAAGAATTGTCCATCAAGGCTGAGTTAATGCTGAAGGATTACTCTGGTATTACAGAGCATTTGTAGACTCCGAGAAGGTATTTTTCTCTGTTTCTTCACAACTAATTAGTCTTTCTGTTGTAGCATAAAGCATAGATTCAGGACTGGTTTTTCAGATTAACAATCTCCCTTTCTCCTCCTGTTTTCCTTGCACATCTGCAAGAAGCTTGATTTCAGAGTTGTGCTGAATTTGTCAGGGTAGCTATATTGTGTTGACATGTGAAAGTGAGAGAGTACACATCAGGTCGTGAAGCCCTGTAGAGCAACAGGAAGCTTCTTCATGAAGCTTTGATTTTAAAAGTGATTTAAAAATCTGTATGTAAATATTGCTAGAAATAAGAAAATATGTTTTCTATATACATGGATCATGTCTGAAGATGATGTTTCAGATATCCATAGACCAGATACTTACAGGTCTGGCAATTTTTGGAAAGTTGTTAAACCTTGCCCTTTGTCCTACTCTTAAAATATGCCAGGATTAATTCTGTCTGAGATGTCTGAAAGCTCTAACCTAGACCAAATATTATTAAATATTCAGTATGGTCATCATTTACATGGTGAAATAAAATAATATATCACTGCTAAATCTGAGCATGAGACCAGGCTGAAAAAGATAATGCAGTGGTTTAGCAAATCATGAAATGCAAGATTGTGATACAAATTAACCTTGCTTTATGCAGGGTATAATTTGGGAAAATCTAGTGGAAGATATACTTCAGGGAAAATAATCAGTTAATAATTGATAAGGTATGACTGCTTAAGGGGCAGAGTTACAGAACAGACTCAAGAGATGGATCACAAATTAGACAACTTACCCTTGTTAGTGTTAAAAAAACCCCAAGGTCTGTGTAGGGGTAGGTTTACAGGAGTGTCACATGCAAGCTGTGTGAAATAATTTTCCACTCTGCGTAGTATTCCAAAGGTCTCAACTGGAGAAAAATATCCATTACATCGAGTAAGTTACTGCTGGAAGACATTAGGAATGGTCAGAAGGCTGTACCACAGCTGGTGTGCTTAGTTTTATTAATAAATATGTATGTGCATTGATATGTTTATATGCATTTAAAACATACTTTCAGAGGAAAGATTGACATATTGAGAGGAGACATGATAAAAGTTTTAAGTGTGTCAAAGACTTTCCAGGCAGAAAGATAATTTGCTTCTCAGCTGCTTGGGTTAGGAGAATAAGTAACACATTTAAGCTACAGCAAACCAAACAGTAGGGAAAACTTTTTAATTTTGAGACTATTCTTAGTTATTTCACTGGAGACCTTTAAGGAAAATAAGGCATGTAACTTGGTTGTGAGTTGTGGAGAAGAGCTGTTGGATAAAAAAATGTCAATACTTGCATACCATAAACTCTTCCAAGAGTTCATAACTACAGAGTTGGGTGATACAGATCATTGCTGTAATAAGATGGTACGTGGACTTCATTGCCAATTACGCAGTGTGGCATAGGAGAAAAACCCCTGCAAAACACTATGGAAAAGTATAGCAAAATCACATTAAATAATACTAGGATGACTTTATTAGTGTACATTTACATTGACAACTGCGGCTGAAATACGTAGATTTTATAGCAGTGGTTTAGACCATGCTCAAGAAAGTAACGAACTGACAAAAGACTAATTTAATTATTATGCTGGGTGTTATTATTAGTGCAAATACCATTGCTATATTTTTTTCCAGAATGCCGTTTGGTGATTCTTCTGGATCTGGTACGAAATAAGCAAAGTTACCAAAGAATTACAAACTCTGATATCCACAAAAGGTAGATAAAGTCAATTTCAGTAAAGTCCATAATAAGACAGATTATTTCAAAGCAAAGTTAAAATTCTGAGTTATGAATATTATCCTTTACTTCTGCAAGTAAAAGCTTCTTTATCGGACTAAATAGGATGAAAGCTCTGTTAGAAGGCAGTGATAAGAAAATATGACACAGAAACATTACACATACCTCACCACTCTGAGAGCAAGATTCTCAAAATGTTCTAGTTGAATATATAAATTTTTTCTTCAACAGATAAACTGCTGAGAGTCCCTCTGAGGGTTCATACATGGAAAAGCTTAACAATCAGACAGATTTTTATTTAAATATTTTTTTGTGTCATGTTAAATAACTGTTCAGAATTTTTAATATTAATGGCAGCTTTTTTAATCTTCAAAAGCATCTCAGTATTTTTGTTGCTTTTAAGTTGATAGGTGGTAAGGGTTGTTTACATTCTTTCACTGCATGTCCATTATGAATTCTTGACAGATGCCACAGTGTCCTAATTTTATTCATTATTTAGTCCATGCTGAATTTTCAGATCAGCCTATCATACTCTTGAGGGATGCCTTACAGAGGCATGTAGATAGGTTGGAGCATTGGGCAGTCGACAGTGACATGAAATTTAACAAGAACAAATGACAGACTTTTCACTGATGACAAAGTGATGCTGGATGCAAATGTAAACTTGGGGAGGGGTGGCTGGAGAGCAGCCCTGCAGAAAGGCACTTCAGGCTGAACCAACAGTGTGCCTGGGCAACAAGTGAGCAAAGCACATGCTGGGGACATAAATGTCTCTTGACTTTTCTAATTATTCATTCCATGAAGAAGAAATAGAAAAAAACCTCCAAAAATACTGTTTAATTGGTGCAACAATGCATTAGTTAAATCCAGTTGTAAGATTGTTTATGCACTCAGACGTCTGCATATTTACATATGTAGATGTGTGTATAACCTAACTCCTGGTATTTTTGGATATCCTTTTTGATCCCAAACAGCCATTTCCTAAAGTAAACCAAAACACAATTTCTTAAACTAATTTTTCAAACTCAAAAATTTTGAAGTCTCAGTTTAAGAGTTTGATGAATTTATCAATAAGATAAATTTTTGTTTAAGTCCAAAAGCTTCCTGAAAATTTAGCATGACATTCATTTAGAAATAAGTCACGTAAACTCCATAGACAGCATCTCCCCAAAAGATTGCAGAAAACTTTAATTATCATCTTTTGATTAAGTTACTATGAAAAGCAGATCTGAATAAAGCCAAAATGCAACCTTCTATTTACTGCAATTTCAACCTTCGAGTATCACTCCCCTTTTATTACTAAAGTAATTATGCCAGAGATACTTACTGAAATATCCAGCAGTAAAAGCTCAAATCCCACATTCACATGATTTGCTTTCAAGCCTCCAAATCATACTTAAGACAAAGAACAAGGTTTCAGTTTCTGTAATATTTTATATCTAAACATACCTTTTCACACCTGACTCCAAATATTTTGACTGCCTTATGAAAGATATTCTGCAATGTTTTGTGAAAGTTAGGGTGATACTACTCCTTTCAGATTTCAGGGGATGTCCGGAACTACAGTAATATGACAGAGAGTTAAACCCATGGTAAAATTGCATCATGAAAAATGGAGAGAGAAGGCTACCTGAATTCATTGTATTAAATTCAAAGTGCGTGAATGTTAGAAAGTACTTGATGCTCAGCATACAAGAAAATGCACTCTGACATTCTCTCTCCTTTTATTAAAAAGCATTGTATATTTGGTTATATTTTTTATATATTATGTACATTTTTCTTCTATTGATCTCATAATCTTCTTTAGTTGTCTACGTATTGCTCTAGAGAGACCAACAGAGACAGCAATGCTTCTAAGCCTTACAGGTGTTGGCTCTGTAATAGCTACCCAGTGGTACACGAACTTGGAGGAGAATGCAGAAAGGCTGGAGACCTTGTTTGAGAGTAAGTGTTTGTGGTTTGTGTTTGTGGTGTGTGTTTGTGGTTTGTATTTGTCTTAGCCTGTGTGTGTATTTCTTCAGGCACTCGTGTGTGTGTACTCAGGGACTGTGTGTATCTGCCTGTCTGCTGTCTCTTCTTTCTTTGCTGCATACCAAATTCTGCCTGTTCCATAGGAGGTGAACTGCATGCAGGAGCCACTGTGTGGTTGACAGGTTGATCTTTCTTGCAGAACAGTAACCTATTTAAAACAGATTTGGTGGGGTGTTTGTTTATGGTCATATGGTAAGAAGAGGATTTATATGGTGAGAAGCAGTGCCCTGGGACGTGACCATCTGTAGTTTACATATATAAACTATGTGGAAAAAAATTCCCTGGATTTAACTTATATTTGCACTGATACAGTGCTTAAATATGTAAAGGTATTCTTTTTCAGTAAGTTTTAAATGTGAAAGCACCAGGCTGTATGATTGATATTTTCTTGTTTTTTAAAACTTTCATTAAAAACTCACAGAAACTAACATTTCTTTCCAGATTTGCTGAGCTTTGGTAAAACAACTGGGCAGACAATTCATGTTCTTCAGGAAAGTAGAAGTCACAGGAAAAGGGATTCCATTAAAAGTAAGAATTAAAAGGCTTTGTGTGAAAGACTGGCTATATAGAACCTTTAGATAGGTAGTTCATGGGTGTAAGTGAAACCTTACAGATGAGCTATTAAAATTTTCTCTGAAACTTCTTCAAAGAACTGAGAGTTGGAAGATCACTGATATAATAATCATACTTGGAGTAGCTATATTTTATATAAAAAAAATTTTGGGAGGCTTTGACACAGCTGACCAAAAGCTAAAATTTCTTCTCCACTGAACAAATAAAGTAGTGTAACAAGGTACATCAGGAGCACAACATGAACAATATAAATGGTATGGGATTATAAACTGCAAAAAGATCAGTAGGATCTGCAGTGATTTTAGACAGTCTGCACTGTACAGGGCATTCTAGACATAAGAAATACCTGGCCTGTCATCTTGTTGGAGAGCAGGGAAGAACTTCTGAGTAAAAGAATTTCTACTGTACTCTGTAAAATTGTACTGCTATTTTTCAACATACAGGACTTACCTTTTAAAATAAGGTTTAATAAAATAAATTTTACTTATAGCTTGTACTGTCATAGAATTGAAGAGAGAAAGGACTCAGTAATATTCCCTAGTTTCTGTTTTTCAGAAAATGCTTCTTCAATATAGTGGCATTTGTTCATATTTTTAAAATAATTTAAAAGAACTACAAGTATTAATCAAAGAGAAAATGTTTTACGTGACGGCACTTACCGCATTCTTATGTTTAGTCATAATCAGAAATAACAGTGGTTTTTAATATATTTTTATAGTGGAAGCAGAGTCTCGCAGCTCTCGTGGAGACAAAATAGAAGAGCAGACTGTTTGTGCTTCCTCAGATCTTCCTGCAACTCATCCATCAGTTTTCAGTTGTGTGCTCTATGGTTTACCCAACATAATGCCGATGTAATTTGTGTCAATCTTTTCATGCTAGGTATACCTACACTGATCTAAGGAGAGGTGAGATTAAGAAAATGTACATATTGCTGATTCCCGTTTCAGATGTAAACATAGTATGATATTAGAGTAACTGTCAGGAAAATAGAATATACAGTATATATAGAATGTAGAATATACAGAAATTCAGAAATTTCAGTTAGTGCTCTAAGGTTTTTTTAACTTTGTGAATCCTTTAAAAATTTAATAGGTACCAACATATTTTAAAGAAAAGTGTGTATATATATATACACACTAACTAGTATTTTTCAGCCTTGATGCATGAATGGAATTGCAATGTATCAATGTCAGTGCTTCCATTTGGAAAAACCTTTCCTTGATGTATTTTATTTTCACGTGGATGATTCATCAGGAACATAGCTAAAAAATTTACCAAGTGACCTTATTCTGAATGAAATGATCTTTTCATATGGAGGTAGTTGTAGTTTAATTAGAAAACAAGTTAGTGTTAAATAAAATGGTTAATAATTTTTGCCTTATTTTCCTGTGTTTTTCCTTAATAACATTCCCAACATAATTCCTTCCCGAAATCCCATCCATCCCTGCCCTCAGCCCTGGGAGCCATCCCCTGTGTCTTGTCCCTCCATCCCTTGTCCCCAGTCCCTCTGAGCTCTCCCTGGAGCTTCTCCTCTCCAGATGAGCCCCCCCAACTCTGCCTGCCTGGCTCCAGAGGGGCTCCAGCCCTCAGAACACCTCTGTGGCTTCCTCTGGACTCACTCTTATACTGGGGACTCTTGAACTAGATGCAGTACTCCATCTGGACTTTCACAAGAGTGATAAATTATTTTTATTATATTAAGCAATAAATTGTTTTAATGAAGAAATATTAAATTAAAATATTTTAAAATTAAAAATACCTGATTTTTTCTAAAGTATTCATTCATTTGACTATGAGCTCTTAATTTTTACAAAATTATATAGTGTTCAGCAACCTGGAGGAAAAAAAATCCTACCAACTAATGACCCAGAAATAAATTACAGTAGATACACCTTAGCTCTCTCATCAAATGACGTTGGCACAAGCCCAAACAACAAGAATAAGAGCTTCTGAAAATATTTCATCTACATGGCACTACATCATTCCCATGCACTGTATTCATTCATACAAGAAATATTAAGCAGTTAGTGCTATTCCATGTATCAAGGGCTTTAAAATAACTTTCTGAATTATGTCTTAGCAACATAACAAATCACACTATCAATTAGCTTCTATATCAGAAATGACATTTCATAATACATTTTAGCATGAAAAGAATTGGTCAGCTAAAATTTATGTAATCTGAAAAATGTGAGAAGGAAAAAATCATGGTGAATTTATTGATGATATTCTAGGACAAGAACATAATTTGAGTTGTACGTAGCTGTCCAAGAAAAGTGTTTGGTTCTAAATGGTCTGCAGTAAAGAGCTGTAGCAAGTTTGCTACAAAATGATTAAACAAAAAAAGGAGGAGCTCTGTCATTAGTCTCTGGTGTAACCTCTTCAAAATTACACTGGCTTAAGCAGTCATTCAAGGATTTCATGGCACGTGTGTGTCTCTCTCTGCACAGCTGCCGTGGCTGGGCCTGTCAGCAAGGCTGCAGTCCCTGCTTTGCAAAGGGATGCAGTGGAGCAGATGCCAAAACAGAGCAGCTGCTGCTGTAGGTGTTTGTAGGCAGGGAAATCAGAGCAGAGTTGAGCGTGGTGTACAGATCATTCCTGTAATTATTTAAGACCGTTCATCTTGAGTTTGAGCACTAATTTAGTGATGTTACAACCTTGTCAGCCTTCCAGCCTGTGCTTGGCACCGTCGGACCTGGAAGCTCGCCTGAAGTAGGGTATCAGAGGGAATTCAGCCATCCTGTAGGAGTGTAAATCCTTTCTTCTTTTGTGTGTGGGTGAAAGACCAGCTCATCATTGTAAAGTCACCCAGAAGAACTTCTTAAAGTCCCTCTTGGGTATTAATTCAGGCCTCCAAATGCAGTGTCTTCATGTGGATATAGTGACAGATAGTTACCAGCATGGGTTTTAAGGATGTGGTCGAGTTAAAACTGAAGGCATGCTTATGTACCCTGAAATATTTACTGGTCAGTGGAAGATCCAAATTGGTACTCAGGTGATAAAATGATGGAATACTTCTCAGCCAGTGATAGAAGAGTGTCTGGGGTCTTTCATGAACATGGTAGTAGCATTTTCAAAAGTAGCAGGCTCGATAGTCTTCATTTTGGAATAAGAAGAGAGGAAATGTATTTAATATATTGCAGTTTTCCAGAAGGCTGCTTAAGACTTATAATTACTTATGACATAAGAGTCATGGAGTTTTAGATCACTTAAAGAGTTTTAGATCACTGATGACAATCACTTAATCCCATTTTTATAAAAATGCAGTATGGAATGCTAGTAATAGTGCTGGTGGATAAAATATAAATTATAATATTTGCTGAAATATGAATCTTGATACTTATTATTAAATGTATGTATACTTTTAAATATATTAAAATAAACATTGTAAATATATTAAAATAAACATTATAAATGCCATAGTCATCTATGAAGAAATGTTTTCTTCCTCTGTCAAAAGAGTGCATGAAGTCAGTGCTGAGTTCAAACAGTTGAAGCCAACAAAAGACAGACCCCTTTCAGAAGTAAAGGCCAATATTTTGGGCTAGGAAAGTACAAGAAATTAAAAGGGTGTTTGTGACAGTGTCCATTACTATGGGAAATATTTAGGAAGATATTTCTTCGTCACTGAATAACTACTGTGATTTCTTTTCCCTGTGTTTCATATAATGCTTCAGCCTCACATATGATTGCAGAAGAGGGTGAAAACTGTCAAGATTAAACTGAAAGTGAGTCAGTACTGAGCTTGAGTACAGGTCCTTTCTAATAACTAAACGTTCACGACTTGTCACTTTTCTTGATGGTCTCATACTTGACATTTAACATTTGAAATTGTTAGGAGAAACTAGATGTTTACAAAGATGTACAGTTTTTACAGAAATCAGGGCTTCACTACTTAAGGATTTGTGTTTATTTCCTGAAAAGGCATCTAAAAATATTTTTATAATGTTCTGGCTTTTTTGTTGACTTTATTTTCTTAAGGAAAGTGAAGTTAATGTCATAAGTTTCATAGCAAGGTGGATGGGTTTTTGCAGGTTTTTACAGGCCTACCATAACCATAATCAATAATTCAGCAATTCCAAGAGTTGACCTAACTTTCCTGTGCTATAGGTACACTGAGATAAGCTACACATAATAACACTGAACTGAACCAGATTCATTATTGTCTAAAATTCTTTTTAATTTTGCCCAAATATGTCAATTATGAAAGAAGTCAGTGCATTGCAGGGAGAGGTCCAGAAAGCAAACAAAAAAACCTAAAACAAATCTGAGTTTTTCAAAAGTGCAGACGGTAATTTCCTTTGACAATCATAAACTGTACTGGCTTTTGTGTAAAAATATTATATATTACAGGTGTTTTATTACCTGACTGGATACTGGGTAGTAAATCAGATTTATATGATGGCAACAGTGTCTACACTGCTCTTCTCTGTTTTATTTTGATGCCAGAATTTTAAGAAATGGATCAGTGCGCCCAATTTGTTTTGATTAACACATCGAAGACATGATCATAGTCCATCAGTAGGGGAGAACAGTTTCATATTGTAGGACAGAAGTGTTCGTTTGGGAAACCAGCTGGGAGAACGACTTCTTAAGTACAAAGTGAGTTTGATGACAGAACAGTGACAGTGGAATTACAGTTAAGACCTATAATATGCAATATCCTGGAAAAGGAATGTAGGGAGAAAAGTTTGTGATGAAAACATTTAATCTGCTCAGAGCAGACATCTTAACCTTCATTCTGGTAGTAATGAGCTTGTCTGCTGGAGTTGTTATCATTGTAGAAGCAGCCAGAACAGTCTGTTCTCCCACTGATGTGTATCAATTACCTGTCAATACACCAGTGGAGAGAATTAACTAAGATTTCCTGATGGAAAAAAAGAATGGGCTTCAGAAATATTTGCAGTTCTGTCATGTCCTCAGAATTTATCTGAGCTTGTGACTCTTGAATTAGGTTATAGAATAGAAACTGAGTGTGGATTATGCTGCCCTGAGGTGTGTAGATGACCACCTGTACTTTGGTTAATCCTGACAGCGAGGCAGCAGCTAAATTGCATGGATCACTATGCATGGTCCTGACATAGAGTTCCTACATTGTTATTCTGCAACTGAGCCTCTCTGGGCCATTTTTTTTCTGATGATTAGCAAGTAATCCTGCCACTGGCACTGACAGCACAGGTGCATGCTTTCTCCTGCACTGCTGCTCTAGAAGCTCAGATAGATATGGATACAGATGTGCAGGCATAGAGTGGGAACAGTCTTCTTCAGCTGAGACTTCACCATGGAGATATACTGCCAGTATACTTTGTTTATGGCGTGTCTATTGTAGCAAAACATACTGAGGTAACTATCTTCTGAATTTTTATCGTATATGGAACAGAAGCTGTTTCCAGCTTTTAAGTTACAACAGCATAACTTTGTGTGTTCATCACATGTGATCTGTGTGGGCACTAGAAAACTGCGAGGTATTTAATCTGTAAGGATTTGTCCCTTGCTACTCCATGACAGGCCTGCATATGCAACTGGACACAGAGTTTGTGTATGCAGAAAAAGGAAAGCACAGTCCTAGTGACCACCAGAGTGGCACAGAAACTAACACGGAGATATTTCTAACCAGATAGTGCTATCAAGTATTTATACACTAGTTGTCTTCCTGACACAAAGGCATACACTACATTTTCTAGTCCAGCAGAGGCAGAATTTAAGCACTATTATTCCCATAAGTAAAAGAAATGCACATTTTGCTCCTTTGGTATAGTCTGTGCCCTTGGGCAGCATTTGTGTTTGCGCCAGCACACTGGCTTCTGTGCTGGTTTTATAGTTTGCAGGCCTGCAAACTATAAAACCAGCAGAGTTTTTTCTTCTCCAACAGAGTTAATTGGTATTTCTCCTGAATGACATTGACTTTTATTCCATCTGAAAATCTGTATTTAGTGTTTTTTGGTTATTAGTATTGCAAGTACTGGCATAAGAATCTGAAGTGGGATGTACATTGAAATAAATTTTCACAAACCTTTCTGCAATTCCACAAACCTTTCTGTTTCTTTATCAGTGTGATTCAAGGGACATGGCCTACATCTCTACTTAATCAAACAGGGCTGTGTTGGCCAATATAATCTAATCGTTTGACATTTTTATAGTAATTCATTGAGACTAAAGAGAGATGACTACATTAATATCTTGATGCAGCTAGATAATAGTTGAGATAAAACTGGTGTGCTAAATTCCTGAACAGGCCCTTGAATTCTCTTACAGATTTTCAACTATTTGTGACATAGAAAAGGAAAGAGACTTTAATATAATGTAATAAAGAGAAAAAATAGTACAATCTATAATACTAAGTATTATAATAAAGAACATTATCATAAATTTTCTAGGAATCTTCTCACCAATCATTTAAAATTATATTTCTCAATAATTGACATAAGAATTATTGTTAATGTTCATGACTGTTTTCTTGGATAATCATTTTCACTGAGGTCATAATTAAACAGAAATGTTCTAGCCATATAATATGTATATTATTCCTCTAGCTGGAATGTGAACAAATATGTCAAAATGTCTGCCCTGCATGTCTGTGGGAACACTCAGGCTGGAATAGTGGTGGAGGAATATCATATACACTCTAAACATATGTGAATGCTGAGCCTGCTGAGGCTTAGACCTCATCTCACTGTCCAACCCTTCTGTCCTTTGCAAGTGCATTTCTTGGGGGAAGGAGTCTCCTCTGAGTGGGATGTCAGCTCTGCAGGTAAGAGCAACCAGAGGGAGAATATCAGAAGTGTTTTATTTTGGAGCTGTTGCTCTGGACCCAGTGACAAAATGAATGGAAGAGAAAGCAGGAAACAAACAAAAAGCAGGAATTAATATTTCATCTGAAATCAGAAACAGAAATGTGTTTCTCAAACTTGGTTTGATTGCTAGATGCCTTGGCAATAAAGGTTCAGTGTGGGTAAGGGCAAGGTCTTATTAATCAAAAGTGAAAGAAACTCATATGTGGTTAAATTCATTTTTACCAAAACCAAAAATATTTGCAAAAGGAGCAACCTGTTTATAATGAGATAAAAATATATGATTTAGAAGTTAATCTGCATCAGAGCTATGCTGTAGTAATCTGGTTTACGGTGAACTTCTGGTAGAACTGATCTTCAATAACAATCTCTGCCCCTCTCCATGTCCTTGCACTTAGAACAAGAAGAATCTCCTTCAGCAGTGCTCTGCAGTACGTGTGGGTTTAGGAGAAACAAGATCTGTATATTAAGACATTTGTATCTTCAAAAACAGTAAGGAATCCCCAGGGAAGCTGTGTTGTTTGCTGCCAGAGCAAGAACATGAACATTTTGTAAAGTGCACCAACACAACATTCAGTTTCTAAGCTTTCACCTTCATCCCTGCTAGTGGGTGATGAGGTGAGCTGATCTTACGACATTTTAAAATGTATTCTTTCTCTAGATTTGAGACTATGAAAAATAGCTCGGACTATCTACTTTTAAACCTCAGTATTTTATCTCTTACTGAAATGATTTTTGAAAGCTATTTTGGGTAATTTTCCCCATGCCCAAATCCACTTGTTCGTTTGGGGTTTTTTTCCTCAAGAATATACAGCTTTAAGAACAGATTTGTTAGTTTTTCCACAAGAAAGAACTGACACAACTATAAATGCAGAGCAACTCTGTTGGGCCACAGCAGAAGACCTGGTAACAAGGAGATAGTGATTCCAAACAGAACCTGAGCAGAGTTTAAAGAGAGGCCTCAGCTGTACAGACCTGTTCGGTAGCTTGAGTGACCACTCTGTGCCTGTGCACGTGCCATGACGTCAGGATACACTTGCCTTAGAAATACACCTGTGTGGGCTCATTCCTAGTGAGAGAACCGTGGTGTGCCAGCTGGAGAGTTCAGCCTTGTGCAGGCACAAGATGGGAAACTTTATTCACTTGGACATACCATGAAGTTCTCAGGAACAAGGTTGGAATACTTCATCCTGGATAGGGTCTGGGTATCATGTCATGACCTAAAAGGAGAGACTCATTTCATGCTGAAACATGAGGTTTCCAGCACCAGAAGGGTCCTAAGATTGCTGTTTTCTTTTCCATGATTTCTGGTTTTTCACTCAGTGGATCATTTAGCTAGGCTTCAATGTTAAGTGCCTTTCTTACTCTTATCCCAAAGGAACCAACATGACCTCATAACACAACAGTAAGTCTTATGGCAACTATCATTTTATATAAAGAAAAAGAAAAAAAGCTATTCCCATTACAAAGTAGACTGATGAAGTATTGCTGGCATTTTTAAGAAAAAAACAAGGCAATTATCACCCTGTGCCATGGAAGGTTTGTGGGAAGGGCAGTATCTTTCACCAGGTAACATCATTAAAATGCAATGATCACAAAGCAGAATGTGGTGTAGTGTTACATTGCTAATTTTGCAAACAATGGACAATGTATAAAACTTCTTTTTTAAAGGAATGTGATTTCTAGGCATACTCTTGGTGGCAAAATGGAAATTCAAGGCCACAAGATGTTGTTTGTTAGCTCCCAATCAAGTGTAAGCAAGCTGACTTTTGCAGTGTTCACACCTTTCATTCATGAAATCTTAAGGTCTTAAAACCATCCATTGCTTAAATTACTTTTTGTATTTGGTAAAATGTTCATGTCATGTTCTGACTGCAAAAATGTGTCCCTTTAATCACTGTCCACAACTCTGAACAAAAGAGAGCCCTCTCCCTTGCCCCTAGTTTTGTTTGTAGCTCTAAAATTTTTTTTATTGAAAGACAACCACCAGCTCCTGGGAACCCTGTAATATTTTGCTCCCAGGCTGATACCGTTCTGGTTGGCCCACTATGACAATGAGTCAAGGTGTTCACGCATTTTAAAACGTACTCTCTGACCAGTAAGTAGGAAAAAAGGTCTCCTCCTCCTCCTGAAAAGCATTACTGAAGATATTTTAAGATGAACATACCCGTTGATTCTATCATCCCTGGTTTCTATCAAAGATGGGAACATCTCATAGAGACAGCTTGTTGTTTTCTACTGTATTCCATGCATTTTTACATAGTTTCTATGCATTTTTACATTGTTTTTTTCTTTGCAATTACTTAGTTTTTGTTGCTTTATTTTGTACTACAGAGCTATACTTTACATATCCTCACCTTCTCAGGAGATAAAATAATTCTGTTGCTTTTAATTAAATACTATCACATCTGCCAATTCTTCATGATTTAATATATGTAATACCATTAACTTGTGATTAACCTAGGTCAATATATCCTTGAAAGAGAAAATCTGAGTCTTAAATGCAAGAATTTTCACTTTCAAATCATATCTGACTGTTTTAATGGACTAATGAGCACAAGAAGGTGCATACAATTAATCACTGAATACCATACTCTTCCTATCTCACAGTATTTCCAAAACATTTTAAAAAGGCATATACATCTGTTCATTGTTTTGCTACAGATAACACGGGATTACTGGTAAGGAATGTGCCTGTTAGAATAAGGATCAACATTTGGGTTTAAGATTGAGCCCTGCAAAAGTTCAACCTAAAATTACACTGTAAAAGGCAGTCACTGCATGAAATTTCATAAGATGAATAGAAAAACCGTATAGTCTTTTGCAGTGAGCTCACATGTGCAGCTCATGATTTTATTTGTAGACTAACTCCTCTCTCTGGATCTTACCATCCCAAAACAAATTCAGGGCAATGGACTCTGAACATCCTTCTAATCAGAAAAGGATCCAATACTTCCTAACCTCTCCTCTTCTGCAAAGGACACCATGTAGAAAAGGTTCAAAGGGCTTTTGTAAGATGCAAAACAAAGAGCATGGCTGTCCATGGGTGTGAGTGCTGTGAGGGCCACAAGCTGGAACAAATGACAAGCAGTCCAGCCAAGGCTGGAGTGGCTCAGGGACATGCTCCCGTGCCTGTCCCTCCATCCCGGCAGGTACCTACAGCTCACCTCCTCATGAGCAGGGGAATCACACAGAAACCAGTCTCTGCAACTTACCAGGGCTTCAGATATGCTTTGTGCTGTATGTATGTGTTACTTTTTCCTGATTCTCCAGTATCTCCAGCTGCTGCAGGAGTGGTTCTTGACTTCCAAGTCGGCAAGGCACTGCTCAGGGACTAGCTTTGACCACAGGTATCTCAGGTAGTCCCACTCTTTCAAGGCAGTAAAGTTTTTCAAACATTAATTCAACAGCAGAAAAAAAATTGATAGAAACAAAATTTCTTTATTCTGTGTGAAATGATTTTACTTTTTGAAGTAAAACCGAACCATGGATGATCTATTCCACATCACATTTCTATAGCTAAGGTCTGTACAGGGTGGAGCTAGTGTAGCTTCTCTATACCACTATGGAACAACATTTGTTTCAACTGGCATTGTACTAATGTCTTCTCTAGAAATAATGGTTTTCCATTTAAATGGAAAGCATTTAAATACAGTCAGCCTTGGCCTTTCTCCTAAAATGCATTCAGTTAAAGATAGATTCTATATAGGATTAAAATTCCAACGTGCCTTAGCACAAGCTTAGTTCTTAGCAACATTTCATACAATGATCCCAAACACTGTGTACAACAGAAGTCTGTCTTTATTACACATAACCTGGTTTGGCTTTTCATATGCAAATGACATTCCACTAAATTTAAGTATATTGCTGCACTTCACTGTGTGAATTAAATATGAGATGGAATACAGCCACGGAAAGCTGGCATTTCCATTTACAGAAGCAGTGTTTGTGTTACAGTCCTTGCTTCTGAAAGCGGAGGTGTAATAACAAGTTAATAATTTATTCTGGAATCAGCAGTCCAGTTTAAGCAAGTGAGGATGTGGCTTAAGCAGAAACAAGGACTTAAGGATTGGAGGCAGAGAGATACCATTCGCAGCAGTACAGTGCCACTACCTGCTGCAGGTTGATTGTGGATTGGGAAGAGGAATGCCGTGGAGGAAGGGACTCACCTTAAAGCTGGGTGTTTGACTGCATCCATAGAGCCAAGAAGTTCTGACACACACTGAAGAGCCTGGGATCTCAAAAGCTGATGTCCACAGTGATGGACCAAGTGACAACGTACCTTTATATTAGGTGATTGTAACAATAAAATACACTGTAGCATTGCATTAATGATCCTGTCTCCCACTCTACATGGCACACATTTTGTTTTCTGAAGTTGTCAACAGAGCCAAAGGTTGTTGGCTTCCGTGTTCATCTCCAGTTTTCCTCTTAGAAATGATGCTATGAACTGCCATGGGGGACATCCCGCTGCCTCTTCTGTCCTGGGTAAGCACTGCTCTCTCTGCAGTCACGTTCATGTTGGACTCCACAGTTCTTATGGCACTGCAACTGAACATTTGAATCAGACACTGCCTGAACTAAAAAGTTGAAAAAACAGGAGATCAGTCAAAACACATAAGAAACTTAAAAACATTTCTATAAATCAATCTGCATATTAGCTAAAAGTTTTGAAATTCTCTCATTAATCAGTTGGGAATATAAAGAAATAATCCCATAAAATATATTTGCCTATGCCACCATGAAGAACTCTAAAAATTAACTATGTTCTGAAAAGACCCAGTCTTAACCTAAAAAATAATTTTTCTTTTCTACTTCTAGGTAATCATATCTAATGGACGTAATTGGCCATTTCTCCAGACTCATGCTTTCATATACTAAATTCCTGACTAGTCAAAGATGGGTTTTTGTCATTCACATCCACAAACAGGGTAAAGTGTAGCACACATCTACATGGTTTGGGAGATCAGGGTGCTATCCACAGGATGTGAGATAAGCAATAGCTCTCTCTGCAGGACTGAATAAATAAAGTCACCATTTCTTATTCAACAGTCACTTAACTATTTTTCTTTATTTAATTTATGTGCTTGATGCCACCAGTCTCAGTTGCTGCATTCATTGAAGAAATCTGCCCATGTTTATTATCATGCCTGTTATCACTGTGAGCACACAGCACTGTGGTTCGTCCCCATGTCAATTCTTTTTCTGCATCCAATCCTCTGCCCTCATTCCAAAGAAGAAAGCTCCCTGTTAAATGGGCATGTGCAATGCTTCTACCCCCCTGCATATAAACCACAAATGACTCATTTCCCCAAGACAAATTCAACCTTCAAAAATATGCACCCCACCTCAAGATCAACTTACTGGTGTTGCATTCCTAAAAAAACTATTGAAATATACTGGGACAGTCTTGAGAACATAATTTTCATATGGGAAACTAACTCATGTTCCCTAAGGGCTGATTTTCCTTTGCAATATCTAAACCTAATAATGATTAACATTTATATTTCAATAATGCTCCAAGGTTTACACTATCTTCCACCAGGCAGATTATTTTTGCATTCCAAATGCTGGATATTGTAATACTTGTTAGCTAACACATAGGTAGGTAGAAATAATTCATTATAAAGTATGACAAAATAGCAAAACATGAGTGTTAGAGATACTCTGAGAGCATACGGTACCTGTTTGTTCATAAAGACGTAAATAATTGGATTATAAACCGTAGCTGTTTTGGAAAAGAAAGCTGGAATTGCTGCCAGACAAGGATCCAACTCAATGGAGGGATATGCAATGACTAGGATAGAAAAGGTAGCATATGGCATCCAGCAGATTAGAAAGGCAATGATCATAAAAACAACCATTCTAGTCACTTGTCTTTCAGGTCTCCTGGTAGTTCCCAGCCTGCCTTGTGCATCTGACACCTTTTAAGAAAAGAGAAAAGATTCCAGAAAACAAACAAGTCCAACCAGTGACTTTAGTGAGCTGTCTAGTTGCCATGCTAGAAGGAAAGACCTGCTCTTCCCAAGTGTGGCAGCATAGAGGGATGGGTGCTGAAATTACTACTGAGGGACATGAATTACCATATACCAGCATTTGTAAATTTTCCTTTGCCTAAGTATCTTTGTATTTTTATTGTCAAAGTGAAAAAGAAGGACATCATGGTGAGTTATAAGCAGATAGGGAGCTGAATTCCAGCACTTTCTATTCCTTGTAGCTTTTGCAAAAACTGGGTGTCTAACATGGGTATTACAGACAGCATGCTGCTGAGGCTGTGCAACCTCCTCACTGAGGGGCCAATTCACTGCAGGGGAGTCTGTGTGGCTCGCTGGTGCTTTATGGCCTTCCCCAGAAGAGCATTTACAGTCTAATGATATCAGAATTAAATTGGTATTGGGGCATTTAGTAGGAATGTTCTCCCTCTTTTCCTCAGTGATCATGCAAGAAGCTTAAGCACAGATGTTCATTCAGAGATTAACTGATGTCAAACAGCATCTTTCTGGGAAAGATCCTTGTTTCGTTTCTGATGACTTAGTGAAACAAGGCGCTGTTATGAAATGTTATTTTACATGAGAAATAATTAATAACTCTGTATGGCTCCAGAAACACCTGATGCCAGGTCTTGCAATATTACATTCTAATAAAATGACATTTGTTTGCATAACATGTCCTTTTAACTTCCTGCAGTAATGTTAGAACTCTATTGAGACATTTTCTCTACTAACTTTTGAACTGCACTTGTAGAATTCAACATATTTAGTACTTAAAGAGGTATAGAAGCAGCTCTTAGGAAGGGTGATGTTCTTACCTCTGTAGAAAGTTGCAATTTGTGTCAGTTTTTACCAAATATAAACACAACAACAACAAGAATAATGGATTGTAACAATAACTGCAAATTATTAGGCATTAACAAAGGATGTGTTTGATAGTGATAATACATTCCCTGCCAATGTGTGAGATTTCTACAGCATTTTTTCATGTATGCTTTTCCTACACAGAGAGTGGCATAGCCTCCCTTTCAGCAGAAGTGCAGTCCCCTGGATAAGGAACACAACCTCCTTTATTGCGCTTTCAACTGTTTCATTTTTGTCTCATATCAGCCTGCTCTTTTTTTTCCACATACAGCTTTTCCTTTCTATTTAAATACTGATAAAGAAAAACATACCGATGCTTTATCTTACAAACACAGGAATACTGCTGTAATAATTTACCTCTATTGTATACTGCCAATTTGATATTTTCCTGAAGATTAATTTCTTTCATCAACTTTGATGTTGCAGAGAAAGCTACAATTGGCATTATAAAGCTGGGGTCACTGAGACTGAGGCACTGGCAGACTATTCCACTCAGGAACAAGCCTACACTGTGACAACTGTGGGACAAAATGCATGCAGAGAGATGGTTGGGAACATCCAGATACCAGTTCTGGTGCTTTGATCTCTCTCTGTTCACTGTAGTCAGATTTTTAAAGATGAACTTAGTCGTGAGATATAATCATATGGCAATTCATTACGTTTTAAAAGTTTACTTATGAGTACTTCTTCTTACCTTTTTTAGCTTCCGCATCAATTTTCCGTAGGATACCAAAATCACAAATAAGGGTACTATAAAACAGGTGGTGAAGAATGTAATAATGTACGCACGGTCAGCATAAGCTCCTGAGTACCTGTATAAAAATACAAAATACCTTGGCCATGTATTACTACTACATGTTCTTAGTATTTTATTAAAATATTAATCTTTCTTTTCAAAGATGTCACTGGTATTTTTGTGAATTTTTTTTATTCAACATGCCCTTTTGCAGTGCTAGTCATATCACCAGATGGAGCACTGGACCATCTGCCTGCCCAGGGGCTAGGAGAGACTACTACAGGTACAGTACAAAAGAGCTGCAGGGCTGATTACGTCAGAAGGGATGTGTAGTCCAACCTCCTGCTCCAAGTCGAGCCAGCTATGGGGTCAGACCAGCTTGCTCAAAGCTTTGTACAGTCTTCTGAAAAATTCTGTCTCTTTGTTCTTTGACTCTGACAAAAAGCACAAGGTTTAGGGCAATTATTTTCATTAGAGATGAAGGCTCCACTCTTTAGAAATTTTTGTTTTAGAAACTGATCATGGAAAATTTTGATCAGTTTTGCTACAACTTTCTTTACATCAATTTTTTTTTACAGATATTTGCATAATCTTTAACCAGTTACATTCCTGGCCCTGAGGCATCCTGAGCTGCAAGTTTCATTTTTTTACCATAGTCTGTGAGAATGGCCTTACCAATTAGGCTCGCAAGTAGTTCCAATCTTACTGGTGGTGTAACTGCTCCAACCAGATGTTGGTGGAATGGTCCAAATGAAGGAAAAACTCCACACAAAGACAATACCTAGAGCTGCATGCTGACCCCTCAAGCGTGTATTTCTCAGTGGGCAGCAGATCACAACGTACCGCTCAAAAGCCAACAGAGCAAGAGACCAGAGAGCTACAATGCCTGTAGCAAGAGAACACAGCATCAAATTTGGGTAGATCACTGAAAAGCAAACACCATCCCAAATTACGGAATCCCTAGTTTATTTTGAAAAGCATCTCTGGAGGTCATCATTCCCCCTCAAGTGCTGTCCATCTAGCAGATTGTTCAGGATCCAGTCCAGCTGGGTTTTGAGTATCTTTGGAGATGGAGACTCCTCAACCACTCTGGGCAATCAGTTACACTCTTTGACTACCCACAACATCACACATCTTTTCCATCAACACAGGTTATGAATGGATGGGCAATTTATGTGCATTATTCTAATATTAATGAAGAGCATAAGAATTTCACATTTGTCTAGTTTACCAGTCTACAGTATAAGGGCTACAAAACCAAGCAGCTTATCAGGCCAGTCAAGTTATTTGGACTTACACTTTTCATTCAGTTCTGCTCTGAAAAGCTGCATTATTATGTGTAGCATCCAAATTAATTAACTAAAACATTCAAAATATTATCTTTGCAAAAATTATTTCAGGCTGTCAGAAAACTCAAACCTGCAAGAGAGCTGCCCACAAAATCAAATTATCAATTTAGGCACATATTACTTGGTGGGACACCAAAATCTCTGAATAGCCTGATCTTTGTCCATAGGATATGGCTTACATGCCACAAGCTGATGTAGAAGCATTGTCCCTCACTGACATTGCCTCTGTCCAGCTCAAACAAGCAGAGAGCACCTCTGGGACTCCTTTCAGGCTGAGGATCACTGTGTGTGATTTAGAGCAGGGACAAGCATTACTGGCTGTCTTCATGCAGCTTCAGAAACAGGGACAGGATGCAGGAATGAGTGTCTGTCTCAAGTGAGTAGATGCCCCATTTTAAACTAATATACCATTTATTCTGCAGAGGTGTATTTACATGGCATAGTGTATGGTGAGGATTTTTCCTCTTACAGTACTTCTAATATTTTTTGTAGTAAGTGAACAAAGCCATGAAAAAAAAGTCACAAAAAAGGTGTAGGTGTGTGGACTGACTGTTACAGATGTGTTCCTGCTCCTCAAGGACAGAGAACACAAGATGTTCCATGCCCTGAGATTTCCCACAGTTTATGGGCAGCCACACACTCTTTTTCTCTCTCTTATTTATCCATATATGCACACACCTAAATACAAATATTGAATATAGCTACACATAGGGATTTTTCTCCTGAAATTGTTTTACCATAAGCCCGACAACACTGCTATTCTATTGGCAAGCTTTTCCTCATCCTATGAAACATATTAAATGACCAGTACACATGTGACAGATCATTTATATGACAGGGATAGAGATATTTTTCACTCTCCACTACAGAATAAGTGTAACAGGGGAAAATAACAGTGAATTCAAAGGCATGCAAAGTCAGTGACTTAGGAAGATGCAGTAGAATACATTGAAGGAAGTTGTAACGAAAAGAACATACAACTACTAGTAAAATCAAGCTTACCAAAAAATGTGACAGCAAATCCTTCCAATATGCAAGCCCAGTATCCCATAAAAAAATAACCTTTTAGATTTGTTAAAAAGCTGACGGTACCACCAGTGAGTGAGACCAGGAAATCAGCCACAGACAAATTGACTATAATATAATTGACAGGTTGTCTCAATTGCTTGAACTTAAAAGTTACGAGGATTACAGCCAGGTTCTCAGCAAGTGACAGGGAGGTCACCACCAACATTACTGCTGCCAGAAGCCTGAATTGCCAGGGCTGGATGGAGTCCAAGGGACGATGGAAGGGATCCCATCTGGCAGGAGCAGAGTAACCGGACAAGAGCGACCTGTTTTCAAATGCTCTGAATGCATTCATTACTTCGTTCAGTAGCAGGGGCTCAAAAAGAAAAAGAAAAAAAAAGAAAAAGAAAAAAAAATCATATAATACTGGAGTTTCAAATCTGTAAATAATATTCAGGATTAAAAGGAGATATTTGGTGTCTCCAACAAAAGTGCGAACAAACTCCCCCTCCTTCTGCTCTCCAATAATAATCGAGGAAAAAATGTTTCGGTTGGAGGAAAGTTTAGTGCTGCAGAGGGAAAGTGGGAACAGGGATTAGCAAGAATATCTCTTAGAGCAACTTCTGCCCTGCTCTGCCCACTGCCTCTCTCACTGCAGCTGTGCCTTTATCTGTAGTGGAACCCAGCTGTAGGAGCTGCAGGTTTCCCCCTCCTGCAGCAGCCGGCAGTGCTGAAATACCCCTCAGCTCAGCCCTACTCCGTCAGGAAAAAAAATCAGTGTTTGCTTGGAAGCTCCCATGCTTTCAGCACTTTAAAAAGAAAGGCTATCTGGTGAGAGGGAGATGTCTGTGGTGAGCCAGAGAGCTTACCAGAGTTTGGGAAAAGGGACTGTAAATGTTGAAATCAAAATAATATGATGTTTGACATTATACTGATCCTTCTCATTGGGTGGTTCCCAAAGAATTCTTCATAGAAGAACTTTTCTCTACAGACCTTGAGAAGCCAACAGATAAAGCAACACATGGAGCCAGCAGGAAGCAAAAACCACACCTAGGGACTCTTTTCCTCTAGTTGCACATGATTAGATCCCTCTGTCTGTTTGCAAAGCAGGTATTTTTTTCTTCACCCACCTATCTCAGATAATCAATAAATGGAAACAAATGTTCTAAATATTTCGCTTGTTCAGAGGCCTTTATAATGACTGATGTAAAGATAACCTACATCTGGCTGCAGTGATATGTGCAATACACACAGGATCTCATTATATACGTCATAATTAGTGAAGATCTGCTGCTAATTTCTAGCCCCCAAATGCATTACTTTTACCTCAACTTCTGAGAAGTAGTCTTGCTTTCTTAGATCAGCTGATGATTGAAAAATATTCTGAAACCCTACTAAATATAATTATAATATTAAAAACTGAAATTCAGCATTAACAGAAGCAAAAACAGCCAAGTTTTTTGCTTCATAGGAACAACTGAATCTGTCTTTATCCAAAATAACTCCTGTAGCCCAGATAGCTGGTGAAAAGACTTGACTGCACATTGCTGACATGAAGAACTGTATGTGCTGTATCATTTTGCTGGCAGAATTCGTCAGTTTGTTGCTTAAAAATAGTAAGAATTGAGGTATTACTGAAAGTTAATTGCAAATATGGATTTCAAGAGCTGACCTTGACTTGATCCTACATGACTTAATATGTGCTTCTGCTCTAAATAGTAATTTTGGATATTAGTAAGAGTATTCAAGAGCTTACATAAAACATCCCGATCTCTTTCTGCTCACTTTGAAAAAATCAGTCTAAAATATGAAAAATTAAAGGGGCTTTTCTATTTCTTCTGCCCTATCAGTAAATAATTATTCTCATTCTTTCTGCAGATGGTTTCCCCAAGTAGGGCTGATCTGAACGTAAGTTCCATTTCTGCAAACTGAATACACTTGCAGGTGCTTTAATGAACATGGAAGTGTTTCCAGAGTAGTTCCTTTTGAGATGCATCAGAAATTATCACCCACATACCTTGTTCCTCCAGTGTCATAATTGCTTGTGATTGGATTTTTCTGATGGCATAACATCTTTTATGTACTCTGTTGCCCATCTGAATTAGGTTTTACCTAATAAATTTTATTTTTGTATTTGTACTGAAATAGAACATTTATTGCTCAGAATTTATGAGAAGAAAGCAAAATGTTCTGAGATATTACTTTGAGTTTTAGGTCCTGTATAAACCAAGCCATATGTCACTTCATCATACACAAAGCTCCATGAAAAAAAGAACAACCACTTCTCAGTTCAGTGACTCTCTTATTCCTAGCACAAGTGTTCCAGATATATGTTCCTGTATGCTTCAGATTGTTTAGGGTTAATTTTTTAAAACAACCGTATCTATTGCAGCCCTAGATAAAAAATTAGCACATCTTGCAGCCCATTAAATGAAGGCTAATACTGTTCCAAATGCCATTAAATTCTATCACCAAAAGTGAGTCCCATTAAATCAGGGCAAAGGGGGGTGAAGCAAATTGGATACACAGAAGGACCAGTGCCACCAGCTTCTCCTCATTCTGTGGGAACACTGCAGTTGCAACACTCCAGAAGGATGCAGCCTGGGGCAGGACTGCCAGAGGTTCACACAGCTGGTTACCAGTCTGGAGAGTCAGGGACTTAAGAAAACTTCAGATAGAAGTTTGCTAAGCAGTCTTTCAGATTCAAAACAACAAAAATTCCTCAGACAGCTTCAGAACATATGCAGAAATCTTGCAGATAAACTTAGACTGCCTGAGACATCCTGTGTGTGAAATCCCACACCACCTCTGTTACTCAGTGGTTTGGAGAGAACAGCAAAGGAAGAGTGTTGAGAGAGGAGATAAGGCTTTCTCAGGCAAGGATGCAGGGTGGACTGACTAGGAATTTGCCATAGTGAAAGGCAGTGCACAAAGATAACTGCCCTGATCTTGTTGACTTCTCTACCAGAAGTATTACACCCCAGTACACAGTTTCCCTCTATAATCATAGGGATATTCAAAAAGCACAGGCTGAAAAGAAGAGTCAGAACAGTCAGGGCAACACTGAGATCCAGCAAAAAGTAAGCTTCCTTATGCATGGAAAAAAATCACATTATGCAACTGGATAAATGGCTAGCAAGCAACTCTCACTGACCTGATTTGGCATTAACACCATCATGGGACTCTGGCTAGGAACTGGCCTGGGTGGATGGGCAGGCTTCCAACCCTTGACAGGAGGAACCTTTGATAGCATGGACTTCTCCCCTCTGTTCTGTTGGGTGTGCATACCCTGAGTAAGGCATTTCCTCTTCTGCATTAACTGCACTAACAGGCAAGCACTATGCACATCTCCTGCTTGACTATTCTGTGGATAAATTAGGATGTATGTACTTCAAGAGAAATGTTATCTTTACAGAAAAAAAAGGGTTTAGTCTTCAAAATGCATGATGTTTTGTGCCTTCTTCACATTTACAGGTGTCTCATTTGCCATTCCAATTATCTTTCCTATTGAACGTTTTTTTCAATGTTTGTGTTTGGAAAGAAACAAAATATCTTTCCATAATCTTTTCTCTCTTTGAGAAGGTCCTTGTGAACCCTTCTTTCCATGAGATCTTATAAATACTGCTTCTTAGTCTTTTAACTCCTGTTCCAGTGACAGATTTTGTTAGTAATTTTATTTCTTCCAAATGTAAGTTCATACAGAGTTTTTCTATATCATCAACAATTAAAAAGTACTTATGTTCTGCATAAGTAGTTACAAGATACATTTAATTTTTGCAATACAGTTTATTGGAACTAAAATGAATGTAAAACCATTCAGAATTATTTTAATCTTATAAATAAAGAATAAATAAATCTTTTCTTTCATTACCAAAACAAGGCGCAGTAGGGGAGAAGACTGACCCCAGAAAACCTGAATATATAGTGCAGAATAAAGTGAAGCAACAGCACAGAAGAAAGGATTACTGTCATAATTCATTTGGCAAATTGGACGTCAGATGAGCAAAAATTAATGCTAGAAAGGAAAAAAAAAAAAAGAGGTATCGGTCATTTGGCATGTGAGAGGATAAAAAGTGCACATTAGAATGTGTGAAAGTAAAGTTAAGTCTCATGATTTTACACACAGAGTGTACATATGGAAAAAAAGGTACATTCCATGCTGATAGAATATCACTGGGAAGAGTTTGTTAATACCACATATAAAAAACAACCTGCTAGAAATAAAACTGCATAAACATCTATTTCATTCAATAAACACTTGCTATGAAGCACATATCCTCTCCAAAGTAATTCAGTTTCTCACTAGAGCAAAAACTAACTTCCTGGTCAGATTTCAGGAATGTAAATTACATATATTTCATATTGATGATCTTAATGTAATAAAATAGTACATTAGACTGATCAGATTTCAAGGAAGGAAAGTCTCTGCAAGAGATTAATCTCATCACACTGCTTCAAGATACTTAAGTATCTATAAAGACAGCTTAAGACATACAAATCAGCAGAACTAGTTACAGAGGATATTCTTATCTTTTCCTGTTTTATTGGAATTGCTGTATTGGAAGAGCTAAGATCTCTTAAATAACTATGTATCTGTTCCTGTCCCCAATACAGGGTTCATACCATGCCTTTTAAAGGTAGAGTTGTCTTTAAATGAAGCTTTTAAAATCCCTTTTTTACTTTAATTTTTCTTTTATATGGGATAATTTCTCAATGAGTTATTCCAGTGTATTTTTAAACTACTTTATCTGACACAACTTTCTGTTTTCTATTATGTGTTCTAAGAAATCCTGTTATGCAAAACATAACAGGAGCTCATCCACTTCTGTCCTCAACTGCAACAGAAACAACATCATTCCCTTGTTAATCCAATTAGCATACACAAATTAAAAGTATTATTTATGTCACTTGAATTGGTCATTGCAGAATGTTTTATGTATAGAACTATTCTGAATATACTCCTGGATTTCTGAAATGACCAAACTGAAAAAGTACAGTTTTGAGCGTTTTTCTGGTGGAAATGAACTTGGTTATTATTCTAACAAAATTATAAATACTATCTAGTTTCTGGCATGAAGGTTTCACTATGTTTCATGCTGTATAAAGAGAACAAAAAGGCTCCAGGATGTGATTTCAAGTGAATATACACTGTGGAGAGTTCAGCCACTTCCTTGTAAGAAGGGAGGAGTGACCAGTGCCAAAGGCTGTGACCTCTAGAAGCACATCTTTCTTCAGAGGAGCTCCTCAATGGCACAGAACCCTTCTTATTGGAACTATAATTGGAGATCCTCTTCCTGCACTAGCTGGGAAAATAACAAGATGGTGAAATCAAATTACTAGAGAGCAGACAGAAAAACGGTAAAGAATAAAGAAAAGAGAGAGATGGCAGTGTAGAAAGCACTGAGAGAGAATGTAAACCTGGCAAGACAGAAAAAAGCCACATCAGGAGTGTCCATATAGGGAGTTTTTTACTGCTCCTGTTTCTCACTTCTTTTATGTTCTCCAAACAACCTGGTCTAGTGAAAGGCGTCCCTGTCCATGGCACTCCCTGCCATTAGAACTGGATGGTCTTTAAGGTCCCTTCCAATCCAAACCAGTCAGTGACTCTGTGATTCTAGCTAAGTAGAATAAGCAGTGTAAGTCCACATACAATGGCCACAGCACAATCATTGGGTGCTTTTATATCAGCTCTAACTTTTCTGCACACAGACAAGAGGCAGCAAATGTAAACAGCCAGAACTGCAGCCCAGGAGTAAAGTTCAATGGAGAAAGCAGTGGTGCTTGGTTAGCACTTGGACTCTTGATCTTGGAGGTCTTTTCCAACCTAAACAATTCCATGATTTTATACAGCAATCACTGCCACACTAGTAACACATAATTTAAAATAATAATAATGTATTTAAAATTACAATCATTCTACAGTGGTACAAGGAAAAAATGGTAGTGACAGAAGCATGGCCTTCTTTGCAAGATACCTGTCTTCAACAACACATCTTTTCTTTATGAATGACATTGATTCATTTCACTGGTATGCTTGTTCTAGAAGTTGGTAGTAATCATAAGAGGAAGAAAAATGGGGACCATTTCAAACACTACCCTTTTGTATTTGCCCCAAAAATTAAAGTAAATAGTATTAGTGACCTCAGGTGGTGTAAATTCAATTCTGTCCTATTGTCTTCCCTAGAAAGACAGCTCTAAATAATACTAATTTCAGTAGACTGGGTGAATATGGAAGGCAAATCACAGCATAAAGCAGTTTTTTCCCAAGGAATGTTCTTTTCTCGAGTATTCTCATAACTTCCAATTTTTAAAAAGCATTCTTTTTAAATATTGTGGAATACATGTAACAAATCTCAAAAAAAACCCCTTAAATAACATCATCACTGAATGTAGGAACAAAAAATAACAGAAGGAAAGGAATCTAAAAAAGAATATAAAACCTAAGGGCAGAAGATGTAATGAATTCTGTAAGCTTTTTGGAACAAAACACAAGGTAGGTGTTTAAAAAAACAAAACAAATGAAGTCCAAACCACAGTCAACCAACTAATCAAGCCCCCCACAGATATCATAGAATTTCTTAGATAAATTCACATGTAGTATGTCTTAATGATGAGGAAAATTGCATAAAGAAAGCAATATATGATGCATTTGTAATATAACCTGAATTTTTTTTAATTCATACTGTCATTTTAGTTTGAAGCAATCAGCTTCCTGAATAAGATATCTTTCATGTGCATCAGTCTAATAATTGGATTTTTTTTTGTTACTAAGAGTAACAATATAATAAGGATATTATTTAGCTGATCTACTGCTCCATGGTCAGGGTAATTCCAATATTGTGTCTTGCATAACTAAATGGGGATGTATGCCCATCATTTATCACTATTTAATGTCTTCTTCAAAAAAATGTGAGAAAGATCACCACATCACCAGGAGAATCTTCTAACTTACCAAAATTAAAAGATTTGTCAAAGCTGAAGTAATACTGTAATTTGTTATTCTTTCGAGATACTCTTAAACGAATAGCCTGTCAACTTACAAATATAAATTACATCATGGAATATGTGCACTGAAGATGATGGGAATCCTACCACTGAACATGGATTCACAGAAACCACCACTGCACTGTAGCTTTACATCCAGTTCTGTCCTGTTGTCTTTCTTGGAAAACAGCTCTGTAAATAATAGTTATTTTCAGCAAGCTGTGTGAATATGGAAGAAACACACAAGACAGTGCAAACATCATAGTCCTGAGTAATCCACTATTTTTCCAACTCCCAGTAAATGGACTCTGTTGTCCTTCAGCTCAGAACCACACTGTTCCTCTTCTTACCTGCTCCTGAATTGGCTCCTAATAGCTGTTGTACTGGTTTGAAAGCAAAACCAGTGAGCGACTCCAAGTCAGAAGTACAATTTAATAAGAGCAAAAGAAAAGCAGTAAAATAAAGTAAAATAAAATAAATTCAATAGTATAAAATACCACTGACAGAGTCAGAATACAACCTGACACCCTGTTAGTTAGGGTGGTGGTAGCAGTCCAGATGAAATGGTCTTGTCAAAGCAGAGATCTTGTCGAAAGGTCTGGTAGCTCTTGTCCTCCATGAATCCAGTGGGGGAAAAAGCTGATTCTGCTGTCCAAAACCCAGGATTATATCCAGGTGGGAATGCTTGGCTCCTCCCCCTGGGTGGAGCATCTCACAATGGGCTGATATCATTCAATGAGTCATGTAATGGGTTCTTGATGGCCCATTAAACAGAAACAGCTTCTGGAGGGAGTTATCTATGAGTCACAGGGCAAGGCATTGATGGGCCATTAGCGGAAGATAAGGGAAACACTGCCCCACCTGGTTCCAACACCTCATGAAGATGGTGATAGAATACATACTTTGGGCACATCTTACAGTTTTAACCTAAGACAGCTGTCTAACAGCACAAGTGGAAATATTCCCCAAACAACTCAGAAAATATTTTTCAAACTGTTTCTAAACCCAGACAGGACAAAAGGAATTTGAATCTCACCAGTCTATGCAAATGATACTTTCATTTTCTTTCATGATGATTTGGGGAATTCTCCGATCACTTGGAAATCGTGTGCCATATGAAATGCTGTACTAACCCTTCAGTTTTGTAGGGATTGCCTTTGGGATTTTTGAGGATGGCCAGAAAAACTGCTGTCACATTTTTGTCATCTGTCTTTACTAACTGTACCCTTCAAAGAAAAACAATGTAGGGGTCTCACCCCAAGTTATACCGCAGTCCTCTCAGTTTTCAGTAATCCCTATCTTTTTTCTCATCCTCACTTACACATTCAGGAAGAGTTTTACTAAAAAAACAATTCTCTGCGGTTCAGAGAGAATCAATAGTGCTTATAAGCACACTCTTTATTTATTGGCAACTAACTCCTGAGTTCCCCCATCCAGGCTATCAGCAGGAAGGCAATCTCTTTATAGCACTAATGACTTGCGGTAAAGTATATACATCTGTTTAATACAAATAAGGGCAAACGACTTCTCAGTCTTGGTTAGATAAAATAGAGCTTGCAATGGCTTATCTCACTTAGAAAGAATAATTTGTAGCCTTCTCTCATTAAAAGGATAAACTAGTAAAGGGGAGACAAGTAGGAAAAGAACAGCATTGGAGGAAAAAGGGAAGTGGGAGAGGGTTGGTGGGTGAACACTAAGTTTGACATGATCTAAAACAACTCAGTGCTCTGAATACTAACCACTGTCTAAGCCACTGGCAGAAGAAAAGGGACACGTAAACCAGCGTTTCCCCAGACAGAGGGGAAAAAACTCGAAGTCCCGGGAGTCTCAGCAATACCAGTGATCTGCTGGAAGCTGCACCAACAGTTCAGTCCACCATAAACTGATTCCTAGATCGACTAGGGTAGGAAAAGCTCTTCATTTTGAAAAGAACATTAAGCCAAAAAACCACCCTCACCCTGCCCACCATATCCTTGTTAAGAGTGCCTGTCAAGACACACAACAGAGAGAACAAATGCTAATGCTAATAACTGCTTATCTTAAATCTCTCAGAAGTTTCACCTGCAAAAATACTGTTTCATTTCTTGTCCTAAAAATATGTATAAAATTATGTCCATGCTATTTTCCATCAGTATTTACAGTAATGATTTGTGATTACAACATCAGAAGCTTTTCTTAAATCTAATTCATAGTTTGCAGAGCTTCAAAAACTTGTGGCTTAAAATCCAAAGCAGACCAATTCACACAGAGGCACTGAAATCTTCCTCATGACACTTTTAAAATCTCACTCTAGTCTTCAGCAGGAATAGGTTCTTTTGAAAGTATTTATATATACAGCTCTCTCTCCATCCCAATAATGAGATTAAAACCTTAGAGAGTCACAAGATTGCAACACATACTGAGCCTTTTTTGTTGTTGTTCTTTCTAAAAAGCACTAAAAAGCAGTCTCATCTATGTGCTTGGTAGCTGAAGTTAACAGGCTTCCCAGGAAGACATCAGTTAGAAACATATCTTCACATTTCTGTCATACTGTTCTCAAGGTCACCCAGTTTCTCTTGTTGCTGGTCTAGACTATGAACACTCCCAACTCTGCACCATTAGCAGATTCCTACCTTTTGTGCCAAGGATCATAATGGAAAATATTAAATATGACCTTTCCCAGAACATATGTCATCCTGCGAAGATGTTTCAACAGAGATCATCTAGTCTAAAATGACTTTGTTTTCTAGTGACTACATTATTAGGCAAAAATACCCCTAATTTTTAAACACAAGATCTGTTTAAGGTATGCTGTGAAAAAGCAGCATCCACACTGTCAAAACACAAACAGATATCATCACAGGGTCAGGATATGGATTTTCCTGCTCTCTGGTCACTATTGCTCTACTTAACTCCGTGCAACAGTATCATTTCCCTCGTTCCTCCACTGGTACCTCCATCAGCCGCAGAATAACTCAGGAAAAGAAACCTGTGAGGAGAGCTGCTCTGAGCTCCTGCCTCCTCACATGGACTTTACAGCTGCACTTTGGAATAATGTATGATACAGTGGGGGATAAAGACAATTCTTATTCGTGGCTTATTTTTTTCTAGTGCACAACCTCTCAGACATTTTCAGCTGCACAGAAGTTCCTAGAAAAGCTACGTCGGCTGTATGCATAACAAAAAAAGCATCAGCAGGTTAAACAAAATTTGTCTGAAGTTAGTTGTTATGTAGAATTTAATTCTGGTCCACGTATTGCAATACTACTCTTTTCACATACTGGAATGCGTAAGCTCCAGACGAATCTGATGTTACTGATACCAGTTTTGCGTCTATGTCCTTTTCAAGAAATGTTACTGATTTCATGGCAAAGCAAACGATCGTTAATTTCACACGGTGGGAATTCGTGCATTGCCCTGCCTGTAACTGCGCCCGGCGAGTGCGTCAGTGCCGCGGGTCTTGCCGCGCACGGCCCGGTGCGGGAGCATCACCGCTCCGGGACTGCGCGGGGACAGCGCCGGGGCACCCGCGCGAGTCTCCCGGAGCCGGTGTCGGCGCGGGCGCCTCAGCCCCGTCTCACCGCCGCCAACACATCCGGCACGGAGAGAAGCGGTGGCAGNCGGAGGCAGAGCCGGCCCCGAGGGGCGCGGGCAGCGCTCGGCGGGGCCCGGACAGGTGACCGCGCTGTCCGCGGCCCGGCCCTGCGCTCCTTCACCGACATGAACGTTCCGAAAGCGGCGACGCGGACGGTGCCGGTGTCGTTTTCGCCCGACGAGACGCTCTGCAGCGCTGCCGGACTAAACCGGGAAAGCGTCCGCACTAACCTTCACAAACGCCTCGAGCTAGTTTATATCTGCTCGGGTAACCCTCCATCATTAACTTCTGCTCGGCCACAGGAAGCACCGGAAACAGCGAGCGCTCCGGCAGCCCCCGAGCCGCTGACTCTTCGGGCGGAATCCCCGATTTATTTTACCGAGACAACCTCTCTGCTGCGAGAGGCTGCCGGGCACGATTGCGGGCGCTGCGCCGAGCCCGGGGACGAACAGCCAGATGACCGGGCCCGGGCCGGGGCCAGGGCGCGTGTAGCGGCCGGTGCAGTCGCCCCGAGGACTGCACGGCCACTGCGACGGCTCCGAGGGGAACGAGCTTTGCACCTGGAAGGGGGTTTGCTTAAGGGCTAGGGGAGTCCTTGGCCCCGGTGCAGCCTGGCAGCGCCTGCGACCCAACAGCATCGGGGAGAGGGAGCGGCGGGTTGGAAAGGGCTGCCCAGGGGCGGGGAGCCGGAGACACCAGGCGGTGCCCGCCCGTGGTCCCCTCTTTCGGTGCCACACCTGCTGGGAAGAACAGACGCAGAAGTAGATTTATCACGCCACGAGGTCTACAGAGATAAACCCCAGATATTTCCACATGGAAAAACGACGGTATGAAATTTCAGGAAAGTCGGTGAAATGGACAAACGCACCACTAACGTGCAGCAAGTGTTACTGATAACATACACACTGCCAACCGGACGCCGAGGCGGGAGGCTTTGGTTCTGCACTCGAGACCCATACGCCCATGGGCGAGGGTCCCGAGATAGCAGCCTCCCGCAGGGCCACCAGCCGCCGCGGTCCAGAGGCCGCCGGGGGCGACGCGAGTCAAGTTCTGCGCGCTCCTGGCTGCGGCAGAAGCCCCACACGGATAAGGACACGCTCGAATGTCCCGAGGAAGCAGGCGGCCGGCGCGCGGGAGGACACTGCGCTCCGCCACGTCCCTCCGCTACCGGTGGCACGGCAGCCCAGCGGCGAGCTTACCCGTCAAGGGCGGACGGGGATCGGTCTCTCCCTGCCGCAGCGCGGATGGCGGAGGCCGCGCGCTTACCTTGTTCCAGCGGTTCCGCGCAATCAAGCAGCGTCCCGGCGGGGCCGCTCCTCGGTGAGCGGCTGCCGGCTGCCTGCGACTGGATCAGCGCACGGCCTCCGGCCGGGCGGGGCGGGAGGTGTCCCTCTCGTTAGCTGAGCTGAACCGAGCCGGTCAGCGCCGCGGGGTCGGCATTCAGAGTCGCAAGGTCTGCGGGCTCGGCGGGCAGAGGCGCTGCTGGCCCCCAGCACCGCGGCGGGCAGACCGGCGGGACGAGGGCAAACTCGGCGGTCTACGAGTTTGCAAGGGCAAGGCAAGGGCTGGCTGCGCGCCGGCACCTGCTTGCCCGGGACAGGTGGTCCCCGATCCCCGGCTGAAACCAGGACTCTCCGGTAGGGTCGATCACCCCCGTCTGCGGCCACCTGCAGCAGCTTTCAACTCCGCCGTGAGCCGGGGCCGCGCCGGAGGCGGAGGGAGCAGGTGGCATTGCCAGCCCCTTCCCAACGCATGGAGGCGTCGCGGAAACGAGCCTGCACAGAGCTGAGGAGGGTCTCCTCACAAAGCCCGATACACCGTGACTGTTCCCTCCGCTGCTGATGTTTGCAATAGACAGAGGGAAAAGCAATTTTAAGTAGTTTATTAAACCTTCTTTAGCGCAGAGTCGTTTTTAATCTCACGTTTGTACGTAAAGCTTTTTATAAAGATGCGCAAAACAAGACGCACGGACTGTTATACCCCGTACCCCCAGCGATTGAAAACGAAGACAATGGACAAGCCCGAATAATTACTTCCCAAACCTACACTGACATTATGCTCATGTTACAGGTTAAACGAAACCGTGTTCACCTGCAAACGATTCTGACGACAGACATGATCACAAGCAAAGGACCACGCTTTTAATTGTTCTGATATGATCAAGTCGATTCGTGTTTACTTTATGAACACTTTGAAAATATTTAGTTCACCGCTGGTTGTGGTTAATGTTTTCCTTGGATAACAATGTGTCAAACCCGTAGGAGAAAGCAGTTTCAAGGCCGAAAACACGCTCAGTTTACGGAATTATTTTCTGTATAAGCCTCAAATTGGAATTCTTCTTTTCTTGACAATGAATTATGCTTTAGATTAGGAATATCTCTGGTCGTTTAATTTATTCGAACGAGCTTGGTTACTCGGTGATGCAACAGCAGTTTTTTTCCCTTTAAAGAGCAGGGGCTATACCCCTACATCAGGAGGGACGGAGGGAGGGAGGAAGGAAGGGAGGAAGGAAGGAAGCCCTCTGCGAGGCCAGTGGGTTTCAGAATAGGCAACAAAGTTGAGCTAAACATTCCCAGGGCGTAAGATATTTTTTTACCACAGCTTTAAAAACTTTGGGCTCTAACGCGAAGGAACGGCCACTGCGCAGCTGAAGACGGAGCCGATTACCTGACAGAACAGCGATCGGGGTGGGCATTACCGCTCAGCGTCCCGAGGCAGCGCAGCCGCCGCGGCCCCGCCGTCACTGCTCGGCTGCTCGATGAAGCGCC
>VYXD01000901.1:286731-349742 GCA_013397195.1 Hylia prasina | reverse complement strand
GCGGGGCGGTGGCCGCCCAATGGGCGCGGGGCGCGCAGGTGCCCGCGCGGTTATCTGCGCGCGGGGCGCGGCGCGGAGCGTCCCCGCGGCCGCCGGACACGCGGCCGGGGTGACGCGCGGAGCTGCGGGTCCTACATCCCCCTCCCGCCGGATCGCGCGTGGAGCGCATTGCCCATCGTCCGCCGGGACGCGCCGCCGGTGGGGGCTCTTTCTCCCGGGGCTCTCGGTTTGTTGTTTTGCCACGCTGCCCCTGCTCGGCTTTCGCCGTTCTTCAGCCTGGACTTTGGAGGTGCGCGCCGCGGGAGCGGGCGGGCAAGCGCCGGGATTTTTCTCTTCCCAGCAAACTTCGGCGCTTGCTGTCGCTGAGATCCCGCGAGCGGCGAGGAGTCCGTCCCGCCCGCGGCCGCACTCCCGGTGAGGGTCCCCAGCGGAGCGGCCGCGGCGCGATTGGGAAGGACCCACGCTGACTGATGCCCGCAGATGTTAGCGGTGGGACAGATGGATGCTAATCGCCAGAGCGCATTCGTCCTTAGCAGTGCGCCGCTAGCCGCGCTACACAACATGGCCGAGATGAAGACCTCCCTGTTCCCCTATGCCCTGCAGAACCCCTCCAGTTTCAAGGCGCCGGCCCTGGGCGGACTCAACACGCAGCTCCCCTTGGGGACACCGCACGGAATAAGCGACATCCTGGGGCGGCCCGTGGGCAGTGCCAGCAACCTGCTAGGCGGGCTGCCCCGCATCAACGGGCTGGCGGCCTCGGCCGGGATGTACTTCAGCCCCGCTGCCGTCTCCCGCTATCCGAAGCCTCTGGCGGAGCTGCCGGGACGGCCGCCCATTTTCTGGCCGGGAGTGGTACAGGGCTCTCCCTGGAGAGATCCCCGGCTCGCCTGTCCCGGTAAGTGCGGCCGGTTCTTGCAGGGCGCGGGGAGCAGGCGGCCTGGGATCCAGAGCCGGGGCGGCCCCAAGCCGGCGGACAGGCGCGGTGGACGGGGCGGGCGGCAGGAAGGCTCGATGCGGGTCACTCGGTCCTCACGGCACCGGGTCTGTCCCGGACCGAGCCCTGCTTTAGATCCGGCGGACACTAGAGGCGGCTCCGCAGCGCCTGGCGGGGCCCGGCTACGGGCGAGGGCAGAGCAGAGTTCATCCCTGACGCAGCTATTTCTCCGCTTGCAGCTCAGACGGGGATGGTTTTGGACAAGGACGGCAAAAAGAAACACTCTCGACCGACTTTCTCTGGGCAGCAGATATTCGCTTTAGAGAAAACCTTCGAACAGACGAAATACTTGGCAGGACCGGAGCGCGCCCGGCTCGCCTACTCCCTGGGGATGACTGAGAGCCAGGTGAAGGTAAGTCCGTCCTGCGGGCTCGCGCCTCTCCCGCTCCCTGCCGCGGCCGCTTTCTGCCATGTCGGTAATTACTAGCAGCCACGAACACTGCGCAATTATGCAGAGAGGGTTTTTTTTTTTTTTAGAGTCAGTTAGAATTTAAGTTACATTTCGACATTAGGTTAATTTAGGCTAATTTCTACTATTTTGTGCTTACAGCTCTCTGTGCTACAAACGATTTTAAATAAATAGACATAGTGTATTTAATATAAACCGCCATCACAACAACGACAAAATGCCCCCCGCAGGTAATCGTTTTTAAAGGGTCGCTTTTCTGCGAGGATCGTGTCCACTGGCACAACTTTACCTTGCGTAACTCTGCAAATTTTTTAGCAAAGCTTGCAGGTGCATCAGAGTGTTGGGATGCACCGTAAGCCAAAAATACTTATTTTTCTGGCTATTGTATTCTGTTTTCAACAAATGACTGTTCCGGGAAGCTGCTTCATTTAACTGTTGTGCAGCCCCGCAGATCCGGGCAGGTGTCCCCAACGGGGCGCCCCCTTCCCAGGAGCCGTCCGAGGCTCTGCCTGGTGCAGGCTCTGCTCCGAGTGCCCGCAGCCCCGCGCTGGGACGGGGTCGGCGGGGGCGGACGCGGCGGCGGGGCCGAGGCTGTGGCTGAGCTTTGCCCGGTTCCGGTGCCCAGGTTTGGTTCCAGAACAGACGAACCAAGTGGCGGAAGAGACACGCGGCAGAGATGGCCTCGGCAAAGAAGAAGCACGACTCGGAGACAGAGAAGCTGAAGGAGAGCTCGGACAATGAGGACGATGACGAATACAACAAGCCCCTGGACCCCAACTCAGATGATGAAAAAATCACGAGGCTATTGAAAAAGCACAAATCCACGAACCTGTCCCTCGTCAGCCCCTGCAGCACCAGCTCGGATACGTTGTGAGTGCGTGGGGCCGATGGCCGCACTGGGCAGTGTGGTGGGGGTTGAGTGTAGCTGGGTGTTTGAAGTGGTGTGTTGTACAGCCTAAGATGTATGTGAAATGTATATATTTTTTACAGAATAAGTTATGAATTTATTTTCTTTCTCATCGATGTAAATTTCAGAGAAATTTTTTCAGCTTCTTGCGTTTTGTGCCCCCTTACATTTTCCCGCTCTTTCCTTTAGCCTTCCTGTTTATTTCCTGCTCCTAACAATCAGGTTTTGTTACATTTTCTATGGGTCCCAGGTCAGAGCTCAGCCACTTTGTATATAGTAAATTTCAGATTTTGTGATGTATATTTCTAGTGTAAAAACGGCAGTTTTCTTTCACTCCGTCCCTCAGTGTTTTGGCAGTTTCCTTTCTCCTGCCTCTGGATTTTATGCTTAACAATACCAAAAAAACAAAACGAATGCCCTGAAAAAGCACGAGAGGAAAATGGACACTTGATTTTACATTAGAATGTCTCCACGTGTGTTGGAAAGACTTTGTATAAATCAATAAATTATTTAACAACCTTCTCCTTTAGCGAGTTTCTTCCCGCATTTCTGTGCCCGGGGCCGGGGACACCAGAGCTTCTGCAGGGTGCCCGATGCTGCTCCGCAAGTGAAAAGGAGCCGCTGCCTCCGGGGCCTGGCGGGCTGAGCCGGGAGAGCCCCGGCCCCTGTGGCACGGCCGGCGGCAGCGGTCACTACCACCTGGGAAGCCGCGCTGTGGGACTGCCTGACAACCCCGGGGAGGACAGAGAGCCGGGGCTAAACGTGCAGCCCGAACTGCCCGTGCAGCGTTTCGTCGGCTTCGGGCGGGTGATAGAGTCCGCCACACATCCCATTGCGCTGCCTGAGTACCGGCCGCTGCAAAAACCTGGGGGCAAAGTTGTAGAGATCCGCGGCGGCGGCCTGCGAGCTCCACCACCCTCCCGCGCCTTCCCGCCGGGCCTCTGGGCCGTGCTTCGACCCCACACTTGCGGGGGCACCGTGCCCGAACCGGGCGCTTCGTGGTTCCGCGGCCACCAAGGTGCTCCCAGCCGCCTGAGACCCCGCATTTCTCCCCTTGGCACACGCGAATCCGGGTGGGTGTGAGCCACCCGCGTTGTTAAAATGCTTTTTTGCTTTTTTTTTGAGGGACGAGAGCGTCTCTTTTCCCCGTGTCTCTGCTACGGCTTCGCAACCCGAGCAAAGGCAGCGGCTGCACCTCGGGCGGTCCTGCTGCCCCTGTCGAGCAGCCAGCGAACGGTGCGGGACCAAGGGCCTCCAGCACCGCAGGCCCCCGTTCTGCAGCCGCCATCCGCAGCGCTGGGCCGAGCGGGCGCGTCCCGGCTCCCCACACCGCGGAGGGCCGCGCCCGGGCACGCTGTTCGCCCTCTCTCGGTGCCGAGGCCCGCACGGCGCCATCGCCCGCCGCGCAGCTTCCGCGGGCCCGCGCCGGAGCGGTTCTGCTGCGGAACGGGGCCCGGACCTGTCCCCCCGGAGCCACGCCCGGGTCCCGGTACCCCCGGTGTGACTGATTCCCCTTGGCCTCCGCCGGGCCAGCTCCGCGTCCCTGGGAGGGCGGGGAAGCCCGCAGGTCCTTACGCACTGAACGGGGCTGCGCCCAGTTACACCGCGGTTACAGAGGGAATAAATGGAGTTTATGGTCTAGGCTTCGTCCGGCTGTGAGTACGCTGAGATCGAGCCGGTGTTCGGGCTCCTGAGGGGAAGTGGCGGGATAAAAACATCGGCGCTCGAGGCTAATTATTCCCACCTGCCTCTTCCCAAAGTTCTTAAACGAAATGAGCTCGGAGGGGGCGTTACGGGAGAAGGGCGCTCCGAGGCAGGACTGAGAGCCCGGAGTCACGGCCCGGGGCAGAGGGGGGGCTGACAGGACCCGTCCCCATCGCCCGTCCCGGGCTGCGGAGGGTAGTCCGCTGGGATCGGCCCGGCTCGGCTCACCCCGCGTCCCATGGTTCACCTCCGGGGCTGTTAAAACGCGAAAGTTGCGTTTTATGAACTTCTGAGGGTTCAGTTCGGGGCATTCTCAGCAGCTCACTCCCGCGGTAGGTTACCGGCGCACCCTGCACCCCCGGGGAGGTTCGGGCCCCGGACGGCCCGCGGCTGGAGGCTACAGCGAGCTCGTCTGTACTCGGGACTTCGGTCCTGCTGGAAAAGGGCTAGGGAGGTTTCTTCTGAAACTTGAGATAATCACGAAGGAGTTTATGGTGGCACATTTACTGACCTGCTGAGGACTAGCATCTTGTGAACAGCTCGTAAAGCTGCTCACCCTCCACGCGTCAGTGCGCTCATACCAGCTCCTCAGTGCCTTTTACTCGGTTTGTACTGTGTTTTGATTAACACCAGAAAGGCATGCTAGCATAGAGGTTTTCATGTGAAAAATACCCTTGTTAATTGTCGGATTAAAAGAATCTCAATAAGAAATGTGACAATTTAATAATTTCCCAGTAATCACCAAATTAAAGGGGCAGAGACAGCCATGTTCACCATGATTAGTTTTATTGCTTGAGAACCAGAGCACTCATTTCTAAAGGCCTTCAGAGTTATCATGAGTTGAGTTCGCTTAAATAGAATTACTGTGTGGTTATAATGCAACATGGCACAGTAACAATACAGAGCTGCAGACACCCTTTGGGTAACAATATTTGCTATCAACTGGGTTGTACTGTTGAGAAAACTCTGCAAGCGCACATCAAATAATTTCCAATGGTAGTGATTTATACCAAAATCAAGCATCAATCTAATGCCATCGCGCAGTCCATGAACTCTGTAGTGTTCTAAATTAAATCAATAAAACATACATTTGTGTTTCATCAACAGACTCCCTAATCACCTTTTAATGTTGTATTTAGTGGTGGGAGGAAAATGTCTGTAACAAGACTATATTGTAGGCTGCACTGAGCTACTAACCAGGAAAATTTACAGTTGGGTTGATGGTGTTTTTTTTTTTTCCTTTAGTACTGTATAAATACAGTCTGTGTCCAATACAGTTGCTACTTGAAGCAGACTATTATTTTCTTCTCCTGTGTTATTGTTTCAATATAGAATATGGCACCATAAAACAGTAACAAAAGACGGACAAAAACAGTTTACAAAATTCTGGAAAGTTACACCCAAACCTAGCTAAGAACTTCACATTCAATCCTTAATATTACATAGAAAGAAGAGATTACTGGAGTAACAAAGTGAAACTGCTAATATATGTGCTATATAGTATGCTATATATCTGTATCCAGGATGGCACTGCTATATATTATTTATTATATAAATGTTGGTTGTTGATGTACACTTAACTAAACCTGCTAAGACTCCAATACTTACTGCTGATATGGCACTCTCAAGCATTCATATTGGAAAATATATTTAGCATAAGTTTTGGTCAGGTTTATAAATTATTTATATATCTGTGTATATATACACATACATACATATATACACACATATATATGTATGTATAGAAAGCAGCTGCTGTGTGATTCAAAAGCCATGTAACATGGCAGTATAGTAAATAAAATGAGAAAAAAAATTAAAAATGAAAACCAAAATACTAAAACTAAAACACAAACCATAAGCCTTGGTCAAAAAAGAAAATACCATTTAAAACCATCCATATCTCTATCTATACAATCCAATGTACAAAATCCCAAAGTGGTAAAGATATATAATGGATATGATACTTTTAAAAGTTTATAATATGCTGAGATAGCTTTTCCACATTGACAAACACCTATTAAAAGTTGAAAGTTATGAAATCTAGAGTACATAACATCTCTGCTGTCTATTTAGAGTTTTGGCAACAGAACTGTGACATATATATAAAAAATAATTCCACATTTCTACTTGATGTCACATGAACATACAAGACAGTGAGGTATGTGAGGCTTCTCTTGAACAAAGTCCAGATGCTGAAGCATAGTGTACGATCAGCAGTCTAAAAATGTGGCACTCAGGACTGGATTTATCAATACAGCTGTTAGGATTACAGATTTCAGTGTGCTGCCTTCCCTCCTGGCTACAGTGTGGTTTCGGGGAAAATCTTCTCACTTCGTAGGCATCTTTTTCCTGTTGCAGAATTGGCATTTTTTAAAAAGAAAGATAAACACAGGGGAAATGATGTAGAAAATGTAATAGAAACGTAAAGAAAAAAGATGATATTTACCACCACATCACTGCACGACACAACACTTGTGCACATTTGCAATAGGTTTACCTGCCCCAGCAGCTATTCGAAAGGACAGGAACACAGGCTGCAGCAAGTTAGGGAAAAATAGAAGTTACATGTTTGAAATATACGTTTGGTTTCTTTTTTTCTTTACAGTCAGTAGTAAATACAACAAAAGCTTCTCTATGACTGGAACCAAAATGTTTCAACAAGTTTTTGAATTAATCTAATTACAAAATGCACAACAACATCATCTCACAGATTTCTGCTCCCACTGAAACCTAAGGGAAAATCTTCCACAGATTTCTGTGGGAAGAGGTTCAGGTCCCATACACATCTCCCTTGTGTAACAGCTTTGTAACAGCACTTTGGTGATGAAGGAAACAAAACCTGCTGTTTCTGAACTGGCTGACTTTTTGTTTACTAGATAAGTTAGTAAGGTGCTCTATTTTAAAACCTTGGACAATTCTGGACCAAATGCCTGAAGTGCATTTTTCCTTAGAAAACAATTCTCTGTCTCACAAGAACTCTGACCATGGAATTAAATAGGGGTATGTATTTGTGAGTTCAGATTTGTGTGTACACATGCATCCACACATACAATTACTCACTATCCCTCTCTGAATTGTCATTCAAGAGACTCAGTGTTTTTTGATAGGCATTCAGAGGTTACCTCCAACTCCTCAATTGGCTTTTTTCAAAGAAAGAAAATACTCTTATTGTATTTCTAACTTAGGTTTCCATCTGGTATCTTCAGCAAAGAAGATTGTAGAATTCAGGTATTTTATTAATTTCAACAACTGGTATTTATATAATTTTTTATCCTTTTTCGATATTCTTTTTATCACTTGTTGTTTGAACATGGAACTGCCAATATGTTCTTTTACTAATAAGCACCTGTGCATCAACGTAGTTGAAGCTATGCTTTTAAAGCATAGTTGATAACCCAGTGAAATCACCTGTGTTTTGCTAGATTAAGTGTACAGATGGGTGCTCCTCCTCACTTGCACCTTATCCTGCTTTCATTCTAGCACCCGTCCTGCTCTTCAATTTCATACAAGCAGCTTCTTGATGTACAGACTGACTGCAGCTCAATTTGCCTTTGAAACATTTTCAAGATGTTACTTAATAGGGCAGAGATATAGCTGACCTACAATTGATAGAACCTAGTGCACACATTCTCCTTCCTAATAAAAAACTGAGAAGATAAAAGACTAAAATGTTTAATTACCTTGTGATCCCCCATGCAGACATTTGGCCCAATATGGTCATATATTACTATCTTCTCATCATTTTCTGACTAGATAAAAAAACAAACAAACAAAAAAAAACCCAAAAAAACCACATCAAAACAAAACAACAACAACAACAAAAACAGAACACAATAAAACACTAGTCAGTCCAAGAATTCTCCAGATTACATACACAGAAAGAACATTGGAAATGCTGTGCAAAATAGGTGAAACCAGTTTATGAATGAGGTGATATTAAGACATCTTTGCTTGGCTTCTCCAGAGAAAGAATGTGTAAAATGAACTTTTATGCTTAGTACTGCTTGCCATGCAGTTTGCCTGCATAAACCCCCCCGAGATCTCTGTGCCTCCTCCCTGCTGATGGGACATTGGGAAGTATTTGTGGCAAACACTGGGCAAAGTGAAAGGAGTGACTTCTTGTAGTTGCATTCCAGGCTTCTGCTGCAAAATGCAGCAAGCATAATTTGGCCAGTCCTTTTTAAAGAACAACACAATTTTTATTGAATTAGGTGAGATAAATGTTCTTTGAATTGAATGCAATCCATGTCGCCTTATAACAGCATTTGATTTCATCATATAGGGGATTTTAAATGTTCAGAGAGAGATGAATGATTATTTTCAGGTTATGAGTATAATCTTTAACCATTTCTCTGAGATAAATTTCTTCATCTGAAAAAAAGCATTCGGTGATTTTAAGAAAAGCAGTAAATGACGGATGACATTCCTCCAGTCTCCATTATGGATTGCTTTCATTTTGTTCCATGTTGAACTTTACCCTTATACACTGACTTCTTTAGCATTTTTATCTTAATGAATGATAAAATGTACTCATCTTTCTGCCATTTGCAATAAACATGATTTGGAAGAACTATTTTGATTCTCTAGCACAGTACTTCAGGAATAAATACAAGTACGTTGCCATACAAAACAATTTCTTATTGTGCTAAACAATTTCTATAAGGTAATTAAATCTGTAATCTGCACAGTCTCTAATACAATCAGAGACGTGCTTTAAACCAGTTGGCGAAACTAATTTATTTTGTAGGAAACAGCCAAGACTTTTTCATGTGTAATCAGTCAATTTTGACTGGACAATAACTTTATATAAACAGTAGCATTTAGGACTATAAAGTTAAAACTGAATTATCTTTAATGCAGTAAGGAAGCTTAAGGTCAGATTTACTTTACAGCATGGTTGTCTGCCAAAAATATAAAAACATAACCTTCTGCATTGTATGCATGAGCACTTTCCAATATTTCAAGATCATAATGCCACCAGCATCGGAAGTGGGGATACATTCATCAAAAGCGACTTGATAATTTACAAAGGCAGCATAAAATTGTGGATTTTCAACTGCATAATCTTTAGACAGATAAACAAATTACAGCAGTGCACAAGCAGAAACAATATACACTTGGCTGAGCATTCATTACTTCATGCGATCAGGCATCAGCGCAGCTCCCGAGCAGTGGGCAACCTTTGGTGGTTTAGGGCTCAGGAAGCATAAAATAACATGATGGTGAGGTAACCGACCATGGCATGATAGATGATGTTGCATGAAAGCTGTTTACAGCCCCATGTCAGTACAATCTGTAATGCCTACTGTGTAGCTGAACACACTGTAGAGTGGCAATTTGTGCACCCTATCCTTTCTTTACCTAGGATTTAAATGCAGATTTACTACAATTTTTGTTTGAAATAAAATATAGAATTACCTAGGCAGAAAAATAAACATATTGCGTATAAGAAAAATTAATACAGCAAAATAATTACCTGCATATGAATATCCAACAGATAGTTACAATTGAAAAATTCTTTAAAAATTCATCTATATTTATATTTTAATGATTTGTTGCAGTGTAATCAGTTAATTAAAATTTGCTTTTACTGTCTTCAGAGTTCCTTTTAAAGCTTCAAAGTATAGGTCTCTGCAGTGGGGTAAATTCTCAGTCAAGGACAACACTTCTTGTGTAGGACCACAGAAACCTGTAGGGTCATTTTGCCCTTTCCTCTATCAGTTCGGCATTCTTTTCCAATGACTATTTTGATTAGGTTTTATGGGCCAGAATCCTGGGTTGGCTTTGGGCTGGATAAGCTAACTCCTGTTGGTACAGACTCACGGAGTTAAAGCCCAGTCTGGCCCCAGCAGCACCAGTCATTTTGCTGCTTCTGGAGGTGTCCCAAACTGCCTGGCCACAATCTGCAAATGCAAAGCTCCAGAGACTGAGTTATGTGCACTTTTAAAGCTGAGCTTTGAACGATCCAGCTGGTGGGGTTTCTGTTACGTGGAGGCTGGAAATTGTAGCTGACCTCACAGTTACAAATCAGTGCTCTAACTTTGTTTTCCCTTGTTTAATTTTCTCCCATTATATCCAAGTTATAGCCCTCTAGATAATCAGAAAGAATTCCTTTCCCTCTGTACTGTTTACACTCTTCAAGCTTTTGTGTACACTTCTATCTCCTTATTCATAGCTTTTTTTAAAAAAATCTTCCCTCATTGGCCACTCTTTTCATGGTTTTAATCCTTTGTTCTTTAGGAATTTCATGGTCACCAAGCACTATCGGTAACATTTTGGGCTGTCACTTTTTCACGATATTTTTGTATAAGAAAAGGAAATAACACTGATTTTGACACTACTATTTGACTTTAAAGCCTGTATTGCCCTTAGGCTTCACATTTTTCTTTACTGAATACTGCAGTACATGCATTGTCTAAAATTTTGGTGAAATTTCAAGATTTCATGCAGACACTTTTTACACATCAAAATGTGTGAGGAAATGCATTGACTTGAAATTCGAGTAGCTGTGGAAAACATGTTCCCAGCCTTTCAGTGAGTTATATACTGCAAAGCAAACAGTCTAATCACGAGATAAATAACCCCAATGAGAGAGAAAAAGAAGGTTATAAACTTCAGGAGAGCAAGTTTCAAGGGTGTAATTAATTTAAACTGGGAAAAAAAAAGCCATGAAGCTATAGAACATTGATTTACTTGGAAGATTATTTTCTGTAATTCACTCCCACTAAACGGCATTAATTATACAGGAGCACACAGACAGACACATGACTTTTGGCAATTTTGGGGTCAATAAGTCTGTTAGAGTCATACAGTCTGGTCAGCAAGACAGCCGCACTGCAGCACGTCCATTTATGCAGCCACCTATGGCCAGCCCAGAAGAGATCTCGTCTCACACCCCCATCTCCTGATCTGTTCTTGGCCCTTTAGAGCAGCTGGCAATCAGCGTCAGCAGGACGGGGCTCTGGGTGCCAGGAGCAGCAGTGGAAGCTGCCACAGGTAACCTGACCTGTCCCAGTGCTTTCAAGAAAAGGAGGAGGGCAGAGTGGAACAAGAAGGAGAGAGCAAATCACAAAAGAAAACTGGAAGGCTCCTGCACCATACTTAGATCATTTACCCTTGGACAGAGCATCACCAACTAATGCTAAGCGTATCTATAAACATTAAAATCCCAAGAGGAATTGTATGTTCTAAAAATGCTGCACAAGCTTATCTCTAAAGCTCTAACGGAATGTCTTACTTTAGGCACCTAATTGGTGCACCAAAGTTAGGAACCTACTTTCTGGAGACTATCCTCCTCCAGGGGACAGTGATAGATTTGGCCTGTGTAGGACCTGACATGTTCTTGGGAGTACCTTAGGAAATCTACCATTCTGGTAACTCAGGTGCCTCCAGTTTTTGCTGTACGGGTTTTTCTCTCAATTGCATGACTCCTCAGCCAGCAGCCAATTGTACCTGCTCCTGTCTGCATCCCTGCTGAATCCTTGGTGGGGGCAGTGTTGCTGCTTATGTCACTGTAGGGTGGTCTGGGTGGGGGGACTAATGGGGACTTTTTAATAGGGGCTTTTTATTTTCTGTTACTCTCTTTAAAGCAAGCAGTCAGTCTCCCAGTGCTGTGTATCCCTTCACAGAAGAGGCACAGGATAGAAGACAGTCATCACTGGCAGCTCAGATACCGAAAGAAGTGCTTGTGAAAGCTCATTTTTTAGTCACTGTCAGCAGGTTTATGGGGACAAATCCTCCTTCTTGGGTGCAAAGCACTGGAGGCACACCCCTCCATTTACTAGCATGGTGTGCTCTCTCCAGCTTGGCAAGTGTTTGCTATAGTCAAACTGAAGGACAGAATCTTTCAGCCCTACCCACCTTTGGTGCAGCTAAATGCAGTGTGGAGGCATCGGGGGCTGCAGGTCTGTACTTACTTTCAGAATGAGCTCCTTGGCTGAGTGGGACATCAGGATTCTGTCGCACCAGGCTGGACATCTTGTGTTCATGTACTGCCTTCCCTGGCTAGAGTCCTCGCTGTAGGGATAACTGCAAACAAATCCCAACCACAACCATCAATGACTCTTGGCAAAGCAGCCTGAAACCTCTGGCTCAAGGGCCGTATTACTTACAAAATTTCACTGTTAAAAAGCAGCCCTTCCACACACTTGTACGTGTTTATCTTTCTTTTCTCCTCCCTCTTTCCTTCTCATGTGTTCTTTCTCTGTGTCTCTTCTCAGATCTACAACTCTACTGTACAGTTAACAAGACACACACAGTTCCAAAATTCTCACCTCCTGCCTTGTGCTTTTGCATATGGGAGTGTTTTAAGACAAGAAACTATTTATCTATGTGGAAGTATAAAAATCAGTTCAACAGCAACTTGAAAGCAGACAAGAGACTACGGAAAATGTGGATGCAGAAGTTGAAAAATGAAACCTAGGGGGAAAAAAGTTCATCTTGTGCGATTTCTTTGCAGGATTCTCTCAAGGGGTGTTATCCAGGAATAATTTATCAGAAAACCAAGTCCATAGTGCTGAGATTACTGCAGCTGTACACAAACCTCTCCTGTATGGATTCTTTAAGGGTGACAGAAAGGAAGACAGGACAAGATAGCAGGCTTTGCAGGGGATTTCTTCAGAACTAAGGAATCAGGAATGTGGTTTAAAGAAAGGGATGCTGACTACATAAGACCCCATACCTATGAAGAAGAAGTGTTGAGAAGAAGTAGATTATTTTGTAAAGACATCTTGAACAGAAGCAGATTAAATGGTAGTTACAATCTGGGGCCATCATAAACATACTATGACATCTCCAGGGCATTCTAACTTAGCTTTAAAGGGCAACAGAAAGTGTTTCTTTTAATCTATAAAATAGAGGTAACACATCTGGGTGAGCCCACAGGCTGAGATCATCTGAAGCACCTGAAGGGCAACCTCTGGCTCAACCTGAACAAGCTGAGGCCAGAATTTTTCATGTCTCATCCAAATCTTCTCATCAGTTTATTAAGATGGAACTTTGCATTCGATGATGGCTCACCACACTGCAAGGCCCGCTGTTTTCTTGGACCATTTCCAAAATGGCATGTGGGAGTAGCTAAGAAGGGGTTTTGGAGAAATCCAGACAGGCTCAACTTCTTGAATATTGGGCCTGAATTAATTGAAGTCTGCCCTTAATAAAACTCTTTAAACCCCCAAACATCTACATATCTATGTGTGAGTGTATTTGAAATGACATTTGCATTTTATTCTGGTCCTCACTGAACTCATAAAGGTAATGCTAAGGTTTTTCTGATATGTGTCTTAAAATAAAATTTCTGGTATTGTAAAGAAAGGGCTTGCATGCTTGAAGAGAAACTTATTTACCATCCTGTTTGGTGTGATACTCTGAAACTGAGACATACAGCTCTCTACCAAATGGGTTTACAAGCTACATTGCCATTAAAAAGATTAGCCATGGCAAACATCCAAGAAAAGCGTACTGAACGTACTGGAACAAACCAGTGATCTCAGTATGTTTTCCACCTCATCAAACCTAACAAGACTCATTTTCAAAACATATTATGAGAATTCAATTTGCTGCTTCACTGACATGCAGAAATACAGCTTATTTCTGAGTGTCTGTGAAATATTTTGATGATGTAATACTATATTGGTAGTAGAAGCTCTTTGTCTGCAACTTAAGGCTTGACTTTTGCTCGTAACCTCTTGCTTTACTTACTCCAGAATCCCACGTAACTGAAGCTACTTTTTATGACATGAAGGTGTAAGAATAAATCACATATAATAATTTCATATAATCCCTCCTTTTACAGCATTAACTGTATGGCTTTTGAAACAGGATGTTCTGTACCTGGAATGATCTGTTACTGCTATGTGTTAGAGCATTTAATCCTAGAGCCTATATTCTATGAAATGGTGTTTATCAATTTGCTTTATTTATCTTAATGTTTCCACAGGGTGAATACTTCTGCCAATTTTTCAAGGTCCTTAGCACTGATCACCCAGTCAAAAAGTTACTGTAGTTTAGAAGTATTTTTGACAAATCAGATTTCTAATGGCTGAGACAGAGATGGCTCACCACACTGCCATAAATAAAATAAATTCTGCAAAATTATCCAGACAGAATGACTTGTAGGTATTAATTTAATATAATAAAACAAGGCAAGCTCTTCTTTTTATAAGAAAGAATCCTTCGAAGGAAGCAAGAATCATGGAGTGTTCCATCTCACTGCACTCCAATGAATAAAGCTCCCTCCCTTCATCCCCTCTGGCATGTGGAAGTCCTAATCGCAGTGAAATGCTGACACTAACATAATAAAAAATCCTAACAAGATACATGCCCCCAAAATAGGGAAAAACTGTTTAGTCTTCTCCTTCATGCTCTAGAGGGGTCATAAACATTTTGGAATAAGCAAAATTCTTTTGTAGGTGGGCTCAAATAGTGGTCATAGCTAAATATGACTCAAAATTCCCATGAGGAATTCTTTTTTTTTGTGACTCTCTGGGTTGCAGGGATATTTTAGTTTATTATATGCCACTGATCTTCCATAGATTTTAGCAAATAAAAGCTCTATTAGAGGTTTCAGGAATATAATTGTCACTGAAGAAGTTTTTGTGAAACATGCTGCTGAATGTATACTATTCCAGAACAAAACTTTTCAAATACCAAACTCCCCAAGAAGTTGTCTCCATCATCCTGTTCTGTAGCTAAGTGAACAGTGGCATGAAAATAGCGTGACTGCTTCTAGAATCATGTGCATGTGAACTCTGAAACTTTTGCCTGTTTGGAGTGTTTTTAAGGGTCTTGTCCCCAAGGATACTCTGGTGTCTTATATAATGTTACTTCCTTTGGATGTCTCCCCACCAGCTGGTAGGATTTAAACCCAGTCAAGAGTAGCAATGGAAGGAGGAGCCTACAGATGCGCAGATGTTGCAGGAAGGATGATGATTCTGATGCAGCTGTAACAGAAAGATGTTGCAGAATCAAAGACTTCGGGAAAACATCCAAAGCCTCAGCACCGGCCTGAGGCAGCACTTGTTTCACACTCAGCCCCTGGGTGCTGCCAGGCTGCGGGAGAACAAGGCTTGTCCTGCCTCCTGCACAGGCAGGCCCAGAGAGCACGGAGCCACGCTGAGACCCAGGAGGCTGGAGGATGCTTCCACTTGCTTCAGTGGGGAACCAAGACACGAGTGTGCTGAGACATGCTTCTACTTGACCGTTCACTTTTCGTTCTTTCTAAGCTGGCTTCATGGTTTCCCTTCTCTTTTGCTCCCTTTCAACCCCAGTTCTTGACTGCTTCTTTACCATTAGGCATAAATCGTCTCTTAAGGATTATTGTAAATTTAAGCTTGTGTGCATGCAAAAAGCAGAACTATTCTTGTAATACCCACCTTCCAAAAGACATTAGGAATAAGACTTTCTATGATCGAGGGCATTAAATTAGAATTGTTTTACTCACATCTCCAACCTCTTTTAACAGATTCACCCCAGGCAAATAAGGAACTTCCAGTTCTTAATTCAAAACTTATACAGTAATTCTAGTCAACAGATTTTTCTGATTTGTGAATTGTAGAAATAATTACAGATTTGATTAAAAAAACCCCCCAAAACAGCTACAGGTCTGATAAAAAGAAATTCAAGGATTCTATACCAAATAATTAAAAGTTTAAAATTCCGGTATCATTCTCCTGATGGGGAAGTATTGTGCCATCCTTCTGTGCTTCCATCATTAGTCTTGACTACCACAATGAATACTGTGGCAGAGAAAAAGGGAAAACCAGCTCTCCCTGTCCCATAATTAGACAGGAAAGGATGTATTATTTTTTTCCTTTCATTAGCATTCTGCCTCAATCAAAATCTACCTTGTGTAATGCACACAAAACAGTGATCTTGAGAATGAATAAGGAGCGCTCATGTAAAAATGATGACGTAACAGATAAAGGCCTCTAGATACCACTGAAACGTAGATGATAAATAGATACAATGCTAAGACATCCAGGTGCTAGAGGTAAGGTAAGGCTGTACACACCTCCTTAATATTCTGTGCAGTTACACACTTTTTTACACACACTATATTGCATCTATTTAAAAATACAATGGGGAAATGGGGAATTCCCTGTGGAACAAATTTTATGCCCTGTTTAAAACAGTGGCAAAGTTGGAATTTAGGACCTTAACTGCTCATGTTAGCAGGGTAATTAATAGCAAAAAGAGACTGTTATTCTCTGTGCATGCCAGCCAGCAGAATTATCCAAAATACTCTGTGCATGCCCCTGTATGACACACAGACAGGCAGTTCTGGAGCATCCATGTGAAAAGCTTGCACATTTTTATCTCCAGTTGTTTAGGATTTACTCTTTGTCAAGATGCAGCTTCTGGCTGCTTTTCCACCCTATTTCACAAACTTTTGTTTCAGATACACTTATTTAATCAGGATTACTGTCAGGTGGGTATTCTGAATAAAACTTCCAGCAACATCATTAATATAATGTTCAATATTGTTGAAATTTAACCAAACACTTTGATGAATTGCAAATCTACTCTGTTAATAAGGAACAGGCTGTCCAATGAACTACTGTTGTCACAGTCAATAAGGATGAGAACTACTTGGCAATTGTTTGGGGAAAATAAACCATTAAGAGGGTCAGTAATATCAGAGCACTACTACTGTTGACAGATATTGTCAGAGATGATTAGACACCTTTACAAAAATGCTTACTGCAGGGTGAAAAGTTGTCCAGCATTGTAAACCATCCTGTCAGCAGTGCCTTAAGTCAAAACACAAGCCAACAATGCTGTGTATATAAATGCCTCCTTAACTGGCATTTCCAGTTAGGAAAAATGCTCCTAATGAACTCTTCTCTTGTGTAATATGGATAAAACCTGTTAGTGAGATGGGTGAAATGTACTTTCTAACAGGAAACAATCCCTTTCCTCTGGAGGGCTGTTCCCTGTAGCTGCCACAGGCAGTCTGCTCCAGCGGGATGTGCTGGGAACATGCTGCTCTGGGGACCCTGCCTTCTACAGACCCATTGCCAGCTGCTCTAGGAAGTGTGGCAGCACTCACTAGGCAACAGTGGGGAAAATTCAGCTATTTGATCTTTTTCAGTCCAGTAAAGGTCATTCTGAACAACTTTGCAGCCTACATCTAGGTTTAAATGCAGATCATTTAGTAGACTTTATCATGTTTCAGGGAGTGGAAATGCCTCCTATTCAAAAACTCCTTGTGCTCGCCCATCTGTCAACTGTCCCCACATTTTGTATCACTGATTTTTTAATAATACAAAGTATTTGAGATGGGATAGAACTATAAAGCATCAGTGAAAACGGAGCTCTTTATGGGAAGAGCTGAGACACAGTTTTGATTTGGTTCATTTTCTTTTTGAACTTAGGTAGGAGTACTCACATTTACTAAACCTTTTCTCACTTTTAGGTCTTTCTTTTTACATATGACAATGACAGAGAACTTCAGAAGGGGAAAAACCCCAACCACTCTTCATCAGAAAATTATTTACTATTTTTATATTTTCTGAGAAAATGCTGGATCAATTTACCTTCAGCTCTGATGTGCTCTCAGGTTGTCTAAGATATTTTTACCTGAAGAAAGGATGGTGAACCTGGACTGCCAATACAACCTTTGGGTGCTCTGAAAGTTTTAAAGCCAAAAATATAAACAAACAAAAAAAATCTGATATTTTTAATTTACAGTCAGCATGGTGCATAAGTGTGATTTCAACAAAATGTCATTGAACCAATCAAAGGGCAACATCTAATTTTTGTCAGCTACCAGAGTGTTAGTTTCTTCCTCAAAATTGAATTAACATTTTTTATTTCTCTGAACCTGAAAGGGAGAGTTGGATTCCCTAGATCTCTTCCTAACAAATGACCCCATGTAATTTATCTTCATATGCTCATCTTAGGCAGCAGATCTAAGCTAAGCAGTAAGACACACTGCTGTTTGAATTAGATTACCTGCTTCATAGGTACCAAAACACTAATAAGCCTCGGTGACGCTCTGCGAGCCAACTGGCCACAATACGTGTCTCACTTCAGCCAAATCAGGAGGGCAAACAGAGCCCTGCAAACACAGTAGTTATAGAGCAATGTGTTAAACAGCTGCTACTTGCACAGGCTACACTAACACCATGGTGATAGTACCAACAATTGGAGTCAAAGGTGACCGGGGGGGTCACCCGGGCAAACCAGCAGCAAAGGGCAGGATGGGTAAACAGGACTCAAGCCCTGAGTCTGGGCACAACACAAAACAGGAGGGTTAATGACATGGTATTTTTATCAGAATATGTTTTGTAGATTTATGCTGGGCATGTTGCTTTTTGGCTTCACACTGTTCTTTGGAAAATACTGGTCTGTAATATGCTTCAGAGTGAGCATTCCTGTATCACCAGTGTCACAGGACCTTTTTCAGTTACAAAAAAAAACCACCCAGAGCCTGTTTCTTTTTCCTGAGAGCATAATGCAACCCTTCACCTTCTGTGAAGAACATTCACCCAGAATGCTGTCCATAGTAAAATGTCCCCGGGCTGCTGAAAACCCCGCTGTGACCAAACCCTGGTGCTCACTGCAGCACCAGGACCTGCCCCGGGCCGGAGACTGACACACGGCTGATGGCAACGGGCACACTGGGCTCTGCTCTTTGACCCCAGAGCCCAGCTGCCAAAAGTGGATTATTTGGCAATACTAAAATTCAGCAATACCAGTGCCTCAGCAAGTGAACAATGAGTGATGCACTCTAGTGCTTTAATAACAGGAATGCTGTCCCCCATGCAATGTATGCAATACTGCTACTGTTACAAGTGGATAAATGGAATTACGAACAATGTTGGCTTGGTGGGAAGGACCCAGTGCTGACTTGTTGCACCAGAACTGCCTGATGTTACTATATATGACTGTGATTGAGTTTGATGTCTTTTCTGGGAATATGTCCACCTGTACTTCTCAAAAGTACATTACTTTGAGGCTAAAATTTACAAAGTCTCATGCTGGAAAAAAAACCTGGGAACCTGAGGCAAGACATGGGTCAGGGTTCAGGCTCCAAACTACTGGGCTTTTCAGCAGTACATTCAGACGGAACAGCCTGGCTGGCAGCAAGGACCATAAGCTCTTTATAATGTGCTTTATTTTCTGCTTGCAACATGGTCTGTAATCCTTACCTTGCACATGGTGTAGAGTAATTCTTTGAAACTTTTTTACTTCATTGGTTTTCCTTTCTTTTCCCTTTTGCCACAATTCCTTAAACCAAACCTTGGGTAATGCTCTCCAGTTCCTCATAAAATAAAGAAACGCCCTATTTCAATTTGAAAATTGAGAACTGGTGAGAGTGGCGCTGGTTTAATATGAGTAGAAACATGGAGGCAAGATCTGTCTGAAAAACCATTATAATGATTAAATTCTAATTGTTTTGGAGGAAATGAGAGCTGTCTCTGCTTCCAGCTGGGAAGTTGTTTCTGTGCTTCAGCCTTGGATGCTGGGAACACCCAGACAACTGTATCACATCTGCTGGGAATTTGTTCCTTGGGGGCTGAGAGATCCATGGGTGATTTCAGATACCTCATTAATACCTGGAAGGTGTTTTACAGTGCATGAGTGAGTCTGAAGTATTTCTGTTCAGTGGAAAATACTTCTTGATTGGCAAAAAAGAATTCATGTTATAAACGTAACTGATAATGCAAGCATAAAAATAACCTAGGGCTTTTTAATCTGAGTCCCTAACTCTCCTTTTGTGAGGCAACAGGACCTGGCAGCATTACTGAGGATCCTGTCTGCCTCAGGAGTGCTGCCCCGCCCTGTCAGCAGGCAGTCTGTATGATCTGAGAACATGCAGAGAGGCAGTGAGAACACTGGAAAGGAAGTACAGCCTGTTGGCACCCAAACCATTATCTTGGCCTTCCATTTCACATCTAAGGGGTGTGACCTTGGGCCTCTGTGCAATGGCACCCAGAGGTTCTGCTCTGAATGGTCTCTGCAGAAGGGAAGGAACAAGGGAGCACTCTGGGCTTTGCTTCAGGCAGACCAGGCTGGCTCAGTGCAAATCAGACCAGAAAAATACATTTTTTTCCTAAATTTCACATTTCACATGTGTCATGGTGCAACCTTCTAGAACAGAGAAGGGTCATGGGACAAAACACAAGGTAGGGAAAAAATGTTTGATGGACTAAATAAGATTTTTGCAGAATAATGAACCAGTGCTTGAGAGAATTCCAAAGGAGGAACACTCTGCCGAGAGTAAATGAGATTCAACCTGTCTCCTGCTCAGAGCCATCAAAAGCCAAGACACTCCCAGTGCAGAGGGTCTGCTTGAGACAAATATTACACAGAGGGTATCTAAGACACAAACATATGTCCGACCAGTAAATTACATGACAGCCTAATTCAACAACAAACAAGACTAGGTCACTTTAAGAGAATGATTAATACATGAGATTGCTGTGCATGCAGCCTTATCTGAGAGCAAACCTTGTATGTGGGTGTGAACTCTTGCTAAAGTCAGCTCCTATCTTTGCTATACAGCAGCTACATGAATAATTATAATAATTAATGAAGAGCAGTGATAAAGGTAACAATTGCCCACCTGTATATTGACAGACCACGTCTTTACTTCTTTTTTTCACACGTCCTGCCTTTTGCAGTGATTGTTGACTACCATGAAGCCCTTTGCAGCCTCACACCGGGCTGTTTGCTCATGGCCAGACTGTTCAGACTGTGAGTGACAGAGCTTATGGAGTCGAAAATTCTAAACTGCATTTAGTCTCCAGTGGCTTGGTTGCTATGGGCTACACTAGATCACAGAGGGTAACAAGATGAAAACATGAATATTCACTATATAAAATAAAAGACCTCAAAATATAGGAATATAGGAGTGGGTGAATAGTGTCTGAAGAATACTCTGTGGGAAAGATTTTTCACAGGTTGCCTAACATAGCAGACCTGCCACACAGACCGTGGTTTCCTGGTGAACTGTGGCTTCCCTCCCAGACTGCCCTCACCTTTGGCATATCTCAGCAGGACAGAGGAAGGGGCTGCAAGGGAAGGGTGGCCTCTGGACAGGGCCAGAGGAACGCCTTACCCAGGCTGTCCTCCTGCTACTGCCCTGCAGGCTCCGAGGACCATGGACAGAACGTGCTGGGAGGCCCTACGGACACAGCATCAGCAGGTCTGGGTACAGAGCAGGTGGGATAAGCCTCTTTTCCTGGGAGTTCACTCACTACATCCCTGGCATGCTCCTCTGGGCACAGGCATACAGGGTGGTGAGCTGATATGGCTTAGGAATATACATTAAAGAATTAAAAGGAACTCAAGAATTGGAGAGGAGTTTAGAAAATGCCTTAGGGCTGCTGAACAGAGAGGGGATAACTGACAGGCCTGCAGATGCTTTCAGTGCTATAAAATCACAGAATGAAGGAATGGTTTGGGTTGGAGGAACCCTTGGGCTCAGTCAAGGCTTTGTTCTAGATGGTTCTAGGGGGTGACTACCTGAGCACCCCTCCCTCTGCTGCGCAGCAGGACGGTCACCCACGGCAAGAGGAATAATTCACAGCAGATCAAGCAGACGTTTGGTCTTAAATGACCGTATTGCATTGGGGAAGAACAATAGATTAGTTTTGAGTTCCCGAAGTATGCCTGCAGAGACGCTATTTTTAGATGTGCCTGTAGGAGAGCTCAGAAGTGGCTCTCCAATCCTTCCCACGTTCAAAGTTAACTAAAAAGTCCTGATGCTAATGTGCAGTAACACAGACTCTGTCAAGACCCTGTGGGATCTCCTTTGCATATGCAGGAACATTAATTTGCTGTGCTGCCTTAATACCATTCCATTCACAGAAACAAATTCAATTTGTGACTATAAATCTCACAGAAGTATTACATAACTAATCATTTATACCTACCAAAAATTATGCATGACTAAAAATAGTAATATATTTCTGTTAAAAACACATTACTGAGCCTGTGGCCATGCAAGGACCACGGATGGGCAATAGGATGTCCTTGCCTCATGACACAGAAAACAAGGAGGGATGGGTGAAAAAAGCATCCTAATGTAAAGCCAGTTTGCTCTTTATATATATATGCCATTCAGTATAGATATATTTACCATTTATTATTATTACTATTATCTAGTTTTTAAGAAGGAAACAGAGTGAGTAGAACTAAAACACACAGGGATTACTCACACCTAATTTCTGATCTCTGCTTGCGGGGAGCATGACACTGAAAAGCTCTTACAGAGTGATCTGAAGAAGCTGAAAACTATTCATAGAACAACGTATTTTTGGCAAGCCTTGCTCTGGCTGAAAGCACTACTATTGGAGAAATGAAGTAGAAGAGTATGTATGGTATAAAAATTGTATCACCTCCCTTCACCTTCATCTACCCTGACCAGATACATGACGAGTGAGACACATGCAGGGATGTACCCACCCTGCTGGTCTACTGTTATCATACTCAATCAATAAGGACAATTTAGAGTGGTGGTAACTCCGTGCATACTTCCAGTGTCCCAGGGGAGCAATACAAATCAGTATCGCAGCTGGCTGGTGAGAAGTAATGAGATTATGATCACAAAAGGCAAGCTTCCCGAATTTTTTCTTAGTGTATGCCAAAACATCATACTTTTCTATCTGTCCATGAAGCATAAAATAGCAGTATTTAAACATATTAGATCTATTAATAAAAAAATGATATAAAAAGCATCTGCCTTTTTATCTGCCTTTTTTCTACTATTTTTTCAACATTTTCTTTGTGAATGCAGTATTTCTTTCCCTTGAAAGCAACTGTGAGATTTGACTTCCTTACTCTTGGAAAGGTACCATACATGTATAAAATGGCACCAAATCTTCCACAGATTTCTCTTAAATAGGACTGCTATTTGCAAAAAGCTTGGTTTTTTATGATAGCAGTATTTGTCCATTCATGGCTAAAACACCTCAGGGATACCACTGACTAAAATCATGCACATGTATTAAGCCAGCCAATTTATCCTAACAGTCTTAAGTAGTTATATGATGTTTACTGAAACTGAGAAAGCAGAATCTGAGTTCCTGCCCTCTTTCCTGATACCCCTCTTGGATTTCCCTGAGTGATGGCAGTAGGCTCTACACCCCCAGCTGACTGCACTCCCGCTGAGTGCCACTGCTCACAGTCATCAAACAGCTTGAGACAAAGACTGTCTTTATGGTTGCAATAATGTGATTTAACAGGTGGTCTGGGCCCAGTGCTTAAAAGCCCTTCCAAATCTCTGAGCACACAGTCCTGCCAGGTCTCTTTTAAGAGCAGCTATAAAAGACAGGATCAGCGGAACCCAAATGATGAGCTACAGAGCACTACTGGCATGTGGTTTATTAGTGATGGAGGGGATTAGTGGGGAGAATAAACAATCATGAAAGGAACAGAGATCATGATAATTTCTGCAATAAATATGCAAACATTCACATTTTACCAACAGTGCAAGTAACAATTATGTTGTAGCTAGTTAAATAAATGGATTACATATGAATCTTACCTGGGAGGAAACGAGATGTCCAGTTCATATAATCTGTCTTTAAAGACTGACAGCTCTCTGTCAAATTCTAAAAGCTATAAAAGATAGAAATAAATGCATTCACTCTTTAATGTTGAACTGCAGCAATTTAAAAATACTACATTAGATAAAAGGAAATAAAAAGACACAGCTTGAGGTATATTATAACACAGTGCAAAACTGGACTATTTTGATACACAAAGAGTGCCTTGAGGAAAGTGTTGAAAACATTCATTTTCCTCAGTGGAAGTCATAGCACTGGCTCTTCAGAGCACTGACCTGTAGGTGCACTTATACCACAAGAAGGCTACATTTCTTGAAATTTCATTAGCAGTCTTTTCAGAGATAAACCAGACTAGCATCAAAAAAGAACAGCAAACTGATATGCTAACCAGCCCATGAGAATGTCACTGAAATGCATCATATTACTCTGTATTATCTTTAGTGCAGATAAGCAGGTACAACAATCACAAGGATGTGCACATCACTCTTCCCAAGCAAAGCTGAGCGGAGTTCCTGTGCATCAATTCTGGATGGTGCACGGCAGACAGCAGACTGAGGAATATGTGACAGTAGCTAAAGGGTGTTCCCAGGCAGCAGCCAAGACAGAGCACCAGGAGCAGGTGTTTAACAGAGATGTTCATAAGTCTAGATTTAATGTCCTGTAAAAACATTAATCCCAGCCACATTCGTTTCTCCCTGTACCTCTACAGAGAGAATAAATATCCACAGTTTTTGTTCATAAACACAAATCCGCTCACAACAACTCAGTGATAACTGTCCCCATTAAACCTGTAACTGTTCCAGTGGACACAAATGATCTTACTCCAGAACCCGGCTGGGGTGCAGCCCCATGTCCCAGGGAGCTGCAAGCCACAGACAAAAGCTCACCATCCACATGGTGCTGGCCCTGGCTCTGAGGGCCACTTGCTGTTCTGACGAGCATCCCGGCACTGTCCCGCGCCACGGCCGTGTTTGCCCACTGTTCATTAATCATGTCCCATCTCACAGCTGTGCTGATACCATTGTATGAATGGCAGAGGTTCCCAAAGAAATTAGATCGTGTCCCCCTTTCCCCTCTGTCACCTCATAAATCATTCCTGAAATGTGCAATTAGCAGCTACTTGTACACATTAATTATCTTGTGAAAAGCTGCTGATTAGCTCCCTCTCCACGGCTCACCCAGCTCTCTCCAGCCTCTGTTGCCATATGTAGGTACCTTTACATGAAGATGCCAGGTGATGGGCAGCTCTCCCTGCTTTAGTTCATTCAACACCAAACTCTGTGACAGTACACTGGAAAAGATTCTGCAATACCAACAACTGTCACAATTTGTGCTTGTTTTAACATCTGATTGAAAGCCTGAGAATTCAATATGTTTGGATAAATATTTTGAAATATCTGTGTGGAAACTTACAGTATGTATCTAACAATATATTAAATCCTAGAAGTGTTGGGCTGGCCCAGCACTCACTGGTCTAACTGAAGCAATTTCAACATACTTGAAGAATAAATGGATGTTACCATCACATGAACGTTTCTAGACTGTGATTCTGTATTTCAGTAAGCAGAACAGATTGGTAGCCACAATACATTCACGCTGGCTATGAAAACAAATGTTACCATCCCTTTCCTGCTCCCTGTGTCTCCACCTTAAAGGTATCAACCGCCCAACATGAATCTGGGATAGGAAAGCAAGTTGCCATCCCCAGTTAAAACTATTAATTGAAATGTATGTCTATACATGCTTCCTACTGTTCCAAGTAAACAGCTCAGAGTAGGGAAGGGGAGGTGTCAGGAGAAAGTCTGTTTCTGAAGTGTTAAACTGTGAGGACTGAATGAAAGAACAATGCTCCACAGAACACAATGGTATAAATTACTCATGGGCATCCCAAGGGTTGGCGAAGTTCAATAGATGCATTGTCTTCTCACACCAATTCACATTTTCAAAATGTTATACATTCAGATTGTTCTTGCTATGATGATATTTGCAAACTCAATGAGGCCTGGGTTTAGAGGACTAAGCATTTGGATGTGCATTATTATCCACAGAAGTTTCTGCTGTCTTTGTTTGCTGCAGTTGTGTATGGAATGTCTGTGCTATGCAGATGAGCTGCTGACACTGGTGACAGATAACAGAAACAAGACAGCATTGTGTACTATGCTGTCGGTTTCCCAAAATTTCCCCAGGTAAAGGGACAGCTTCAATCTGAAGCTGAAGCCCAAATAGGTGCCTAGAAGGATCTAGGGAATGCTCATGGTGAAGAATTCATCCCGCCATGTAAAACAGCCAAATATTTTTACTGGATTATTTGCAAAAGCTTTTACTTCCTGCTATATATTAAATAACTATGCACTTTTATAAATCATTTTTTCCCAGTTATTAAGTGATCGTGTTACAGTACCTGTAATCTCCTGTCCAAATATGTCCACCAAGTGTGCAGACAGACACCTGCTCGCTCTTGCAAGGCAAGGACAGGTTATCTGTGTGCTCAGGGCTGAGCAGTGGGAACCCCCCTACAACCTCTCTGTGTTTGCCTGGCAGCACTGCAGGCAGTGAGGAGAGGAACAGAAGAGATGATGAAAACCTGAACTGTGCATTTTGAGAAAACTGCAGTTATTCTTTTCAGTAGAATAACACATTTTAACTATTATTTTTTGGTGTGAAAAGCACTTGCATTCTCATTTAAGCCTGTAATGTCAAAATGCAAGATTTTTGAAGCAAACACAAGGTGTTCACTGGGTTTTGTCACAAACAATTAAAACTGTCATTTGCCATGAAAGCCAATTTAGTAAGAGAAGGCACAGAGCCTGACACAGGTATCAGTCAATTCTATCTTCTTTAGAACAGGTACACAGGTGCCTGGAGCAACCTGGCATGACAGAAAATGAATGAAAATTAACATGGGCAAGATGATACTGAGGAGCAGTCAGAATTTCACAGGGTAATGTCTTCACTTTCAAAGCATCTAACATTGTCGTTAAAAACCCCACCTGGAACACACTCCTTTCATGGCAATTTCACCACAAACTGCTCACTCATTTTTATATTGTACAGCAATGTGAATATTCAGCACCGTGAATAATGTCATTGCTGGAACAGGAAACATGAGTATGTCTGTCACTCTAAATGCCTTAAAAATGCTAAAAAATTAAGTTCAAACACTAAAAATCAATATATTGTTCTATTTAATTTACTCATAATAAGATCATCCTTAAGAACCAAATCTTTAAGGTGTTACATGACATGCTGCGGCAATTTGAGCAATTACACAGAAATTTTAAAATGCTGTGACTGACAGATCATTCCAGAATTATCTCTCATAGGCAGTTTTCAGAAGACTTTTTTTTCCTCCAAACTCAGTTTCACCAATGTATTTATACCTCAGAAAGAATGAAGATGATGCAGGGTCCATGTTTTATCTGCTCCAATACTGAGTTGACAATATTACATCAAGATGTTTGCTCTACAGTGTCCAGTGACCAGCCCAACAGGAATGTTTGATGAACACCTGAAGCATTCAGGACTGATGGCTGTGTCAGCTGCAGTGCCCATCACTTCCTAAGGGAATTACCAAAACTGCTGGTTTCCTAGGGTGTTGTGTATTCTGTAAAACCTGCTGAAGGGAGTCTCACTTTTTGCTTTTTCTCGGCAGTGCTGTAACACGCATTTATGTGCGGGGTGGAGGAGAAAGCAATGCACAAAATTCTATATTTCTACATTATGCAGCTTGACAGTAATCAAAGGTTATAAGAGAGTTTAGGCAGTTGCAGAAACCGAGGTTCTGCTTGCTTCAATTTAAAGCAATGAGGCACTGGTAAAAGGTCAGCATCTATTGGGTACACTGCAATAGGCCACCTTGGCTAAAATCATACATGTATGAACCCCTTCAAACAGGGCAACTTAATTCGGTCATTGGAGTAGAACAATGGCAATTACTCATCAAGACCTATAGACCAAAGTCAGAGCACTGGTAGATCAGGAGGTGATATTAGCAGCATTTATCAAATCCATCTGCAGGGCCCACAAGAGAATTCACAGCTGTGAAAGGGAAATGAAGTTTCAGACCAAAAAGAGGAGATGAGCATGAAGAAGTGACCTCAGAGAATTAAAACATGTGGGCCCTGGTCACTGTAACCTCCTTTGCCAGACTTGTGGAGCACACGTCTTTTTCCAAGAGACTTTGGAAAGACAGTAATTTTATCTGTCTTTCCAGTCACAGCAAATTATTTAGAAACTGATTCAGCAGTCCACTGACTTCAGGTAAAGGCCTGTGGAAATGCTGATCCCTCCCACTTATTCATAAAAATGCCATACACAACTCTGCCTGATTTTAAAGCTACTTCTTTCTCTAAAAAAGACTATGTAAAATGATCTATTACTATATACTTTGAATCTTAATCTTCTTTCTCTCATTGCCAGTCTTTAAAATCATGTTTCACAGAAAAAAAACCCCAAATCACTGAGTATAAACGTACCACTTAGGCTGTTTTTGTATAATATATTTCTGCACATATCTATATATCCTGAATTGGCAGTGTTGTCAAATCACAAACGCCCACAGAAATGTGGATCAGTGGCACACAGAGAAATGGCACCAAAGAGATTGTTCGCAGCATTAGGGGGTGAGGCACAGCAATGCAGGGCTAGCAGCACTGAGGGCTGACACTACTGCCATGGATAAGCTGTCAGTCAAACACCCTGCTAACAGTTCCAAGGGGTCAGCCACCTCTCTGTTCTGCAACATGCAGCACAGAATCCAGATCTTGTCCTGTGAGACTTTTGTTACTTGAAAAAAAATCAGAAATCAGAACCTGTTGTACTACTTAGGAAATTAATTCTCAATGAGAAGACTGAAGTATATGTAAAGGATTAAAGTAGTTAAAAAGCCAAAAGCACTGACACAAATTAAGCCTGGGCTTCCACTCCTGCAGAAGCAGTGAACTTTCTGCTAACCACAGAAGCTCCTTCCACACCCCAAGGACTCCTTGCCCAAATGCTGTCCTGCAGCAGGGACTTGCACCCCATCCCTCAGCTGCCCTGTGCCCAGCAGAGCCTGGAGCACCTGAGAGGTACCACAGAGACTACAGCCCCCATCACCTGTGCTGCAGCCCAGCTCCTCCAGCAGATGGGATCTGCTCTCTACTACATCAGCCTGATGTGAGGGCAGGGTGGCCCACAGGCCAGTGGCTGTGCCCTGTGACTACCAGCTGGTCACAGCTGAACACACGCTTTCCATCTTCTGATGGGAAAACCATCCAGAGAATCCATTTCTGTTGCTCACTCTCCTGGGATTCCAGTGCTTACCTCGAATTAAAGGAAAATTGACTCTGGAAAAATGCATTCATGCAAATTGCTGTTTTCACAACTTTGTTGGGACAGACACTAAATATTATTGTAATAATTCATATACTGTGCACCACAGCTTGTGACAAAGCTCCCTCAAAATGTCAGGAATGACTGAGTGGATGCTGTCTTTAAAACCAAAAGACTTTAATTAGGAATATCCTGCTTGCAAATATGACACACTCAATAGATTATTCCATTAAACTTTATATATCTGTTACACTGAAACATTAGTTTGTCCCACTTGGGAGTCCTGACCATCATGTACTATCCTGTTACACAGTTACTTGTGAGCTGCAGTTTGGAAAAGCATGAAATATGGAGAATACAGTTTTAGTATTACTTGTAGAGTGGTTGAAAATGGTATTTTCTTTTTGAGGAGCAACTATGAAATGTTTCTTACTTGGGCAAAACTCCCACAGTGGGTTGAAGATTCCCCCAGGCTTGGCTGGCATGGGTGTTTTGGGGAACAGGCAGGACCACAGAGGGGTATCAAAGCTGGGTGTGCCCCTGAGGGCTGTGGGGAGCTCCAATCATTCACTTTGCTGCCCTCACAGAGAGTCAGGCATCTCGCAAGGTCACTGCCAGCTCACCTAACCCTGAGGTGCTGCTCTTCCAGCAGGGATTCTAATTCGTGCCCTCCTTGTGTGGGGCTGTGGGGTGCCAGGGAATTCTTGTTTTGTTCATAAACACAAATCCCCCCCCAGCTGGGCTCTGCTGGCAGTGAGGGCTCCTGGAGCAGAGAGAGGGACTGCAGCCTGTGCTTCCCACACCTCTGGAACAAAAATACACACACAGGCCTCACACCAGCGAGCAGAACCCATCTCTCCATCCTTGCAACTGGGTACCCCACTCTCATCTCTACCTGTGCCTTTGGTATGAAAGTGTCCTGAAATGTAACTTCTCAAGTTAAACAGTATTTGCTTTCCTCTGTGCAATCCTTTGTGCACACAGACATTCATCTGGAGGTTATCAGGGGTACCTGGAGAGCACAAGAGGATTGAGCTGCTGCAGAGAGATGGTGAAAAAAACAATTAAGCACCTTTCTATTTTTATTTTGCTTGCCACAGACTTCGGGCAAGATGTGGAAGCTTTGGTATGGCAATTGTGTGCACAAATATTAACTGTAAGGGATGATGGTGAGATCCATAAACTTGGGGAGTGGAATGCAGATGCAAACATTGCCTCCCTGGACATTCTCTTCCATGTCACACAGGTTAAAAAGGGCCAAAGCACGTTAGCAGATCGTACCACAGGCTGGATTACAGACACTGAACCTACTCTTTGGGCTAGACTTAAATAAGAAACAATACCTATCTATATCTATATCTATATCTATATCTATATCTATATCTATATCTATATCTATATCTATATCTATATCTATATCTATATCTATATCTATATCTATATATATATCTATATCTATATCTATATCTATATCTATATCTATATCTATATCTATATCTATATCTATATCTATATCTATATCTATATCTATATCTATATCTATATCACAATACACCTGAATTACCCTTATGCTGTACAGCAGCTGCATAGAACAAGATGGAGGAAAAGGTAATGAAATAATATTTGTAACTTTGTGCTATGGACAAATTTTACGCCAGAATAACTCATCTATTTGAAGTTTGCTGTAAACAGCTAACCCAACACATCTGGATTGACTTGTTTGTGCAATCTGGATTTACATTTATGTTTTCCTAGTGAGAACAATTTATTGATAATATTTCTTATCTCTCTCATTTTGCAGTTTATCCAATGGCATATCAACTAATTGCTAATTTAAGCAAATGCAATTCTAAACAGAGGACTGCTGCTTCTGAATAAGGACACAGAGCATGAAGCCATTATCCTATTAATACTTCATGAAAATCAGGCATCTCAGAAGACTAACTTAAAATAAGCAGTTTCAGGATAGGCAGGATTTTCTTCTGACCAGTCTGAGGTAGCAGTGGTCCTAAGCAATCAATTTCCTTTCTCTACCCTAATTTGCCCTTATACATCATATTCAAGATTTTATCTGGACAGGGGCTGGTTGGCTCAGTGGATAAACCTCTGCCTTTTCACCTCTGGGATCATGGTTCAAGTCATACCCTGATGAAATGCACTTGATCGTCCTAATCTAGTTCCTAGTGGACAGTATTCCCATTATCTTTAAAAGGGTCAGAGCCAAGGCCATTGGGAAGAGTGCATTGTGCTATATCTTGTCCGCTGATTAATACATTTTCAGTGATGCCAGATCCTTAATCTTCATAAGCATATATATTCTCACAAAAATCTTAGTAGAGGTCCCCTGTGGACAACATCTTTCTGCTCAATTTGTGTATCATTTCAGGATTTCCTGGGAATACATGCACCTCTCCCCCAATAAACTGCTTAAAATTTAGAAGTATGTTTGCCTGAACTGTTTGCAATAACATCTCCAAGTTAATTAGAGTCATAATGGGTCACTTTAAATCACTACTTCTCAGAGGGAAAACAAGATCTTTAACCCAATCTGTTCTTACAGCACATTATGATTTTCCTCTCATACCATATCAGTTGAGGCTTTACACACACAGAATAAAGTGAATTTATTCTGTGAAGGGAAACTGAGTCAGAGCATACTCTCCATAAGAGTTCACTGTTTGTCCTCTGCACCAAGAGAGCTGCTGCACAAGTGAAGCAAGAAACAGAACCACTTCCATTCCATGAAAATCCAGGCTGGGAATCACTGGACTTTTCAGCATAATATTCTTGATCTGGTTTGGAATGAATGCTGGTACACCACCAGTGCCCTCTGAACCCTCTGGTGATCCTGGAGCTGGGTGCAGCAGCGCCCTGGGGCTAATCCTTCTGCCCCCGAGCAGCCCAGCCCACGGATGGACAAGGGCTCTGTGCTTCTGTGGGGACTGGGGCAGCAGGACCCAGGACCAGCAGGGACAGCAGGGTGCAGGACCATCAGGGGAAGCACAGCTTCACTAGTAGTCACCAGCTTCCACAAAGATCAATAGAAAAAAGAGATCATAATTTTAGCAGGAGTATCATCAGGTTCCACTCTTAAGACAATTAATTCACTGATCACTTTTACTACACAGTTGTGGTCAAAATCCTAAGGACAGTGCATTAGCTTCTAGCTGGATTGATTCTTTAATAATAGACCATAGGAAAGACATGAATGTAGGTACCATTCCTCATTTCTAATTGCAGTTAAAGATTATAAAATGATCCCCGACGATTAAATCATTCCTCTGTAGTCTTTACAGTTTTTTACATTCTTACTATATATTTATTTAATTGACTACTGAAGAAACACAATTTAGCTTGTGGTTCTGTGGCACAAGTCAATAATCTGATTATATTTTTTTCACTACATAATTACCCTTGGCTTGCTTTTCTTTTGATTGTTTTGAATTAACAGGGAATTCCTTAAAAAAAGAGAAACAAACAAAACCACTTATGGCCTGATCTATCAAAAACAAAGAATCTGCAAATACCTGCTAAAAGTGTAGGTTTATTCAAGAGGCCCCTACCCTTCTCCTGGAAGCACTGGTATGCTGATTTTTATCACTTAGGGGCTGGAAATCCAAAGGTACACACGTGTTTTGTGTGAGTGACACTGGTGAGCCAGTGTGAGCTCAGCAGCATGGGCAGCACCCATCAGAAAATCCTCTAGGGGTCCAGGGCACTCTCTGAACCTGCTGGGCAGAAGAGGAGCAGGACCACAGAGGGGCGATGGGGGCATGGTGGTGGCTCCCAGTCAGGGGCTGCTGCCTCTGGGAAGGTGTGAGAAGCCTCATTTGTGCTTTTCCACCACTCATGGGCAAGCCCCCGGAGCAGGATGACACCACGGAACCACTCAGCACAGCCTGGCTGTGTCCTACCATCCAGGTCAGAAATGCCGAGCTCTTGCTACTTGAAAAGAAACAACTTACCCTGGGACCTGCCCCATGCCAAGGTGGAACTCTGTATGCTGCACTTCCTCCTGTCCACCTCTCTCAGTGCTCCTCGGTAACAGCCTCCCCACACACCCACACAGGACAGCTCTGTGTGGTTGTGGACTCACACCCTGGTCTGTCTGATGGACCACAACTCTGACATACAATTCAGAACACAGGAATTAAATAATAAAACAGTTCTGCATTACTGCAACAGCTGTTTTCAAATAGGCTTTATCTTTTTTCCTATCACCACAGAACTGGGTAAATCTGGGTGTTCCTTTCTGAAATACAATGATACAGAATGGTCATTGCACTCTGAGGTAATCAATATAGGCAATTGCTAAGCTAACTTTGGAATACAGATAAGTCTGAATAAGCAACAGATTAGTTTGGCAAAATTAGACCCAACAGATTACAGTATGCATTTCAAACTGATTTTCTGTTAAACAGGTGATTTGTATCTATATCAGATTTTTATAAAAAATAATCATTTTTATAAATATATATTAAGATTCTTTTTGTTGATTACAACGTAAAAAGGAAGGAATAACTGTGTATGGACAATGATAAAGTAGCCTGTTGATAATAAATATTTGTCAGGTCTTGTCACATCTGTACACATTCCAATGTTACTGAAGAGACACGGCACAGATAAAAAAATACCCCCTGAAAAATCAATGGATTTTGAGCTAAAGCAGTTGCTAAACACACAGAAAACATCTTTATCCAACAGCCCCGGTGCTGTGAAAATTCCCAAGCCTTGCATTGGTACAGCTAAGGAAAATTTAATCTTCCCAAATACTCATCAGGGCACTCCATCCTGCAGACCTGACAGCCCCACTTATAATTAATTATACAATTTCGATGGGAATATCGACTACACAAAGCTATAAATCATAGAAAAAGTCAATAGGCATGGACATATTCAATCATGTCCCGACCAATGATTACTACTCTTAAAATACAATAATTATTTTCAGGAGCCAGCTTGAATTAAATTTCTGTCAGGCTGGTACAAGACCGGCGGTTGATGAAGGATGCGATGGATTTTTTGGGTTGAATTCGGCACAGAGACATTTATCGTTTTAGATAGGTAGTTTGTTTTTAGTGATCATGGTGCTGCGTGTTTAACTAGACCATGAAGATTAGATTATCTCCAATGGCTCATTATATCGTTTATCTCTTTCTTCCATGTTTGATCTGGAAGATTTCCCACTTCTTGATGCATGAAAGAAATGACTACTGGTTTTGAAATAGAATGTGTTTAAGTGGGATTCTGCCTGTACCTTCACACCCCACAGCCCTGTATGCAAATCAAGCAGCAGCCACCCAAAATACCACTAGGACACAGCAAACAAGCACCAAGAACAGCTTTACACAGCTTCAGGAATGTACTGGGGAAAACCACAAATGACAAATACTTGAGTTGTTTTTTAAAAAAAACTGGAAAAGTTATTATAACAATACACATAGCAGAAAAATCTGGAACAAGAATGCAATTAATATGGAAAAAGGAATTAGGAGAAGACTTATTGCTTTGAATTAAATGTCCTCAAAACTGCAGAACATCAGTGAAAGAAACATTAGGTATTTCCTGAGGATGCATTCACCTTGTAAATTTAAACCAAGCAACCCCAAAGTGATCTGATAGTAAGTGCATCTGAGGGTAAGTTGCCCACAGAGGCACTTGTCATAGTGAGCACACAGACCACAAGAGCCATGCTCTGGGACAGCAGCAAGGACTAGAAGGGGAATCAGATCTTCACTCCTCATGGGTCTTACTCATCAAACTCTTCTGACCTCAACAAATGAGTCAAGTCTCAGATTCTCACATGGAATAAATCTCCGAGGTGAAGCCAACTTAAAATCAGAGAGGGTACTACCAGGGCTCCAGCTGCCCTCCATGACAGCCCTCCAACAGCCTGGCTCTCTGTGAGCAGCGAGAGATGAGCCGTAGGCAGGAGACAAGAGGAGAGAGGCAGAGAGCCATGGGTGCTCTGCACAGCCCATCCCTGGGCACAAAGCAGCAATGTGTCCTGTGAGCGGGCACACTGCATAGCTGCTACAGAGTGCAGCTAAACTGGGATTGTGGGGGTGAGAGCCCTCTGGTATTCCCTTGGATACAAAACTCCGAGGAACCCTGGATGAAACGGAGAAAACGCAAGCAGCGATACACAGCTTTTCCAAAATGAAGCGGCTACCATTTGAAATAAAATCATATTAAAGAAAATATGATGCCCCTCTCCACAGAAACCTCAGAGTCCTTATGACAAATCAGAGTGTTAGTGATTCCTGCCTGCGTAATCCTCTTGGGAAGCCCTGTATACTTGTCTGAACAGTGAGAGTCTGCTGCAGAGCTTGAGATTGCTACTGTACTTACTCTTGTGTTTCTAGTATATTTTTGTACACTTAGAAGACCCATGTATTTTCAGAAGGGCTTTGCATTGAAGGGCTTTTCCTAAGTTACTGTGTGATGCATAATGAGGAGCTGGGAAGAAAAACAGGATGCTTGAAGAAATGCAGACTAGAGGACAGACAAGAAAAGTGAATTATTGTGTATGTTTAATTTAAAATATTTTTCTTTTAAAAAGAAGGTGAACATGCCAAAGTTAAGACTCTGTACACAATTTAACTGGCTAACTGATGAGGAAATCTGGAGCAGTTATTGTGTTGGCTGAATTATCTCTTCTCATTTTGCAGACAGGAGGGCTGATAAGGATAAAGGGCTGGTTAGAGAAACGCAATTTATATATGAGTTCCCAACTTACTCCTTTGAAAGCATTTAGCAACGAACTTACCGCAGTGCCATTGTTGTCTCTAAATACATCTTGATTAAAATAGTCAAAGAGCTTCTTTTCTAATTGCAGCATAACCTAAATAAAAAAAAACAGGGAGAAAGGTCAGCAAAGCTCTTGGACTCAACGACTCAACACCCAGCTGCTGGCAGCGACCCTTTCAGAGACAGGCAGCCCTTTAAAACCACACATTTCCACGTGTCCAAAGCCCCTTGTCAGCTTGCCCATTTCCTTGGCTGGCAATCACTTAAACAGATCCAATTAACTGAGCATTAGGTGTGACAATCTATATCCTCCCCTCCCTTTACATTATCAGTTTGGAACAACTATATTCATGCCTTGTAGAAAAGGAAGTGAACATTCAACACTTTCTATTTACATAGGGGTGCCAAGGGCATTAAGTTGTTTACCTTTCGGTCATTATCAGATTCACGAAATATTAGCTTGACTACTTCATTTGTGTCAGCTGCCCGGATGGTCTGCATTGTGGCCTTTGCACACAGTGTCTAGGAAAAACGTAAGGGGAGAAAGGGAAACAGGCTTATATGCAAGAGAAGACCAGATTTAACTGAACATTATCAATAGATGTATCTTCAATGCCCCCCATTAAATATAATTTGCTGTAGGTCAAAATACAAAGCATTGCTAATTTAAGTCACTTCCACTCATGATGGACTTGAAACAATAAACTGAATTACCACTTGGAGAGAAACAGGCAATATTAAGAAAATACCAATCAGGAAAGGCAAATAGTTATTCAGCTTGTTCCATGCAGACAGGTTCTTTCATAGGTATCACAGTATGCTGTATCACACATTACTTGCAAACATCTTCCAAACCACTGCTTATGGATAATGACCAGGTTTTGTGCAGGTCCTTAAGGGCTGATAACTAAATTGACACTACAGTTCTGTGAGTTAATCCTTGTTTGCAAGAACATCTGCCCTGTCAATTCATGTTACAAGTACACTTTGCAAGTCTGAGAAATGCTTACAGTCTGACAGCAACTTTCACAGTTTACTTTGCATAGCAAAGTCCCTCTTTTAAATGAGAGATATCACATCTCTAGGTATTCTGAGGACTGGATGCCTAAAACATATTATTAACCAACATTTTATCAGGCAGCAGAGGTAGGAATTTCCATGCAAGTGTTGGGCCTTGATCCACTGGCCACTGGCCTGGCTGGGACCCAGTTCCACAGGTGGTAGGGAATAACATGAAATGGGCTGCTCAAAGGGCTGGCTCCACCTCATGGCAGCAGATGAAAATCTAGAGCTTTTAGCAAAGAAGTTAGCGAAGCTTTAGGTGTGTTAAGTGCTTTGAAATGCAGGGAGCTCCATCTGAACTGGCTGGGCACATTTCACTAAGTGCTCTGCAGCCTCCCTGCCTGGGCAAGGCTGCTGGATGTGGTGCACAGCTACCTGTGCCCCTCTGCCTGGCTGCTGGGAACCACAAGGAAAAAGTCAGAAAGGAGAATTGAGGAAATTGTTGAAAGACACAGATCTGTACCCACATCTGGGAGGCAACTCAGCATCCACGGCTGCTGCTGAGGCACACACTGCTGACAGGATCTGTGCACAGCCCTGGATATGGATACTGGTCAAGACCGTCCTTCTGAATAAAACCTTATTTTGCTAGAGGTTCTTAAGAAAAGTGGTTTTTTGTTAAAGAAAATAACTGAGTCAATGAGAGGCAAAAAGGTGACTTCCCTGCTCTGCTCACCCCATTCCTTTTCATAATAACCAGGCAAAAGGTTTTCATTTTGCATAATATTAATTGGTAAGATAAATATGTTCTGTAGTATAGACTTTCACACCGTACCACGTGCTTCTATCTCTCACAGACAGAAATGCTTATATTTGGATTCATTATCAGAGGTGCAGTGTCTACCAGACACAACACCATGAACTACAGCTCACTTCTCCGTTCCCCATTCTCGCCTTCTCCTGAAGGCAGAAATACATGCCAAATGTATTTAAACAAAAATCCATCTGCTTCCAAACTCTTTATATCTCAGCTAAGGATCCCAGTGTAAGAACGGGAACAATCTGTCAATGGACATTCTGCTCCCATTTGATAAAAATTTCATTCTTGATACAGGCCCTCACCTATTGGCACAGTACAAATAAAAACCAGTGAGTTGAGCGCTTTCATTTTTAACAAGTGGCTTGAATGGGATTTGGTAAAAACCCACAAATCTGTTCTTTTTCTTACTTGTGAATGAAACAGGTGTTGATTCCTCCTCTTGCTGACCAAATGATGTCCATTTCTGACAAACTTTTCCTGACTATTTCCTCTCTCCCCAAAAGCAGTGCCATGTCCATCTAACTCTGGCTCCACCCTGAAGCACTTGGCACACTCGTGGCACCAGAACAGCTGCAGGTGTCTGTGCAATCACAGGTTTCACTGGCAGAAGGAGCACCGGGCCCACAGGCCCAGGCACGGGCCGTTCTGCGAGAACTTCATCTGCTCTGCAGGACTTTAGGGTGGTTTTTGAAGGCTTGGGAGAAGAGCAGGAACATGCTGGTTAAAGGCCACCCTGCCTGGCATGCTGGACTGTTGTGAGAGCTGCACCTCTGGGACCTCTTACTTTAAGCACAGACCTCCTACCTGTTCCCTCGCACCCAAGGCAGCGAGATGATCCCTTTGTCTGCTCAGACACGCAGGGGCCGTTTTGCCATCTGTGTCCATACGGAGCTAGTGAGGTAATCCAGCAGCGAGCCATTCCCAACCTCGCTCCCTCCACGCGGGCGATTGAAATTCAGAGCACAGATCAGATAATCGGGTCAAGCCCAAAAAAAGAGGCTTTGGGCTCATGTGTCACAAATCAGTCTGGTCCCTTCAAACAGCACACCAGATTAGAACAAGCACCCGAACAAACCAGAGCGGAAAACCCGCAGCTCTCTAAAGCTGGTTTCTAAAGCCCTAACAAATCGCTCCATCTTTCACTCATTTAAACTTTCCAAATGAGGGTCAATACGGTCCCCGAGCATCCAAATGCTAATGCGCTTAAGTGCGCTTAAGCAGCTTTCCAGAGTGAATGGGCCAAAGAAGGGCTCGAAAAGACACGGCAGAGTTACTGTCACTGTCAAAAAGTCATTGTAGCCACCCCCAGAGTGGTTGCAATTCAACAAATTCATGATTTCTGTCTCTTAAAGGCATCTGCTTGAGAACATTTTTTTCCCTGAGCTGCTTTATCTCACAACGTCAGGCCAGCTCCAAAAGAAAAACCCCGCGATCGACTCTTGAGAACCAATACAGAGAAAGGACCCACATACCTTATTGCTTTCAAATTTCACACACACAAAAAGTTACCTTATTCACAGACAAAAGTGATTGGGCAAAGGTTCATTTCTTATACAAGCTGGAGGCACTCCTTTTTTCCTCCTCCTTTCAATTTCTGCACAGTCGTAGTCACCCAAGCAGAAAACTTTCGGGCCCATGTGCCTTTTTAGGCAAGTCTGCTTATGAAGGGATTTTTTGTTGCTAGCAAAGAAAATCAAAATGCTATGAAAACTCACTGTTCCTTGCTTGGTATTCTCTCAAAGGTATATTTTTACAAGGGCAGAAGAGGGGAAACCAGATATCAAAACTCTACAAAACTTTAAAAAACCCCCCTTTTTTTTTCCTTTGGAAACAAGATTTGGTTAAAAAGCTTGCAAGGAGAGCTGTATTCAGAGCTGAGAGGGAACTCAGTAGCTAGCCTTTCCCTAGCAAACAGCCATACCTCATTCCCATTTTCCCCATACTCTACACAGGTAGATGCTTTGTAGCACTTTAAAAATAACCCTTTGTGATAATTTATTTGTATTGAATTGTAAAACACAGTAACAACTTTCTTGACAATGGCCTTGGAATGTAATAACAACGTCCTGTTACACAAAGCTAGGAGGCAATGTTTTTTTATATTTACAAGAGACAAATCTGGAACTTCTTCTAAACTTGGCAATTTTCAGAATTACACTGTTGATTTACAGCATAACACACCTTCAAAATACATCTGGTCTCCCATATACACCACAAATCTAAGTGTTTAAGACTGCATTTCTGCATACATAGGGATACAGGCATTAAAACAACTGTTATACACATAAAACACACAACAGACTACAACATACACTTTATATTATGTTTATATGGGAACACTGTGAACAGCTGTGGACTGCACTGCTGCTTCCTGCTTGGCTGAAAGCTGCAGCTGGTTTTTCATTGATTCCACACTTCTGCTTTCTGAACATCCTTTAGACTCTGAGTCCACCTCCTGATGTGTGAGCAATTACATGCTTGCAAGTCCCTCAGTAATTTTTGGGGGCTAGGAGGGGAGGCCCCCAAAGCGTGGCATTCAAGCAACTACAGACTCATCCCGTCCTATTGCATCTGTCCACTGATGTTAGAGATGTGTACTATTGGTCTCTATTGTTTGAATACTCTTCTTAGGACTTATTATTACTTTGAATTCTTCTTAAAACACAAAAGAGAAAACGGAATATACACATTGCTCCTTTACAATTAAAATGTTCAGCAATAGTTGCCACTGGAATTTGCAGTAAGCTGCACAGATTGACACAGATGTGCTCATGGCTGTGAGTGCTAGGAGAGAAGTGCAGAGTCTGAAGACTCCTAACAGGAGCCAAGTGAAATAAGGTCTTGAGCACATGAGCAACCAAATCAACTACATTTAAGATATTTAGTTTTTTGCCAGTTACATACTCTGTGTATTCTGGAAGGACAAAAAAGACAGACATACATGTATCACCTACTTATGAAAGTGAAATGCTTCTGGAATGCTGCTCAAGACCCAAAATCAATCTGACACTTACTAAACTAGGATAATAATTGCTTAAAATTATTATTATTATTATGTGGATGCAAATTGTATTTGAAATAATCAGCAAAGTAAAAAATTTGCTACTTTGGGAATAACAGGAACATCTGTCTTGTTTGGGCTCCTCCTTACCTCTGAGGAGATGACATGATTTCCAGGATATTGGGAATACAACAACAGCAAATTCCCCAAGTCACATGACATCAGAGTAATAAAATTTGCAAGTGAGAAAAACAAAGTTACATGTAACTTTCTGAGTCAATGAGAGTTGTGCATTTAGGTACAGGACAGGTAACACCATGCTTTTTTAAACTCTACCTTGCCATTGAAACAGAGGCTTATTATAGCCGATTTTTCACAGCCACAGAGGTTTTTGGCTTCAGGGCTGCTGCAAAAATCAAGGGCATCCCAGGGCCCAAACCCTATCTTGAGAGGACATACACTTCTATTGAAAAAAATATCCTTTAGATTATATATTACCTTGTGTTAACTCTGCGTGCAAATAGCAATAATATCCCAGAACAGCTACTACACTTTCCAGCAGCAGGAATTGAACTCAGCAGTGATATAAGTGTTAGCTGTATAAACACAAACAAGAATTAACAAGAATCCACTTAAAGTATCAATAAAATTACTCTTTCTTTGGATGTTCCCAGAGGAGTCAGCACATACCCAGGGGAAGCAGCGGCAGAGGTGCCAGGTGGCAGCAGAACGAGACCCCCGCCCTGCTCCTGCCCCGTGGCACTGCTCTGTGTACAGCCCCTCTTCTGAGGGCACACCACTACCACGGACATGACCCTGCTGCCTGTACCCATGTCAGGACTGATTTAACCTCACAGGCAGGTTAAAGAAGCACCAATCCCACCCCTGTGAGAGCCTGGCGCAGGAGCTGCCCGGAACCTATGGGAGTGCTCTGGTCCCCTCCATGCAGCTCCCCTGCTGAACTGTGGCACAGGGATATTCCGGGATATTTTAAAATGCTTCTTAGGGTCGTGTCTGTGACCAAAAAATCTCAGCACCAAAACACTACCCTCATGCTCCCATTGTCCCAAAGATCTCCTGCCTCCCTCAAACAGATGATCCCTGCTGGAAACAACTTGCCTTCTTTGGTCTCAATTTCAGAGCAGCACTAGGTTAATTGTAAGATGCATTTTCTTGTCCAGAAACTGAGATAATTCATGATACAGTGTGTCACCAGGCAATGCCAAACCGTTCCTGTTTACCTTTCAGGCACTGTGCTGAGTGACCCGAGAGTCCAGGGGACAGAGAGTCTGGCAGCACAGCGCGCCCGCCTGCGCTCAGGGTCGCTGCCCTGCTCTGGCATTGCCCAAAGCACCACCCAGCTCTTACTGGGTCATCCCTGCCAGCACTGGCTGTGCTTCCCGTGCGTGTTTGTTCAGGAGGCAGTGGGCCAGGCTTACCACAGCATGCTGCTGCAGACCCCGGCCCGGGACGGGCACGGGAGTGGCCGGCTCACAGCTGGAACAGCCGGCCTGGTGCCAGAGTGGCCGCTCAGTGCCATGTGCCAGTGGCACAGCCTGCTCCGCTCCAGGTCTGGTGGGAGCCCTAAGGCTGTGGCCTCTGGCCTCAGCAGCTTTGCTCTGTGCCAACAGCTGGTGGCAATGATGGCTCTCTTTTTAATTCTCTTCTTCAGAAAAGAATCTGAATTAATTACAAAAGGCCTATGCCTCTCAGATTCTCCAAGATTACAGATTAGGCTAGAACTCCTTTTCCATATTCCCCTGCATGCTGATTACCTTCTTATTTTCTCTCTCTGTCTCTCTGGTCAGATTGCACACCTTTTTGTATTCTCTCGTTTCACTTTCCTAACTATGATCTCAAGCCTGAGTTCAGCAAAGCATCTACAAAGTGATTCACAAACAATTTACCTAGAGCTGTCTGGCACCTGTGTGAACTCTGCAGGGTCTCTGCAGACAAAGGTAAAGGGCTCCCCTGCTCACTTTTTAAGGCCTTAGTTTAAATTCACTTGCTGACATCACACATCAATAATATACATTATACAATAATATACAAAGGACTTTGATCAGGTCCAGATAAACCCACAGCACTGCAAGATCTAGAACTTGGAAGCAATCTGCTAGAAAAATCCCTTCCCTCGTCCTGTCCATCCTTCTAAATAATTTTTTATTACTACTTGATGTCAAGTAGTCCTGAGGGAGTAGTCAAAGAGAAATATTTGCTTTCTCATAATTACAGAAACTGGGACAGTCCAACTGTTCCTAAGGAAGTTCTCTGCATAAACGCAATATATATGTCATGTTCCATAAGGTGTGATCATCTTCAGATCTACTCAGATGTCCTGTTACTTATCTTCCATTGTTTTTTCTGCTTTGGCCATGCAGTAATGCCAGCTTGAGGAATTCCTTGTTGGAAACCTTCAGAGCACTTACACTCTTCCACTCCAGCTGACCAAGCAGAGGACTGGGTATATTGTTTCTGTTCAGCCAAGACTTTGATAAAGCACAAAGAATCTGTGATGTAAATCTGTTTCTGTAGAGAAATATAAAATCCCCTGCTCTCTTGAATTCAGGAGGAATGGAATAAGAGGCAGCTTCCCTCCTTAGAGCTAAGCTTGCTTTTATCTGACTTGAAGACTAAGAACCTCTATTTCTTTCCATCTTAAAAGCAAAACAGCCTGTGAACCCCATCTGCTCCCGTGTGCCTTGCAATTGTCTTTGTTTTGAGTAATAACATTTGCCTGTGTTCACGCTGATGGTATTTGTGTTTCTGCTGCCTCCAAACTTCATGGTTTCTTACAGCTGTAAGAAATGAAATGTGGGGTCAGTAACACCAAGCAGAAAAAATTTAAGCCAACACCTAAGAAATTATTTGGTGCTTCTTGACTTACTTGCAGCACTGGGCTCTGCAGTCACTGGAGTCTGTCATCTTCTCTCTCCTCAAGCCTTGCAGGGAGCACACACCCGACACGGCACAGCACGGCAAGCCCCGGCTGCTCCCCGCGCCCACCTGACCTCAGAACCAGCAGCAAGCCCAGAAACACTCCCAAGCAGCACTGCCAAACGGAGTAAATTCAGGAGTTTGCCCTTTAAAATAATGGGGAGGTTTTTACAAGATCAATGGTGTGACACAGCTCAAGTTCAAGGCTTAACCTTTGGAGAGTGTGACCCTTTGGCTCCCACATAGTAGACTCTCAGCAGCAGGTATAATTGGAAGTTGACTTTTAAACATGTAGTGCTGGGCAATTCTGAAATCAAATGAAGTATGTCCCTGAATAGGTACCTGTAGGCACTGAATACATCTTATCACAAAATTAGAAATAAAGAAATAAAAAACTTTTTTCTTCTTCCTATTATGCAAAACAGCAAAAAAATCCTTAGTCCCTTAACGAAGATGGGGTTTGAGACACGGAACAGGTTAAGTGACTTGCATGAGGCACAAGTGTGTTATGCTGCCAGCAGCTCAGGCTTGGACTCTTGCTAAGCCTAAGCACAATGGTGGGATGGATGGGTGCCCTCCTGGATGGACATGTGCCCCCCAGAATGGATGAATGCCCTCCAGCTCACACAGTGGTCATGAGGATGTACAGTAAAGTGGTAGAGATCTCCATGTTCTTCCACTTTTTTTTCTCTTTAGAAAAAAAAATTCCTCCAAATTAACTTTACTTTTTAAGGAAACAAATGTAACAGGAAAATAATTTTTAGGTCACTGCTTCTGGTTTCAAGACCTGAACAAGTTGGGAATGCAAAATTTGCTGTGTTGATAACTGAAACTCGCTGCATGGTGTTATGGTGAGATTAAAACTTTGCTGACCAGGTGATGTCTTCCTGATGCAGCCTGTGAACCATTTCTTTACTGTATTTTTCCCCTGTTGTTTTGTTTGTCCAGCCTTTTTGACTCAACTCCTTTTTATCCTGCCATATCTCATTAATTTCTCATTGACATATTCTCTGTCTGGTTCACCATCAGTTGCTGCTTTACTCACTTCTGATATGGAATATGAGTCCAGCAGCCTGTAAGTTCAAATAATCCTTTACAGCTAGTTATATTCAAACAGCTCTGAGAGCCCTGAGGTGGGGTTGCTGAACTGTCCCTCTCCCACCCCTGTGGTTGTGCAGGTGCCAAGTACCTGGCTGCTGCAGCAGCCTGGCCACAGCCGAGCTGCTGGGCTGTCCCCAGGCACACTGCCCACCAGCAGGCAGACGCTTCTTCAGCAACACCCAGGCTATCATGGAGTTCACCCATTTCCAGGAGCCTGCATTCACACATTAAAATAAATATTTTTGGATTAAATGAATGAAGGATATCTTTGTAAAATAATGTGCAAGGTGGGTACCCAACATTTCCTATATTCTCCTATATTGATGAACACTAAGATGGACTGACAGATCAGCATGTGTACACACCCCACACCAATAAAGACTGGCATCACATAAAAATAGCTGTGGGGTAAAACAGCGTGGTAAGAAGAAACGGTGGCATGTTCTATATACTGCCTCTATTCACCACTGTGGTAATGCAGTTCTGAGTTCCTCGTGGTGGGGTTTGTGACGGTGCGAGAGCCAAGTGTTGTGCAGTACAGCAATGTTCAGGACCCCCAGGACATGGTCTCCACTGACAGGTTCAAGGCTCGGGACCAACAGCCCTCGGCCAACTAAGGGCACAGCTGATCAGAGAACGACTTGGAGGAACAGCAACTTCACAGCACTGGCTGGGGATGCAAAGGGATTTAACCCCACAGTGAATGCTGATCCCTGGCTCATTTGACCCCACCACTGCGGGCACCACTGAGTGAGGACAGAAAGCTCTGCAAGAAACAAGGCAACCAGGGTTCTCTTGCTTGTAACAACCCCCTGTCGCAATCTGTGGCATGAAATAAAGAAGCTTGACTCCAGTTCAAGGCAGAAGAAAGAAGGTTTATTTACAATTCATCCAGCCTTGTTATAACATGCTACGCTAAAAAGGCAAATCATTGGTCCATAGAATTGACACCTCTCTCCATCGGTTAAGTAACAAAAACATCACCTGGGAGAGAGACTGTTATGAGAACTTAGAAAATGTTATGAGAAGAGAATCATTGTTTACAGGAACTGTCCTTGAAAGAAAAATTCTCCCAAGAATTCTTCCCCTGGGAAGAAAATCAACCACTGACAGGCTGAAAACCTTACAGACTCAGAAACATCAGGCCCACACCCCCCCAGAGGGGATGGGACCTGACTGGCCCAAACAACCAGAAAAAGTCCATTCTACAAAGTTTCTGAAACAGAGATGAAATTCTTTTCGTTAAGCAAACCAAGATTCAAATATGTGAGACACATGAGTACAGAAGTGTTAATGCAGCATCATTTTAGAGCTCGCAGCTGGGGCTGGCTTGTCAAGTGCTATTCCTTCCGCTGTATCTTTAAGTGCCGTTAAATTCATTTGTCACTTGATCGAAAGCCAACAGGCTACAAATCTCCCAAGCCCCTCTCACGCTGAATAGTGACAGGAGGATTCTGTTCTGCCATCAGAAAACATTTGTGCGCAGCTCTGTCCGCAGTCATACACGCTACTTTAACTCATCTGCCTCCCCATTCTCCCCAGCCTGGGAGGACAAATTGCTCACTGTGGCTCCCTTTCAGAAGCAGCACAGCGCGCAAAGAATCATGACTGAGCAGAAACACAAGGAACAGGCACATAAAAATTCATCACTTTGGCCTCCTGACCTCTTGCCACTGGATTTGGCAAACCCCATCTCAAAAAGTAGCACCGAGGGAGAGCTAAGCAGAGCGGCTGAGTGAAATTACTGACAAAAAATATCCTGGACACAGGAAAACCCCACCAGATGCTTCATTGTCTTTGCAGAGAAGTGGTGCTGAAAAAGGGGGTGATCTACCACATGGCATATTGGGTGGAATAAGTAGTGCCATTGTTTCAGGGCAGCTCTGTCACTTTACTGACCGCAATACAAAGAGGTGTAAAGCAAGATTTAATCCTGACTTTTTAGTCAGCAGATTAAAACCAATCATGCCAGATGTCCACAAGACTGTTTAACATACAGAAAGCTTTTTCATACTCTACAAAAAAGTAGAAGTAATAACTTCTTTATTTCCTCTAGAAAGGCCTTTTTCACTCACTTTTGGTCAGAAAAAAGGGAGATGTTGTAATAGATTTTAAGATGTGCTATTAATTTTTACTCTAGCCTTTGTTCTTTTCCCTTCTGAGACAAAGCTAAACAAAGTAAATTCCTTAACCCATCCAAACTTAGACAGGTATGCCAAAGAAAACTGCTGGTATAAGCAAGTTGTGATTTAAAAAACAATTTACACCCATTAAGACCAGCAATGGATGCTATCAGCAGTGTCTAAGTTCTTCAAGTAATACCTGAAGCAGTGAAAGACATGAAAACACGGTGGTCAGTGCGCTGAGAAAGCAACGGATCATCCTTTTCCCCTCCAAAGTGGAATTGTGCTGGTGGGACTTCCTGCCCAGACGTCTCCTCACAGCTGGTCTGAGGATGTGTGTGCCCTGCTGCCTCCCTGAACAGGAGCACACAGACAGGGCACCGTGGGGCTGGGGGCTGGCAGGACCCTCAGGGGAGCCCTGCCCACACAGGAACCTCTCAGGAGCCTGGCCTGGCACTCAGAGGGGCAGGTCCCTCTGTGCCACCGAGGTGTGCCAGCAGGGGATGTCACCTCCACAGCCACTCCTGCTGTGGGACCCAGAACCCTGGCAAAGTCACTACAAGCTAAAATACGAGTGCTAATAAGTCAAAAATACTCACTTATTAGAGTGGTCTTCTTTAAACTCACCTACACAACTGTTACACACTTTGCAGTGATGCTTTCTTCTATTTCAATTTATGAACAAAGTAATACCCAAAAGTACTGCCATAAAGCATATAAATTCAACAATAACCAAAGCACATTTAGTAATTTTTCCCTGCTATATTAGCAAAATGGAAAAAAGTCTGCAGATTAGTGTTCCTCTGCTGAATTTCCATAGCCAAAAAATGCTGCTAAATTCAGCAAAACTCAGATTGTATACTTAGTTTGACATATTAAATTGCAAATAATTTATGCATTTAAGAAAAAATAATTAACTTCTCTTTGGGGAAAAAACCCCAAAACTATAGAAAAGATAATCTTAAAATTCCAGTATTGGGCTGATTTATATCACATATATCACTTAGTAATTCAGAAGCTGTATGGCAGCAAGATAACACCTTGCTTGGCATCCCTTATCTATCAGCTGCCTTGGAAAAAATACAACTTACATATTTCATTTGTTTTCTCAACATGTGCTTTAAAAAAATCCTCATTACAAGCTTCAAAAGTAACCATCTAAGTGAATCCCTGACCTAAACCAGTACTGTTAAACCATTTTCTTCATTTCACACCTGGGAGAGACTTAAATGAAGAGTTAAAAGCATAAACCAAACAATCTAGCAAGGCACTGCTTTAGTTCTACTTACACTCAGCTAGGGACAGGCACAACTCTTTCCTGCCTGCTTAGTCCTTTCAGAGGAGCACCTGTAAGACACCTGCAAGCTCTTCCTGCTGGGCTGCTGCAGGTGGGGAAGAGGCTCAGCTGTGTGTGACTGTGGCTGTTCTGCCCTCCTGCCACCACTTGAACCACTCTGCATTTTTCCAAACAAGGGTGCCACTTCTGGAACTCATGTCAGAAAAAAGAGTAAGTGTGTTTTGGCTGACCATGGTTTTCAGCATTGTAAACCAGGATAGCACCCTGCTTCCTTACTGGAAGAAGGGTTTCATTAGGTCAATTAAGATGCACTATTTCTCTTTCTGTCATCATCATCATCATCCTTACTGTACTCCTTGCAGGTCTTGTATCATACAGGCTAATGATTCTGTACTGAAAATTTTGGACGGGCAGAAACCTCCAATCCTGCTTCTCATTTCCCCAATGCACTCTGATGGCTGAAAGGTGTAACAAACACACTGGTTTTAAATCTTCTGGCCTCTCACTGTCATACTGAACAGACATGGCAGGCGCCACAATGAAAATGATGGTATTTTCTTTGTAACAAAGTCCAACTAGAGACTCTCAAGCTATCTAACAGGAATAAGTCAAAAATAACCAAGTGTAAATCTGACTAAGAGATTTCTGCCAGTTAAACACTTACTTCATTAGTACTTATTCCATCCTGTAATTTGCATTATTTTAAAATTACAGTTCTACTCTCTATTTCTGAATTTCTTCAGGCAAGTCTTGTGGGTGGCCCTCAAGATACATTTTACCAATTTTTCATGCCCATCCCTCGAAATGTGACCCTGCTCCTGTGCTTTTATCTCTCTGACAACTTCACACAGGAAAACATGCAGCCCCTCTGATAGCATGAAATCGGAAACAATAGCCTCTGGAAACAAAGGGGAGGAGGGAGGCAGGGTACAGTCCAGGTCCTGGCTGATTTTAAGCACAAACAGATGTTCATAGGACCCAATACCCTGAGCAAGCTGAAAGGGAAAGCTTGTAAAAGAAATGGACCTTAAAAACAATGTATTCAAGAGCTTTAAAATAAAGGCAAAGGGAAAGCAATATGGCTTTCACTGATAAATCTCAGCTAAGAAAACCAAAGTGGCACCATGAATTTCAATGATGCATTTTTCTTTCTCAATGAACTCTACAGCTCATTTTGAAATCTACAAATTGCTTAAATCTCAACTTAGTTTACAAGTCTCCCACAGCCATTAAAAGGTTACAATACAGGCATTCCTACTTCTTGTAACTAATCACCAGAGCTGGAAACACCCAGCAAAGCCCTGAAATATAGGCTAATGCCATTATTTTAAAAGCTGCTTACAGCTCAACAAAGAGGAATATGCTGAAAGAATCTTGATTGGAAAAAATCTTAGACTAGCTGTTGGAACAAATTATGTTCAATCTCCTGTTCTTTTCATGCACACTATTTCAGACTCAAAAAGCCCCATGGAAAGAATCCCTAAAGCGCTGTCCTGAATTGGACTTGGGTTCTGTTTCACAAAAGCCAAAACGCAGCATTTACAAATGAAACAAAGTGTGGAATCATTCCTCTGACTGAAGTTTCTGCTTTTGTGATTAAAACTCTCTTCCTCTCTCTTGAAGAGCCTGCCATCCAAAAGGCCCTGTGCCATGCTCCAATGCACAAAATACATGTATTCATTACAGGAGAAAAAACCCTGAAAAATTTGGCACAAAGGCGGGTGCATAGCTTAAGTCCTGTTTAGGGTAGCCCTCACTTGAACTCCACTCATTTGCATAGATTTTACCTATTGATTGTCTCTATCAGGGATACAGTGGATGGCTAAAAGGAATGTTCCATCAGCTGCTTGTGGTCAGGTGCAGATTTAACTTGATAGTTACTAGCATCAATGAGACTCACACAGTAAAGAAATAAAGAATTATTTTAATGACAAACAAAGCTGAGACTGAAGGTATCTAAGTCTGCTCAGGAAGCTTTAAAATATTACAGGTCGAAACCCCACCCAGAAGTGACCGTGCATTTGTCTAGTGTTAATCATACACACCAGATCCCACACGGCACCGGTTCCACCCACAATGGAAGCAAATGGCACCTCTTTGACTAACACAAATCTTCAGGAAGGCATTACGTCTTGGTAACACACAGGAAACTCACCAATTCCTCTGGCAGCCACTCCAGGAACAGAACCACTTAGTGATCACTCTTGTGGCTCATTTTTCATTTTAAGTTGTCTGTTAGCAGCTTCTAAACATCACTTAGACACAGAAGGAAGGGGGACATTGCTGTGAACACAGCAAAGTATGAAACCACAGCCTTCAGACTGCAAACTCCTGGGAAACCCTCTGACCTATTGGCAAGGGTGTCTGAGTTAAGTGGAGTGGACCTCTAAGGAAGCCTGGCTCAGCAAAGCCGGCCCTATAAGCTCTGCAAACTACTCCTCCCTGGCACTCAGATCTGGCCCAGTGTCTGGGTATGGGGACACACCTCCTCTCACACCAAACCATGACTTTGCAATACATGGAGTGGAGGTGTGCAATGGATTTCAAGACACAGGCTCAGCAGCCACACGTAAAGTCAAATACGCAATTACAATGAATTTACCTACAGATGCCTGAATGATTATGCCATGGCATTACTGTGGGAGCTGAGATCCAGCTGTTTGCCTTTGGTGTCTCTCACCACTCTGCCACTGACCCCTTGGTGCTCCTGCATGTGCAACACAGCCAAATGCAAAGTTAAACAATGATGTTTTCAACAAACTCATCTTCCCACAGGATCACTTGATTTCACTTCAATACCTTCATCCAAGTTGTTAATCTCAGAATAAATTGCCTTGTTCAAGCATGTTTTGTGACTGCATTTCCTCTCTCAATTTTCTTCTCATTACCAACTCTTGCATTAGGTTGCCTGAAATGAATGTCAAGCTAATGAGCCTTCAGCTATTGAGAACCTTGCTCAGGGTTTCCCTCCTTTCTTCCCCCTTAACTACAGGAACAAATTTATTCTTCTTCTAAAATTCTGTAACGTCCCAGGTACACCAGTTTGTTCTAAACCAACTTTCAAGCCTGTTGGTTACAGATGGACAATTACAATTGGTCATTCCTGCTCTTTAAAATCCTTCTCCTGACTGATCTGGCAGGAAACATCACTCAGGCACTGGTGGCTCAAAGGTTTCTTTAGCTTTTAAATTATACAAAAATATGTCAAGTTTAGGAGATTTCCAGTACATTCAGGGAAAAGCTTAATGATTTTTCTACTTTCAGATGTGAACAGAGCTCTTGAACCTTTTATGGCTACAATACTGACATCCTCGTGAAATTCAGCACTTGTTAAAACTGCAAAAATAAAGGACAGAAATGAAAAATAAGTCTTGCTGACTCTTTCAATGACATTTACAAGTGGAGTAATACTGTAAAGAGCTACCCTTCATAAGCCTTCCAGACCAAAGGGAAAGAGAATTTACATCCACCTGAATTTCTGGACTGTCTTCAGATATTTCAGAGTGGGACAACCAAAACAGACTATGGTTTTAAATGGCATTGAAAGAACGCTTTTTCTGCATGAGTGCTAATAATGTAGTACTACTTGTAGTGCAGTGCTGAACTATCTACAACAACGTGATTTCAGAACTGCCATCAACTAAGCAACCAGTGCAGTTTGCACTGTGACATGTTTTACTCCATAAAGGACATACTTCTGAGAACTATACTCAGTGTGCAGGAAATTGAGCTGCCCATATTAAAGGATTTTAAAACTACAACTACAAACCCACTGTGAACTAGTACAAAGACCTGATCAGTTAAAAATCTGTAATTCGCAAGCGTCAGTGCAAGTTCCATTTAGTTCTAGAGACATGATCAAAGGTGGGAACAATGTTAATGCTAACAGTCCATATATACCCTTCTGTATCTTCCCAGTGCACACACGGCTCAAAGAAATCCGTGCAAGGTATTGGCAAAAAAATCTGGTGAAACAGCCATCTGTATAGGAATCATTGGCAGAAACTGGCTTTTATTTCAGTGGTCACATGTTTCATCAGAAATACGGACAGCAAAGGGCCAACGTCAGCTGTTTGCTGAAGCACATTTAAAATGCAGCATCAGGCAGTGGTTTGAGCCCTCTGCACGGCCTAACAATTGAAGAATTGCAGCCTTCATTTTTTCTAATCCTGCTTTTATTGTTTGTCATTGTTTCTTAGAGTTATTCTGCTGTCAATATTTGAAGAACAGAATCCTGTCTGGGTATTGATTTCCTAAAGACTTTGAATCGCTGCCTTCATAATGCATATATTTTAAGGCAAGTGCATGCAAAAGGTGGAGGTGAAGTTGCTTATTGAATTAAATCAATACAAGATGCCATACTGGCAATTATCATCTAGTATTCATTTTATATAATGTAAAATACTCAGCAGACAGAATAAAAACAAATTTCCATCCCACTTCGGCAATCTTAATTTAAATCTCTTGTATACTCTGGACCTTTGGCTTGCTTAAGTTCAGCTGTTGTCACTCAAGCATTTAGCACACACTTGACTCTACTCTGAAGCCGGTGATGACAGGGAAGCACAGTGCCACCTCCTGTGATACTCCACGGTTCCCACTGAAGGGAAGAGACAGACAGCAGTGCAGCTGAAGTCTGGAGATGCTTCTCCAAGAGCAGCTCACAGGCTGCACTGCAAAGGCTCCATGACTAAAAAAGCCCCAAATGACACTGAGGGGGAAATACAGGATCCACACAAAAGTCCAACTCAATTCAGGTTATGTTTGTGTCCTGCAAGCTTAATGACTACTACAGTTACACTGCATTCAGCTGAAAGCAAACAAAAAATTACATCTGGTTTAATTTTCAGGGAACCATTAGGGGTATATGAAAGAAAATAATCTAGAAGTAGCATTTTAGAAGCACAATGTGATGTCTATAAGGAGTTCTGCCAGTATATGCATTTCTTTCCTATCTCTAAGGGCACAGTGCACCCTAATCCATCCCAGACTTCTTGAGGCTGGAGAGCAAACTAGCAGCCTTTGCCTGTCAGAGAGGTGTCTGCTGTGCTCAGAGCTGGACAGGAGATGATGGGAATCATCTACAGCTACTGAACAGCCCCCTTGCACTGAACCATGTGGCAGAACTGAGCGTGGGGGCCTCAGTCTGTGTTCCTGCTGTGCTCCTGCCTGGCAAGGGCTGAGCAGATGTGCTTTCACTAAGAGCTCAGGAAGATGCTTTCTGCCCAGGAAGCTGATTTCCTCCCTTTTATGACAGGAAAGCACCAGAGGCTGAGCACATCCTTCTGTGGTACTGGGTCAGGGTGCTGCCTCTTCCCACTGCCTTGGCTCGGGATGGGGAGTACCCCCACAGCTGTGCCAGGAGGGGGAACCCCCTTGAGGCATTCTGTGCACCCTAAAGGAACCCTGGCCCACCCTACAGCCTTTCTTCCTTGCAGGAACAGTTTCCAAGGAACACAAGGGAGCTGACCCATCAAACACTTTTTATATGGGACCCCAGGAGAGCCATCATAGAGGCTGAACTCAGAATCTGCTCCTACCGGTGGGCTGTTTCATATATACTGTTTCTTTTCCTACCTCTACCAGAAAGTGCTATTTAATTGTTAGTGTTTATTTGTCCCACTGACAGGGCAAGTTACACCAAAGTTTAGAAAGTCAGCTACAAAGAAAACAACAAAAACCAGCAGAAGTCGGAGGAAACACACTTCACAGAAAGCTCCACGTGGTAATACACCTTGCTCTTCCAGAGGAAGATGCCATGAAGAAATATGATAATTTACAAGGATTTTATTGGCATACTCTTCACTCATTAAAAAAAAAAAATCTATTCCATGATCGTTGAGAATAACATCAGACTGTATAGGTCAAAAATTGACTGACATCACTCTGGACAGGCATTATTGAGACACACAAAGAAGCTGTTGTGCCTTTAAGCTTATGGTACATTGCAATGCAGTAAATGAAAAGCCACTATTATGAGGGGATGTTTATGTCAGTGTCTGAAACAAATCTTCTTTTTACTAGGATAATACTGTCTTAAATTGTTAACTGTTGATCAGATAAACAACATGTGATAAAGATCCTATAATCTCTTTTCATACAATTGGTTTTAACCCCTTAACAGCTAGTCAAATATTAAAATATTACACATTAATGACCCTTGTGAAAGCTTGAAAGAGCTGTTAATTACATCCTAACATACTTCTTGTGTAAGCAGTAATGGGAGATTAGATTTTAATAAGGTGAAGATAGGATGATAAAATTTTCATAGGAGGTAATGTCTCAGTCACTGCTAGAAATTGCATCCTGCTCCCTTCCCGCTCTTTTGGCCCCTGTGTGAGAAGAAAGGAGCTTGATCTCCCTAGTAAGGCTGCAGGTTGAAGAGATATTTCACGCAGTGCAGGACATGGAGAACCTCTCTTGCCATGTGGTACCAGGCAATGGTGACCCATTGCTGCATGATCTCATAAAGGGCCAGGGAAGCTTTATCTTTCTTTCCTTGGAGAAGGAGCAACCTAAAATGTTACAGTTGATTTGAGATTCCTATAGTATCACTTTGCATATTTTGCTTTGAAATGTCAAATTCTCATCTCAAACTGTGACCAGGAAAAAATGACACATTATGGGAAATCCTATTCTGACAAAGGTAAAATTGCTGTCTGAATCATCCATGCTAATAAAGGTAGATTTGTGGACACATCATGTAGATTAGAAAGTCAAAGTTTCCTTGAGTAATGCATGTGATAAAATACAGTGGAGACCTGCACCCAATACAAATTTTTTCAAAATTACCACTGTGCGAGTCCTCCTCAGAGGGGTTGAGGAATAGAAGCTGCTGTCCTGTTCCTTACCTCTGTACTACAGAACTTTGAGAGCAAGAACCATGAAAGAGAGAAAAGTAACTTGCTGCAAGTGCTTATTCCATGGTGCTAAGCAGTTCAGGGTGTGTTTCCTGAACTTTCTTAAAATTAATACTGATGTCTGTGCTAATTTTCAGTGAAAGGAGGACCAGGTCCATTTGCCTGTGTTAGTGCAGAGGGCTGGAAAAGCTGGAAGAAAGAGAAACAAAGAAAATCTGTCTGCCAAAGAGTAACACATGCACGTATGTGTATGCCTGCATTGTAAGGGACAATCCAACAATATTCTGCACACCTTTATCCCGACAGTTTCAGGGCAGAGAGGCCAGAGAGAAGCGCTCGCCCCGCCTGTGCCTCAGGGAAGGACACGCAGTGCTGTCCCCGGTCAGGAGGGTCCTGTACCTCTGCCACAGGCACAGACCCCAGCCCAGAGTCTGAGGGGCTTTCTCTATCAGGATAGTTCAAATAATCACAGTTTGGATAAGGTGGCTTTAACTGCAATGGAAACAGACGTGACCAAGATCTCAGTTACGAGCCAAACAATTTAATACAACAGCAACTGGTGTCTCTCACCACCATCATTTGCTGCCCGGCCCATACAATATCCTACCACAAATGAGCTTGACATGCTTTAGGCATCACCTAATTTGTCCATTCTCCCTGAGGCTGACCAGATTTACCACTGGTCAAATCCAAACAAAAATAAAGATTTTCTTTTTTTACAAAATAGCCATCTTGGTTTCTTAGTGCTCTTTTCTACAACTTCTGAGACTTACTATTTAAAATAAAGAAAATTTTTAATGTTTTAACATAGCTGCACACACATCCAGAGATTTTGTGCATTCAGTTCGTCAACGCTCATTGTATTTCTAACTCCAACTCAAGAATAAAATTTGCCGTTACAACAGGAGCTGGCGATCACAGAGGCCAAATGATCCTGTTCCTTGATTTTCAGAGAGATACCAAATTCTTTCTACCCAATTTTGTTTATGATAAGCAAGCAAAATATCATTCTTTAATACACAGTGCGATTTTTTGGAACAAAACTCCCTCTAGGCTTCCATTCGTGGCAATGAAATAGGTATTCACGGGCTTTTGATACAATGGAAATATGCAGAGTGTAAGTCTTTTCTTCCCCCTGCCTTTTGTCTTAGATCATCAGTGGGTGCCTTTCAAATACTAGTGCATGATTCATACATAGATGTTAAAATTTTATATTGCAGTAACACCCAGGAATAAACTGAAATGTAAAAAGAATGCATTTTTTGTAGGTACATCTATTCCTTCTAAAATGAAATAATTCTTAAGAAAAGGGATTTTATAGCATCTACCCAGATGATATTTTGTTCCATTTGAGCTAATAAGTTTCTATGCTAGAATTAAGCCCAAAAGCTAATTAACAGGTGGCTTTATTAAAGTACTTATTACAGTTTTACATTATGTGTCACAATACTCCACTAAATTATTCAAACTACACCCGCCTGTATAAGAGTAACTTTAAAGTCCGGATATTATCACTGGTTGGTTATATGTGTGTTTTTCTAGCCACAGCCCCTGCTGCACACTGAGCCTTCTTGCCGTGCCTGAGAACGGCCGAGTGCCAGCGCTTGAAGGTAAGCACGGGATGAGCCGCTTCCCACGTTCTGACTCCAGCACTTCCCACTTACAGGGGCAAAGCCCGGGGCACGTCGAAGAGCTTGGCAAACACGTTAATCTGTCAGCCAGCAGATACCAAGCTGCCTCCTGCAGACAGGCACAGCTACACCCGGGCAGGCTGCAGCGGGTCCCTGGACCTGGCATTAGGATTGTAACGACCACGAGCCCTTGTTGAGGCCGTTTTTCCACGTGCGCGAAGCCGCATGGAGCTGCCGGGGCCCCGCGGGTCACTCTGCCAGGAGCTCACAGCAGCAGCCGCCCCGATGGCAGGGGCTCCGTGCCCCTCGGGAGCGCGGCAGGCACGGCCCGCAGCCAGCACCCCGCAGGATGCCCCGTGCCGGCCGTCCCTGCGCTGTCAGCAGGTGATGGATGGCAGGTGTGAGGGCTGGGGACGGCGCTGCTGGCACCGCTGTCACCCGCCGTCACTGCCAGCTGAGGGCACAGCTGCCGGCGAGCACACGCTGCCACACCGCGGGGCACAGCCCGCAGGCCGCGGCCTTCATTAGCTTCATGACGCCCAGCCCTATCAGCAAGCACGAGATAACTGTATTTAATTTGTGTACGTTTTAATTACGGACCCGGCACTGCCAAGCTAGATGAACTATCATCTTTTCCGTTCTGCTTTGTCACCGCGTTTGTATTAATTTGCATCTGAAGCCGGAGGGGCCGCCCGGCGCCGCTGCGAAGAGGCCCCGTTTTTACAGTGTCATCCTTCACACGACGACGCCGTGCGGGACCTCTGCCTGCTGAGAGCAGTGTCATCCCTTCCTGCAGCCGCAAATTAAAAGCACGTTTATGACCACATGCTCCGAGACCCTCTGGGGCCCCAGAGGAGGCAGCTAGAGAACAATCCATTCACTCGTCTCTCCCCTTATCTATGATGGAAGTAGAAACAATTGCATCATTTAATTTACTATTGCAAAGGGGATATGGCTCATTGGCCCCTCGTTGTTTTGAAGATGGATTTAATTAACCTCCTATGAATCTTGCCAATAAGTGTGGCAGCATCAGTATGGAATGAAAGATGTCAAAAAATCAGCTGCCAGGGTAATGAGCATTTCTCAAGCTTGCTCTGCTGAGAGGACTCATGGCTACAGAGCCTGGCCCCAGCAGAAAGCTGAGGAGCAGATTGAGTTAATACACTGCTGTCTGGCCTCTGGGAATCCGAGCTTGGGTTTGCCTTAGACTACTAAGAAGAGAGGTAATTGAATAATTCCTAGTAGCCACATGCATCTTTAACGCAGAGGCCATTTGCAATCACTGGAAAATAAATAATTGCAATTAACTACGCTGTTAAGTAAATATATCCAGTCCCACGGGGAAGCAATCTGCATGCTTTTATAAGTCTGGCTACAATATAAAACTCATCACAATGTCTGTGAGAGTAATTTATAATGAACATTTAGCAGGTGCCTCAGATGCCTTGCTGCCATTTACTTACTTTAATAAAGCTCTCCTTATTAGAGCTGAAACTGTATGCATTTTAATTTAACAAATCTTTATTACATTTTCATTTTACAAAGGATTCTGTTTCCAGCATTTCCTAGAAACATTTGAGCTAGTAAAGAATGTTAAAATCTTTGAGAGGAAGGTATTTACAATGAACTGTTTGAGATTATAAAAACAATCCAGGATTTTACAATCTTTCCTAACTGGAATAAAAACATGATCTGAAACGTGTAAGCTGTTGATTTATTCCATGATGTGCTGGTTTACCTCAGAAATAAAGCAATGTGTTTTTTCTCTTACAAGAATGGTTTGTATCACTTTACTGCAAGAGGAAGAGAACCCTGTTACAGTTTTAAACTACCAGCCACTATGGAGCAGGACCTACTGGAGCTCACCAGTGAATTAAGTGGCTGCCCCTAATATCCCAGATGGATATGTGGGCACCTGCACGTAATCACTGCCCAGGAAAGGTAACAGTCTGGTTTGGTTTGGAACAGGGAGGCACAAGTGAGTACACCCACAACGACATACATTTGCCAGGTCAATATTTTTAAATGCAATGGAATTTTACTGGCTTCTCTAAGCAACATTAGTCAGAATTTAAAAAAAAAAAAAAAAAAAAAAAAAAACAAAAAAAAAAGGCAAAAAAAAAGCATCTGTGTTTGTAACAACAAGAATGTGCAATTCTTTCATGCCCTTTTCCTGATGCATTGAAAGCACCTTCTGCAAATACTTACATTAAAAATATATACATGCACACACAAATATTTGCACCCGAAAAGGCAGCCAGGTGGTTGGTGATGTCTTTTGAATGCACAAGGACAGCAAGAGCCTCATCCTGACAGGTGACCTGTTTTTGTCCAGGGAAGCACATCTGTACCGAGGAGGAGATAATTAAGTCTCCACATCCATCCATCACCTGACTGCCTCACTTGAATCAGCTTTTCAAATCAGTGATAATTGTCTAATTAACTATTAATCTTTTTCATGACAATTACTAATGGATCATTTGTTGGTTGGAGTTTGCAAAGATCCTTGTTAGTGTCCAATGCATGGGATGAAACAAGTTCAACGTAAAATATTTCTTCAGATTTGAGTAAGATCTAAATCAATTATTCAGATATGAAAAGCTGTTCATCAGCTTTTATTTTGAACAAGAGATGTTTGCTTTAAAGACAGCGAGTGATATGTCAGAGGAAGACATATCCCCCATTTTGCAGGCACACAGTGTGGCTGTGCCAGGAGTGCTCCTCCCAGTTCTGCTGGCACAAGCACTCTGGATAAAGGGATTCCATACCCCTGCTGGCTTGTTCAGAATGAAACATTGTGCCAAAATGGTGAGATCAAATGGAAATTATGTGATTCACTGCAGCATCAGCAACACAGTGGGAGCTAAAAAGTCACGCCAGAACGAAGTCGTTCCTATTTTATCAGATAATATAAAAGCACATGGTCAAACGTGGCAGAGGGGCATGGTGCAAGTGAATGATGGACCCAGACATGTAAATTCTTATGAGCAGTTATTACCTTTTAAAAAACATTTAATCAGCACTTCCAGTCCTGGCTTATCAAAGGACTGCTTAGCAGAAGTCTAGAAAGGAAATATTCTGGTTGACTGTAATTCATGGAGCAGACAGCAGACAGCAGACACGTGAGTGGACAAGGTTAATTCTGACTTTTAAAATGAGAACATTACTTCTTTTTCTGCAGGTAGAGCTTGACAGATTTTTGTAGGCCAAAATGCCTGGAATCCTGAAACACCACTTATGTTGCTACCTTTATAAATTTTCATATATGATATACTTAATCCCTCTCCAGCTTGCCAAGCTACCATCAACCCTAACAAAATGTGCTTTAGTGAGGAAAAAATAAAACCTGTTTTTTCCTGGATACAAGGCAAGGCTATGGTTTACCTTGAGCAAATGGATTTTGTCATTAATGTGACTTTCTCCTAAAGCCTGACAAACTGAACTCGTTACTGAGCTGCTGTTCTTGGGACCGAGAAGCACATTTATTATTATTATTATTATTTTTTTTTTCTTGGAAGTACAAGGTCTTTTCTAAGAGACTCCTGAATCAGCAGCCTCAGGAAGAGGGTTTTATTCCCAGTCAAAATAAGCCCGCATTCTTAAGCCTGTTTATACTTTCCTAAAATGGACGTATTGAACGAGGAAGACTTGTAGTTTAGAGTTTCAATGAATAACTTATTTAAATATTAAAATAAAGTAATTCTCAGAGATTAATACAGATTGTTACTATGGCCAGCCGACTGAAAAAAATACTCTTTTTTGGTCTAAACCCATGTAAAACACTTGAATGGTGACTACAACAGAGTAAGAGTGGTCAAGTGGCTCACTGAGACAGAAGAAGAAATACTCCTCTGGATAAGCACAGCCAAAGCTGGGAGCTGAGATGCTTTGGGCTGGTGCAGGGTACAGGAGACAAGCAGCTCCACGTTCCAGCACGGTGCCTGGCCCAGCTGGAATGGGAAATCTCTTTTTTTTAGCACCTTCTCTAACAGAGACCAGGCAAGGGCACCGTGCATGGGCAGCCCCAGGTGCCACCCCGTGCCAGCCCCACACGCAGAGTCACAGCCCTCCCACTGCACTGCCACAGAGACACACGGGACCACTTCCACTTCCACACTTACACCAGCAGGTGTTTGTGGAGTTTACAGAAAATAATAGATGCTAGTAAGTTGTTTACATTAAAAAAAGAGGTAAAAGTGGAGATCAGAATGGCCTTGGACCCATCACAGCATGAAACCCCATAAGCTCTGCAGCAGCCACCACAGTGGAGAGAATTAACTCTACTTCTTCCATGTGGTCACTCACTTCATTTCTCTAATTTCTCACCTCAAACAAAAATAACTTGATCTCCTCAGTTCTTGCTAATAAACCTCCTCATTTATCCCCCCACAACCTCCTGTTCCCTTCTTACTCCTAACGTATTCAGAGATTTTAGTATCCTGGTTTTATTCAGCTGACAGCCAAGTCGTCTTATTTCAGAACTTTCAAGCATGTAATGTATTACCTTTTAAAGAACCAAAACACTAACTCATAATAATGATTATATTTCTGGAATATTCTTCAAGTTCAGCCTACAGTATGCCCCACTGCTGCTGCAGATTTCTTTGAAGTCACCTCATCAAATCTCCTTCCTACTGAATTTTAGAGCATAATTTTCCAAAAAAACAGAAGTACCTTTGTCACACACGCAACGATAAACTTGTAATGTACTTCAGGTAAGCACAAAGATTACAGTGACTTGTGTTAGCTTTGAAAAGGGAGAGCAGAACTTTTGGAAAAATTATAGGAAAGCTGTCTCCTACAGGAGGAAACATCACAAATTCATGTTTCTCTGAAATGTTGTGACAATACTTGTACTAGAGACACTGCAGAGAAGCTATAGATACAGACTTCACAGTTGAACCAATATAAAACTTTGTATCATTTTTTATATGTTGCAAACACTTCCATATGTGCTGGGAATAGAGGTGCTGGAAGGTACCTGAAAGCAGTGGGCAAATAATCAGAATGCTGTAACACCCAAAAGGTCTAGCATTTAAAAAAAAAATTCAGTAGGCAGAACTTTGAATTTAAACAGCAGCAAATCCTCAGCCACCTTTGCCAATACAGGATTAAGTGAATTTATCAGGCTGTTAGACAGAAGATTCAGGTCATACAACAGACCTTAAAGTGACCAAAATCCGAGGAAATACAGATCTTTCTTCTGCAGTTACTGCCTTACTAAACACATTTTGTAACTACAAGGGTTATTTTTGCAGGCTGGAGCAGGGTGGTGTCGTCCAAGAGGCTGGACTCTAATGGAAGATTTTCTGGATGTTTTACAGTGATAAAGCACTGGCATTCACCTTCCTCAAAGAGCAAGCCTGGCCCCCCAGCTCGGCTGCACAGTCCCAGTGGGACGTGCTGGGACGTGGCCCCAGTGATCTGCCCAGGCAGGTGAGGAACTGACCCGCAAAGCCCTGGTGCTACCTCAGCAACAGCTCCTGGCACTGCCCATGTGCCAGTAACAACCTTCCCCTGGACGACTCCAACAACAGGAAAGCAGATTTTCCTAGCAAGGAAATCAATGTGACTTTAAATTAGGGCTCCCATAAGTATTCAATAAATTCCTATTAAATAAATTCATATTAATGATTTATAGTCTATTAATTATGAATTAATATGCACAACATTTTTTGCATCTGATTTAGGACACTTCATGGACTGCACATTCTGAACAGCTCTCAGATTCTCGCTTTAAATGGCTTAATTGGGAAATTATTTACAAACACACTTCATTCTTTATGTTTGATGTAAGCACAGTCTGCATTTACACAACTCAAGTACTGCTCGTACCATCTCAGTGTTCAAGTGTTCAGCAGCTGTGGTCTCAAGAGGGAATTCAAAAGGTCAGCAAGAAAAGCAGAGATAAATTTAGTAACATACACAAAGATGACAGGTCAATGGATTAACCCTTACAATTCCCAGTATTAACTCCACTGCCAAACAGTCCAAAGAGTGGTTAATTCTCATTTGCATGGGCACACGTTTAAATACCAGAAGGGATTGGGACAGCCTTTGGAGTGGCAGGTTCCCAGCTGAGCACAGGCTCAGCCTGGGGCTGGCACTGAGTGTTTGGGACAGAAGCACCTCTGGCTGCTCTATTGCTGTTCTGCCACTGCCAGCTGTGCACAGCTGTGGTCACAGCACTCAGCTAGCTCCAGAAAAATGGCACATTTGAGTCACAGCCTTTACAAGCTACTTCCTGAAGTGATTTGGGCCTGGATCTTAAACACAGTCAGATCACCAAATCCTATCTCGTACAATTCCCTCTAGAGGTGGCCTGTAGCTCTGTCCTTCCAAATGATACTGTAGGAACTGATCTGTCACCTAGGAGCCAGCCAGTGCTGTATGCTGACTGTTAACTCCCTCAGGACTGTCCCGGTGCCTCAGGCAGTCCAAGACACATCACACAACTGCTTCTTAAGCTTTGGGGTCTGCTGACATACAGATTTATAAACTGCACCAAGTGCAGAACACTACAAAACAAACTTACTGTGACTTTAGCTGTCCATGTATAAACTGAAGTTTCTGAATCACCTTCAATTATATGCTTAATTAACATTGCAGAGTAGCTGGGTGAAGTTCTGATTACTGGGCTATGCT
>VYXD01000901.1:255815-286724 GCA_013397195.1 Hylia prasina | reverse complement strand
AAAAAAAAAAAAAGAAAATCTGTATTATTCTAGTGCTTTGTATACTCACACAGGCTTGCATCTTAGGTGGGAAGAAGGAGAAAATGAAGTTGATTCACCTTCCAATTACACCTTTTGTGCTCACATGCAGCAACATAAACTGGCAGGGGTAAAGCACTCCCAAGATGCAAAGTACTGTGTCAGGCTCAGAACTCCCTGGGTTCACCCTACTTGCTCTGCAGCTCTCTCAGTTTCCATCATTTGGGGTTAGTGACACTGTTTTGTTTGATGGGGACGATTCTGAAACTCAGATATAAACGTAGAAGTCTTAAGCTGTTGGTACTAAAGCAAACACCCTCTACAGTTTCAGTCCTGCAGACTGCTGGCAGTATGTAAGTCAGGAAAATCCTGGAGCACCCTTCATCAGTACTGAGTACAGGAGGTAACTGCTGCAGTGTGACTGACAGGGGTTCTCAGACAGCGACATCCTCAATAATACCATCACACCACTATTGAAGAAAAAAGGCACAACAGTTCTTTGAATGGATCACTATCAAGTGATCTCTGAACACTGATGATAACTATGGTAGCTGCAGGGTAGCAGAGAAGGTTTTAACCCTTAACATATGCAGTATGAAGCTGCATATTCTGAATTAGTGACTTAACTTTCATTTCAACTGTGCTTTAAGGTTCTTGCTTAAATGACTGCTCTACAGAAAGGATTCCAAGAAGAAGTTGTTAGTTCCATATGCAATGTTGTCACATCAAACTCCTTTTGTTTCAACAGATGGACTACTCCTCATGTAAGGAAGGAGAACTGCACCTGAATGGGGGAAAGCCAGCCTTTGCCACACAGGACATTTCCCCAAATAAAAACTTTTGACTCAAAAGATACGTCTACCCTCAAGGACACCAAAAAGACATTGCAGTACTTCAGAGAATTAAAGTGGGAAAACCATAAGATTAAACTGGTTTTCAATCTGGGTATTATTGCTGACAGCACCTTACCTGGAGCTTCAGTATTCAAGTCAAGGTTATCTCAACACATAATGAAAAAGGTTTAGTACATTCTTTTTGCTTTATACAAATCTCCCAGTCACCCTTCCACATCAAGATGCTACTGGCACAAAGGTCTGTACTGATGACTGCCTGTACTTTTAAAGCATGGAGTCTATCACGGACATTTAGGAAATGCCTCTTGTTTTTCCTCAGAGTAGGAAGGTAATGCAGCACTTCCTCTGTTTGCAGGAAATTATTCTGATTCACTGTGAGCTATACGGAGACGGCAAAAATCACAACCACACAATGTTAGTCTTGACCAAGTCAGATGTCAATATTAACATTACTTTGTTAAGTCACTTTTAGGTTTTCTACATAAAAAAAAAAAATAAGAGAAATCAAGCCTGGTAGGGTCTTCAACAGAAGAAAAAGAGAAGTCCTACCTCTACTACTGCTTTGGCATCCAGTCTAAAGTTGAAATCTCCAAAGACAAAATATGAAACTTTCTCAAACCGCTGATCTATAATTCTGGAAAAAAGCGAAAACAGAACAAACCTGTCATTCAGCTTTACATACATGCAAGAAAGTACAAAGACACACATGTTATCCTTAAGCACAGTCTCAGAAATAATTATTGGAACCATCAGAACTACCATTTTATACTGGACCAATATATTATCCATATTTTTCAGCTGATTTTCTTTGCTTAGGCAATTCTATCTCCAGCCCCTGTACAACAGTGCATCTGATTTCCCACGCATGGCTGACAGAGCAAGCTGGGGGAAAGCATATTTGCAGCAGTTCATAGAAAATCTTGCAGATTTGTGGCATTTGGGGACCAGGAAATCCTGAGGGTACCATAGAGTTCCTTCACACCTTGGAAAGTTTAAGGATGTGGCTTTGGGCTGGGCAGGTAAGAATTAGGAATGCTGAACTAGTGGTGAGTTCAGAGAATGTTTGAGTTTACTGATACATAAGTAATGTTACCACTGTTTTTGGGTACTTTGTGAACCACATGAGAAGTGACACAGTAGGTCTAGACATCATTCATCCCATCTGACAGACTGAGCATCCCTGAAGTTCCCAGACTGGTTAGAGATCTCTCAACAGAGCTCTCTGTGTTTTCACAGCAGATTTTTGCTGAGGCTGCAGCAAACACCTAACAAGTAATTGCTCTAGCTGTGAAGACTGACGTTTTCCTCAAGCCTTTGCTCAGTCCTACCCAGGGAGATACGGCATTAGTATCCATCTTTCAAATCTTGTATTATTAAAAACTGTCATTTTATTATTAGCCGATCTATTATTAACAACAGTTGTGAGGTCGTTGCAACAATATGCAATTTTACAGCTTCTAGAAAGTTTAGAAATTCACCAAATTATGCTTTTTTCCAAATCAGGAATCAATATAATTCATCTCTTATCAGTGGTTGAGGAAGGTGTGAAACACCTAAAACTTGACTGCCACAGCCACAAAGAACTTTTACAGACAAAATGCACAGAACCCCGTGGGAGCAGAAGATGTGAGAACTAAGGAATGAATGCAGACAATACGCTGTGAACATTCTGAGAATACATCAACGTGTAAGCATTGCACTGTCAGAAACTCCAGGTGAGCCTGGGGCAGGGCCCACACGGACAGGTAAAGCACTATCCAGCAATGCTGGTCAGGAGGCACTTGCTGCCCCATTAGGAGGCAATGGTTGCAGATGGCTTTGCAAGTTCTAATGCATTACATCAATTTATTCTCAAAGCTGTAAGGGAAGATGTCACATTGGATCTGTAATGAGATACTGCTTCTCCTTTGAAAACATCTCACAGTTTTTGTCAACAGTAATCTATTAAATAAGGAATATTATTCTATGGAAAAAATTATGTGCATTGGGCCTAAGACACTGATCATTTGAAGAAAATCTCTTGCACAGACTTATCTGTTTCCACTCTGAAAATCTCCAATCCTCCATTTAGCTGACAGATTATTGCAGGCACTGTTAATAAATACTGCCCACTGTCAGCTCCCAGCAAGCCCTGAGAAAAACCTGTCACTCCTGACCTGCACAAAACATTAGTTTGATTAGTGCCCTCACGGAAAATTGAAGGAAAATGAGAACTTACACCATTTATATTGCCACAGTTTGCTAACGCTATCATTGCAAAATCAGATCAGTAACTTGGGCATCAGAACAACAGACCTCGCTTTGCCAACTGTCCTGATTCAAGTATCAGCTTTGGCTCTGCTCCTTGCCATTTACTGCTGACAGAGGAATGACAGATATTGCAGGAATGACATCAAGGTCCATTGAAGGCCCCTTGAAACAAATTGGGATTATGAGAATCATGCCAGTGATTGAATTATGCAAAGACAGATTTTCCAAATAAACAGACTATTCCAAAAATAGTCTGTGAAAATGTCTTCAAACTGACGACTGACCCAGCTGATTAGTCTGCTTCTGATCAATTAATTAAAACTCAGCCATAGTTCTACACATTACCTGATTTAAACATGATTTGCATACAAATCAATGCCAGCTCTACAACTGATAATTTTGTCCAGTTTCTCCCCTTATAGCTTGTCCTGTTGGACATTTTAGAAAGAGTGTCTCATGACAGACTAAAGTAACAGTCCAAATGTTACTTCTCCAGCATGATGCTCCAACTGGCTTCTGACACGTCTCTTTTCACAGGCGGTGAAAGAAGTTCAGGTGTACAATAAAATTCCCAACAGTGGCACAGCAAAGGATGCACACATTTATGTACTTACTAAGTGATGTGGGGTACCTAATAATGAAAATTCCTTTAAAGTGATGCAACTTAATACATGTCCTTGCCATTACTTACCATTAGTAAGTGGAACTTACTATTGGTTCGAGACTTCCCAAATCTTAGACCTCTTCCAGCAGTTTGGAACTCTGATAGCTCTGTGACAAAACACTTCCTGGTGCCTAAAACTGCCCTGAATCAATGGCACAAGAACCAGTTTTCCTGCCAGTGCTTTCAGAGTCAGACCCCAGGTGTGCAAAGGAGATGGCAATAACGAAGAGTAGAGCAATGTTCCCTCCCCTGGGAATGTGCAGAAAAGCTGCCTGTCACTGAAGGCACTGGGACAGAAATGGGGCACTGCAAACACAGCCTGTCTGGCCAGGGACACAGGGAAGGTGTTAGGACTGGGGTGAGAGTTAAACAAAAGTCTTCTGTTCCTTGTGTTTCCATGTTCTAGGCCATAAATATGTACAGTTCAACATGTGTGCAGGCAACTGAGAATTCAGAAGACAAATTTTTTCAGAAAAGGATGAGTGCTTGCAGGAAAAACTAGGAAGGCTTCCAAATCTATGTCAACCTCTTTTGCTTTTTGTTCCTAAAAAATATCCTTCCTTTAACCACGAGTCAAATAGTCCTTTAAAAATGCCACCATGAATCACTCAATGAAGTGATAAATCTGAACCATATAAGAAGAAAGCAGCCAGCCCATGTCACAGTATAAATCCTATGGTTTTAGTGGGAGGACCCAGTGCCATTTCCTTTAACAACTTTTACCAGCTCATCCCAAAGGGTTTCAGCACACCTGAAGGCTCTATTCCTGCACAACTTTAGACAGCTTATGACAAAACAGGTGACTCAGTTAAAGATCTCATGACTGTACAGAAGGCACAGGTATTTCCCTTCCGCAATTCTACATGCCAGCACACACAAGTCATCAATGCCTTTGCTGGCCATGCTGCTTGTTGTGACCTGTGCAAGGCCATCAGGAGGGGACAGGGGTTCAGAGTAGATCCAAAACTTGAATGCAAATGAAACAAAAAACTTTTCCAGCAGATGACAGCAAGCCCTTCCTTTCCAGAAAGAGGACTTCATTTTGAAAAGGGTGGAAGAACGCATTCACCCTTCTCTTCCTTTGCTCATGCTCCAGAAGGAACCACTTATGGGAAAAGAATTTTTTAACATGTTTTAAAACATAGCAAAGAAAGATCTTTACTTCTGCATGTTTTGGAAATCAATATAACAAATTGGCAAATCAATCAATATAACAAAGGGGCGAATCAGCTGCACTGGGAAAAAAGCATGCTCCCATTTGGGCTTACTACTGTCCCTGGTAAACTTCAGAGCACACAATTATAAACACCACAGATGATTTCTCCCTTACCAGTTCCAAAAACCCAGAACTAGTAATTGCACAGAGTCCTTGATAACAGATTCTTCATGCTGGAACACATTACCTTAATTATTTTGCCAATTTCAAACTAATTCTACGTTTTTAATTGATGGCACTACACTGAAAGCTTTCTGCACTGAATGGGTTAGTGTCAGTCTTCATATCTTGTATTTTGAGAAGTGACAGACAAGTTGAATGAAAAGCCAAAGAGCTTTCTAGCCATGACAGGGCAGTAACAGAAAGAAACATTCAAGCAACTGTTACTTTCAAGTAGAGTTTACAGTCCATGTTATCCCCATGCTGAAATGTTTTGATGAGTTAAATCCTTGATTTGTACTTTTTTTAAGGAGTAAACTTGACTGTCACTGCAAATTAATGCTAAATTACTACTGCAATTTATTTGCTGCAAAATAAATACATATAATTCTTATTTTGGTCTAACAACCGCAATTTGGCTCACTCTGCACATCAGCAAGAGCTTTACAGGCCCAGAAAGAAGCTCCTGTGTTGCACTGGAGACACCCTGGCTCTGCTGTGTCAGTCAGGCTTCCAGCAAACCTTGTTCCCTCAGCTGAGCTTTTGGCCTGGCAGACCCTGACACACTGTCCTGTGACAAAACCATCTGTTATTCTGAGGGCATCAGGTGAATTATGAGGAACCTCTGACCTCTCTGAGCTGTGCTGTTGAACAGCTCCAGCCCGGGCTGACCGGCCTGGCCGGGGCGGGAGGGGGCCGGAGGGAGCGCAGGCGATCGAGGGAGAGGTCACTCAAGTGCCAAGGCAGGAGCCTGTGCTCAGGGGCTGCCCTGGGGGCCTGGGCACCCTCTGGTCCTCTGCCGTAAGGACAGACCTCTCAGCTTGGGTGGCAGTGCCAGCTACGCCGACTGTGAAGGCAAAGTGTTCTCAAAGCCACTTAGGAAATGTCAGATCCCTACCAAGACTAAAACAAGGAAGAGGCAGAGGTTCCTCTTCTCAATACTACTGGAAATCTGGGCTATTTATTAATTTCAGTTGCACAGAACAGGGTTCAGTGCGGTCCTAAAGTGAACAATTCTGTGTTATTTCAATCATTGAAATACTTTTGCAATTTATTTTAAAGTACTCATTGTAGTAGCTAAAGATAAAGTTACTTGATGAAATGTACCTCTTTTATAAATGCTGTATGGGGCATTGTATACGTACTTCAAAGCACTGAAATTCAGCCAGAAAATTATGGGATCAACTTCTCCTTTCTTTCACACTTTCCCCCCTTCTATACTGTTCCCCCTTCACAGAATGGAGAAGACAAGGAAGCAGTTAAATATCAGCAATTTGGTCATGGAAGAGAGCAGCTGAACATGATCCAGTGTGACAAGAGGCACTGTGATTTGGCTAAACCATTTCTCAGGGCACTTTGTAAGGAGGATCAGCAGCATTATTCCTTTAATAGCCATGTCGAATGCAATAGCCAGCTGGGTTTTGTCCCAGACCAAGGTATCAGCATCAGGTCAGAAGGTAACATTCTGTTTACACGATTATTTCCTAAAGCACTTATCTTCTCCTCGGTGTGAAAGTTGACTTTTCTGTTTGTAAGGAGGCCTAAAGAATTGAGGGAATGGGAAAAATTAGCTACACTGAGCTGGGTCTGAATGGCATTAGGTGGGAGGTCTGAGAAAGGCTGCAGTGACGCTCAGCAGGACACCTTATTAGCCGCGTCATCGCAGTTCATTCAGGCAAGCCATACCAGTGTCACCAGCATTCCCACACAAAGACAAAGTTCTTCACACAGTCTATAAACATGCCTCCCTGGCCAATTCATCCTAACTTGACACTGCTGAAAAGAGGGGCTTGAGGGTTTTGGCTTTTTTTTAAAAACACAACAATAACATAACAAAACAAAACAAAAACTGTGCAGCTCTGCCAAGCAGGCTGAATGGGGGAGAAGGAGGGACACTGTCACATTTCTTGGGAAGAAACAATCCAAAGGTCAAGCCATATTTTATTCAGTGAGCAAATTTTTATAAGAACTAGATGTGTCTAAGATAAATACCAGTTAATATAAGCACAACTTCTGGGGTAAGATACTATCTCTCCACAACCTATTTATTTCTGTGCATTATCCACACATGGGAGTTACAGACACAAAAGCTTTTACAAAGGACAGAGAATCAAAGAACGGTTTGGGTTGGAAGGGACCTTAACATATGACTGCCTGTATAAAATGTCCTCTTCTAAGTGAAGAAATATGAAGATCACAACTAACACACCGAGACAAGAGGATCAGTTCAGTCCCAGCGTGACCATCATTTTTCAGGACAAACTGCTCACTTTGTTTACTGCTGACCTGTGCAGAGCTTGGAGGCACAGGTTCTGCTCAGAGTTGGCACAGCAGAAGCAGTGCTGGGCTCTGTCCCCACCGGGGTGTGAAAATCCTCTCTCACGTGGGGTGAAGTGTTCAGGGAAGCCGTGGGGCACTCGCTGTGCACAGCACAGGCATCCGGACCCTCGGCCCTGTCCACGGCAGCAGTCACTGCGCCAAAGGCATCACCCACTCACCCTCCCTGTCCAGTCAGGATCTCACTCCAACAGGGAAGGTTTAGAAAAGTGACTTGGCCATCCTGTTGGCAGAAGCCAAGAGCTGGCTGGGAGGTGGCAGGTGACCTATGGATAACAAGGTAATACACACCTTCTCCACGGATCTATTCTGCCAGAGGTGAATAGCAGCTCCTGCAGTGACTTCTGGTGGAAAGTTAAGGAACAACAACACTGAAACCTGTCTCCTGCTGCACCCATGTCAAGGAACTGAAGAGCAAGACAACGGGAATACTAGGTTTTGCCTTACACCAACCCAGACCATTCAGATTTTTGCTGCTCCTATCTGCATTGCTTTTCCTTTTTTAAGCTTTACTCGAAGATCAGCTCAAACACCTGCACCTTGAGAACTCGTCCCCTCCAGCAGAGGTTTCAGAGACAGTTTTGAAAGAGAACCCTGTGCTCTCCTGCGTACCACCTCCCTTCTGCAGCTGACATCCTTCTGCAATTTCAAATACACGTTTGGAGACAAATTCCAGAAAAATTCCCATCAATTCTGAGTGCAAGTTACCTGGTGACTGATTGTTTAAGTGTGCCTCAAAAGCCATAATGAAAGTGCCTTCATTGGCATGCCCAAGGTGTGTAGTGCTGTCATTTAAAAAAAAAAAGTTTATAATATTTTTGTGCCTTGTTCTTTCTGATATAATGGCTAAAACCTATTAGTAACACTAAAATATCTCAAAAGGTCAAGCACCATACAGCAAGATGAAGGGAATTGTCAAGAAGCTTAGGCAATCATCTTAGCACTCAAGACATTTGCCAGGGCTGTTTAACTAATATGTGATGTTCACTTTTAATTTCAATATAGTGCCATTTGAGCAAAAATGTTGTATTTTTTAATTAATTACAATGTCAGCAGCTATTAAGATTAAAAGAAAGACCACATCAATAATAAATACTTAATCCAAAGAAAGGATTACAAGAAGAGCAATAAAAATCAATTTTTAGAGCTGGAAAATTGTGACTTTTTCCTCACTTGACTGGTATTTTCATTATATTGACAAACCCATGATCTTACCTGACACTGACATTCGCCTAATGAAATAGCAGCCCTGGATAATGATGTAAGGACTTGTCAATTCTGCTACAGGACAACACAGCACTACAGCACCAGTGTTATCATACAAAGACATTTTCATGCTCTTCAGCTGATACAAGAGAAAACTACAAGAAAGAACCAGACAAATTGTATGTCTCTTTGAACTTTTGCTTTATCATGGAATATTACCACCCTTCCACATAGTTTCTGAGCTCTTCAGTGCTGGTGACACTCGGTGCCCAGCAGACAGCAGGTAACTGCACTACCTTTCTGCAGGAAACCCAAGAGATCCTAATTCTTGCTTTTTGCTCCGCAGGGCTCAAATGTGGGGAGGAAAGCCAAAATCCTGTAGTCTTTTAGTGTCAAAAGCACAAACAGTGTGACAGAAATAAACAGGATATGTGGCAACAGGATACTGATCCATTGTTAAGGCTGAGAAAAGGATTTTTTGTGACATATCTAGAGAAACTCAGACTAATGACACGGTCTGTCCTAAACAGCTCATCCACAGGAACAGCGGTGTGATGGTTAAGGAATTTTGCCAGATTTGGGTCTTGCCAGATCTACAACAAGCCGTCTTTTCCAGCTCCATCTCCTGTGATGGCTATATGGGCAGCAGATGGTGACAGGACACAGGACAACACTGTGCTGTGCCACGTCACCCACAGAGAGCTGCCAGTGATGGGGACCTGCAGGCTCCCACCATCGGGCTTGGGTAACAGCTGGGTTCAGGGCAGCTGTGAATTAAAAATAAACCTAAATGTTTCTAGAAAAGGGCAAAGCAAATGGCTCAGACCCAAAGAGAATTCACTAACAAAGGACTAAACAATGCTCAATGCTGAGAAAAGCTCATGAGCAACCAATTTTACATTATCCCTTTGAAAATCACACTACAGTGGCGTACCAAGAGCTAAGAGAGGGAACAAAAAAGGGGTGAGGACAGAAACGTTTGAAATGCTAAAGAGAAGGGAAGAACCCTCCTTCCAAAGAGCATGGTGATCAAAAAAGTTAAGAGCTGTCAACATTAGGTTTGAACAATGAAAATTCTATCGGATATAAAAGCAGCAGGACCCACTACCTTGTTGAAGTGAGAAACTGACTCATCTTGGTTGCATCTTAAACCCAGCACTGATGGAATGAAGATAAAGAAGCTCCACAAAAGGCGAGGCAGCCACATGACTGACCTATCCAGCCCTGAACAGTGTCTGCCCAGCCAGCCACAACCTCTCCAGCTCTTGCACAGGCAGACACTGGCTGGAAGCACTGTCCCTCCCATCTGAGTATTTCCCTGTTAGGGATGATCTGAACCTTTCAGGACATGGAACACAGGATGCAGAGCCCGCAACTTCCTCCCACAGTGCTCCCACCCTATGGGAGTCAAAATCTCCAAGGTGGCTACTGGCCTGGTGCCCACAAGCTCCAATGGGAGCAAAATTGGGCTCTTTCAACCATTCTCCATTTTATAACTATCAGCTCACAGCATCAGCTCACAGCCGGCATTGTAAATAAAATCACAATAGCAATTTATTTTCATTTCTCTGCAAATGAATAAGAATTGGATCAACAGCCCATATAGATTCTTCTTAATTGAATCATTGAGATTTGAAAAGGCACAGACAACAATGGATGCTGATGTCCGTGTCACCTTTAGCTGGACACTAATGACTTATCTTTGTCCAGCTCTAGGCTCTCTAAGGAACAAATTACAGTAAAGAGAGAAATATACCTCAATGAGAATGTGACGTGCTGTGCAAATTCTCATATAAAGCCACTTTCTGAGCAAAATCAAGCAGGCAACAAGTTACTTGCAGTCATTTAATTTTTAAGAGGCATTCTCTTTCCTTGCATCACATGTTAATTACAGACGCTCTCCTGGGAGCGGGACTGTTGCAGCAAACCCAACCTTGCCTGTGCTTACAGCACTCACATTCTACTGGAAAGACACAGCAGCCAACAGGGCAGCTCCAGGAGATGCTGTTGATGGAAAACAGGCAGGAAGGAGAAAAGCCCTTAGGGAAGATGGAGGCTCTGAGTGCCACAAGACTGCCATGATCCAGGCTGGACAGGGACTGTGTGGGCAAACAACTGGCTAAAACCTCTCCAGGAATCCTTAGAGCTTTACCTGCAGCATTTCTTCTGAAAGAGCTGCAATTCTATTCACTCTGGCCAGGTACAGCAAAAACTGGCTTAGTGCATCTACTCTATTTTTTCTTTAAATTACACCTTTCTCTGTGATACTTGCAAGTACCTGAAGTTCTGGATTTTGGATTTCAGATATTCACTTCCAAACCTGGTACTGTTCACACAGATTTAGCATAAAAGAAAAATCAGATATTTACCATTTGAATAATGAATACTGAAAATTTATCGCAACCTGTTCAGTTTATAATGCCAAAAAGAAAAGAAGAAGAAGAAAGCTCTGAATGCTGAAAATAACAGAATAAAGGCAAAATTACTGACTAGGATGTCAGTATTTATCACTCACTTAATATAGAACTGCATTTATTGTGTCAAAATTATATTAGTGTATGCTTTTCATTACAATGCATACCAGTACAAAAATATCTCCCTGCTAAAAAATATAACCTAAGTAAAATTCACAATGTGTCTGTGCAGAGAGGAAGGACACACGAGTTGAATTTTTGACAACTGCATCAAAGATGCCAAAGCTCAAGCCAGCAGAAAAACAAGGAGCAAGGAAAAGTGACTTTGCCTGTATTTGACAGGCTGAAAGTAACAAGACAATTTTGCTGGATTTACTCTTTAAAGAGCATATTATCCAAACACGCTAATTTTGAGAGCACTTAACCTTCCTTTAAAGGGGAGAATGACTGAATATTAATGAGCTGAGCTTCGGGTGTTTAATGAAAAGCTGTCGATTTGAATGTGATCCAGGGGTTTAAACCTTTGTTAGCAGACATTTGGCTGGAAGGTTTATTTGCCCCGAGAGTGCTTTCTATCTGAATACACAGAAATTTCACTACTCATTTGAAGGCTCATGTTAAAATCAATGTGGCAAAAAAAACAAATAAAGTAAAAACAAAACCAAAACAAAACAAAAAAATCCCAAGCCCTCCTAAAGTGCCCTGCTTTGGGGATCTTCCCAAATGACCCAGATCTTTAGAGCAAAGTTTTCCTTTGCCTAGAAACTAAGTGGCTTTTCTTTTGCTCATTCAGCTGCTAGTTCTGGGAAAAGCCCAAAGAGAAACATTTAGATTGGAGGGGTCTTTGAGAAGAGGTGACAGTTGACTGATGAGCATCCATAAAATGACAAAGAATAGTTGTGTGGAGCCGGTGCATCACATCGCCTCTCCCTGGGAAACTAATTGCTCTGAATTGTTAATAGTAACATTATTTTTCTGGCAATCATTTCTTTTCAATACTCAAAATCAGCATGAAACAGCTCCTTTGACCGGACATAAAAGTTAAATGTCCCAATGTTGATCAAATTAACTTCAGCTATGTGACAATGGACTGTATTTGTGAGAAAATAATGAAGGGCACAAAGGGGAGCTTTATGCCAAGATTTCACAGTTGTAATGTAAAAATGTTTCTGTTGAACTAGGCCAGGGAACATTTCAATAGGAAAACAGAAGAGCACTGTCACTTTCATTAAAAAAAACCACACTCATTTTACGGATCTCAATGCTCGAGATAATTTCAGGAAGTTTAGATGGCTGGCACACTAAGAGCCAGGGATCAGGCTAACATCTCACGTCCTGTCCTTCCCAAACTCTCCTTTCCACTCTTGAAGGGCCCCATCCTGCAGCTTTTTCCTCATTCCCCAGCCTGGGTATTGCATTCATACACGTTTCCTCATCGAGTGGCTACAGGGCATGATTAATATGCCAATCCGGTTAATTAATATGAAATAAGTACAAGCATTAGTTACAACAGATGCATGAAAAATGAAATCAAAATGTAAACTATTTTCCTCTCTTACTCTCACCTATAGCTTACACCCTCCAACTTCAGAAAAGACAAAAAAATATAAGTATTATGCAAATAGGGCTAACTGTACATGGGAATTATCCAAAATGGTCTTTGAAGAATTTTTTTTCCCCACAAAATGTAAAGCAGATGCTCTTATCTCATTTTAAAGCAAATTCAGTTTTGACTGTAGACCTGTGTCTACTTGGAACAACGTCACTGACTCCTGGGGGCTCAGTTAGGGTTTACACTGGTGCTGTCAGAGACTCATTACACACCTCAATTTTCTACATATATGTTGTGTATACATTTGTAAAGATACTAGCAAATATTTGTTTAACAGGAGTGTGATTCCAATCCTCTTGGTCTTTAAAGCAACAATCCAACACCACATCTTCTCCCTTGCTAAATGGCAAATATTAAATGCAATCTGGCTCAGCACATACCAGTGAGCTGCCTTTAAAGTGTTCTTCTTTCTATTTAATTAATTTTAATGCTATTAAAGCTGAATCACTTCAGGATTAACTTTATTAAAGCAGAAGCTTTATTAAAGCTAAAAGAACAAACCCTTCCACTCCTCAAACATGCGGTTAGGATTACAAACAGATTTCCCCAGGAGAAAACTTATAGCACAACTCTTTATCATTCCCCCAACGCTTTTTTCCTTAGTTTTCCCCCAACCTCTTCCCGCTCACCAAGGCTGTGACGATGTACAGCTTTTTTCCTATGCATTAAAACTTTGTGGCTAAAATAATTTTGGAGATAGCAACTTCGCTGTCAATCTGAACAGTTAAATTGATCCATTTGAGCTTTATTTGCAAACCCTCTTCTGGTTTGCATCCCAAACTCCTGTGGTAGCTGTTGCCCAGATAAAAGGCTATACGTAACTCATGTTTATGAAGATGCAGCGTGAACACAACTGAGCTTTCACTGACTCCCACAGTGACCTAAATCAACTGTGAGAAGGTGTTTCTGTTTCATTCAGTGAAGGTTTAGCTCATTAAACTGTTTTCCTTCTCAGCATTGTTCATTGGGTCTGAACTGCATCGCTGTTAAATGCTCTTTAGCAGTTTAAAGGCTTTAAAGGAAAAGACTTATCAGTCTCTGTTTTTAACAGCACTAAATCTGCATTATTAGTTCATGCAGATAAGGGGATTTGAAAGCTCAGCTTGAAACCTCTCTCTTCTGTATTTATCTGACACTGCATAGTTCCAGTAGCTCAGCTGGAAATGTAGATCTATGAAGCTTTAAAGAGAGATTAAAGCCAAGAAAAGAAGTACTTTTCCCCCTATAGCTGCTCTCACTTTCCCTTTTCCTGCTGTCTAAGGGAGTCCTGGGGGACAATGGCCAAAGATGGTTCCCAAAGCCCCTGAATGGGGACACTGTTGGTGGCAGCATTCATTCAAAGTAAGCTTCAGTGTATTGTCCTCCCCAATCAGCAGATCAGAATAGAGTGTGCTGGTGGCTGCCAAAAGGTTAGTCCTGCCGATGAAAGGGGCTTCCCATTATTCACTGCGCTACAGAACTCCCCCTTTGTGCCCGCCAGCCCATCACTGCACTGTGGAGGTCCGGATCTGCGGCTGGCTGCTCCCTCAAAATGAACAATTCATCCACGGCGAGCCTGCTACGGCACCGTGCAACCCAAAATCGAAGGGCTCCTTTTCTAAGGATGGCGGAGTTGGGGCAGTTTTTGGCAGTGTCACATTTTAATGATATACCATCGTGACATCCCTGACCCACAGCTGACACTAAGACTACAGTCTTATTACCTTACCCTTGCCAGGGCATCGTGGGAGGTCCAAAGCCAAAATTAGCTAATGAAGCACACTGTATGCTGCAAACGAGTGTGAAATAAACAGTGCAAAAGGTTTGCACAGGTTTCCCCTCATGCAAAGCATTAGAAAAGAAGACCAATGGAGCCAAGAAAAATTAAATAAAAAACCCATTCTGCTCTATGAAACAGAACTCAAGAATATGCACTCCAACTGCATTGAGAGCAGATCCTGATCTTCCTGAGCCCATTCTGTAAATCAGGGATCTTTTATATATTTATATATATGCTACCTATGCAAACCTTCCAAATGCCTCCAGCATTTTTGAATGGTTTGAGCAGGTTTTGCAAGTGATACAACAGAAAGACAGTAACGGCTTTTTTATGTTCACCCTTGGATCATCCCAAAGGTGACGGTAAATTCCTGTTTGGAGAAATTCCTGCTCAGCCCCCTGCTGGGGGAAAGGCAGTCTCTCTATTATCCCACCTACCCACCCTTACAGGACAGAAAACCCAGAGAGAGAAAGGAAACTTGAGAAAGAAACCGACTGGAAAGGCATTTACACTCCACTGCAACATCTCAGAACCTTTTCCAGTGAAAAGCTACATAGGGAAAAATGCAATGAGACGTTTTCCAACACATAAACTGCATCATTCAGGAGTGTCTGTAACTTCCAGGCTGCTGCCAGAGGGAACCAGAAGAGCTGACAGCTGCTTGTGGACAGTGATCCCTTACACCTCTACCAGGCACAGGGAGCAGCAGAGGCACGGCAGAGTGTTTTGGGCAGTGGCTCCCCTCCCATCGGCCACCAAGGGATTGGCCCTTGCCAGCGACGTGGCCTCAGCCAAAAGGCTGCGTGGGGCAGCAGATGGGGCTCAGCACCCCCGGCGGGGCTGGGACCCCCATGCCTCGCTCTGGGGAAGGACAGAGGTGACCCCGGCCGGGTGCCCCTTGCCCAGCCATCGCTCCAGGGAACTGCAGCAGTGGTCCCACACTCGCTGGGGGTCCTGTAAAGAGTCCTCTGAGCCCAGCACCCTGGCACAAAGCCACGGGCTGCTGGACAGCAGGGCTCGGGGCAGGAACAGCACACACTGGTCTGGTTCTGTATTCCTTCCAGGCTCAGCAGTTTGTTTTAAGCTCCCCATTATGCCGTGGATTGCAGGGTGTGCCATGGCTGCTCTAAAGAGACATGTTAAAGCTCTGTTTCTCAGGCAAACATGAAGCCCACTGGCACCTCCCAAGAGAAATACCTCTTTATCCGGCCAACACACCGATGCCCACACAGAAGCATTCTTTTCTTTCACAAGAGAAAGCTGTCTTTCTCCTGACTTTATAATTAGGGCAGCTGTAAATTTCTGGCTGTTTTTGTCACTCCTGTGTATTGTACCATTCATCAGATGAACCAGCTCTGTAATACCATTAGAACCCACACGGTTATTGACACCAGTGGTGACTATGCACAAATGCTGTGTTGCTGCTGAGATGAACTGCCTGCTGCACCCCGCTCTGTGTGGAGGCACCCACAAGGAGAGGCTTAAAGACCTGGGTTTGTTCAGGTTGCAGGAAAGCTGTCTACATGATCTGTAATCAGGACTGTCTAGAAAACTCCGGCAAGCAGTAACCACTTTTAGGAGACAGAATAAAACCCTCTACATTCCTGAGTGTGCTATTTGGAGACAGAATAAAACCCTCCACATTTCTGAGTGTGCTATTTGGAACATCTTTCATATGCTGCTTATGAACACAGAGATTGAAAGAGGCCAGGAAAGGCTAATACATACCTATCAAGTACATAGCCAAGAGCCTTATGCCGTATTCCTGAGTAAACCGATGGGCTTGTTTCCCAAGCAATTAAATTGGAAGCATCATGGAAAAGATGAATGTTTACCAAGTCAAAGGCACTATGACAAAAAAAGGAAAAAAAAATAAAATGATTCAGGATAAAAGAAAAAAAAACAACATTTGTTGCATCAGCAAAGCATTCAACACAGCACTAACTGTATTTACTCTTACGTTACCTTAAAATTTACTCACAAGAAGTGTGTAGATCAGGCTATCATAATCAGAAAATTGTCAAACTGCCATCAAGCTTACAGCTCATCCACAGGTAAGACTCCATCAAGTCTTTTACATAAAGGACGTATAACATGAAAATGAAAAGCTATTTGTCAATTACAATTCCAGAAATCAGGCAGTACCCTCTCACTAAAATATTTTTAAGAAGAATTGAATTGAACAAACAACTTCAAGTTTCAAAGCTGCAGCTAAGCGTTGAGTAGAACTGTGGCTTTGCACTAATCAACACGAGAAGCTACTGAGAGGAGACTGTTACTGACATGAAGGACTAAATCACATCACTGTGCCTCCTTATCTGTCCCTATGCGGAGAATGCCGAGACAGCAGCAGTCAATAGACACACCACTTCCAGCTGGGAAGAGGACATCTGCTGCTTCCCTCGGGCCATGCCTGTGAGACCACAGAACCACAGATTTGTTTAGGCTAGAAAAGCCCCCTAAGCCTGCCTGCAGCCTGCCAGTGAGCACATGGACAGGCTCTGGCTGAGACAGACATCAAGCAGAAACTCCCAGCTATGCTCAGGGAGGTTTCCCAGACCAGGGCAGAGTTGGGCCTGGACCTGGACACAGCAATAATGGCAGTGAGAACAGTGAGAGCACGGTCAGACACAGGTCACACAGCACATCCTGTCCAGTGAACACACACTTATGGGGAGCAGTCCCATAACCTGCTTATGAAGAGATAATGATCACGGAACTACAAAATGTGCCAGCTTGAGATACTGAGTCCTGTCTGTCTGAAGGACAAACAGAGAAAGAATCCCTGTAGGACAGGGAGGGTCCCACGTTACCAGCTCACCTGATGTGTAAAGCCACCTCCACGTGTCTAAAACATGTTTGCTCTTAAAATTTACTGATGAAGGAGTTTCCACCTGCAATTTCCTTGTCCTAAACCTCAGATTTTCATCATATTACCTATTTTCCTGCAAATTAAACTGATTTCTGCCCCTTCTGCAGGGCTGACAGCAACCAGTTTCCCTGCTGTGGTCAGCCAAAGTTCCTCACCCTCTACCCAAAGACTTCCACCATTCCTGATTCTCCTGTCTTCTTTCCAGCATACCTAGAGCACAGCACTCAGAGCCAAACGGAACACTCTATCACAGGTCTTGGCAGCACTCACATAAATAATTACCGTGCCTTCTCCCTTCGTGTCCTTCACAGGATCTACCTATTAACACATCTCAGAAAGATAATAATGATCCATATTCAATTCCTTCTCCCTTGATCCTTTTCTACAGCGGGGGTAATGAGTCAGTTATTCCCAAAATAGTATTGGTGCTTTTAAGTTCTCCTCTCAAAGTGCAATGCTTTGCATTTCCCTGACTGTGGTCTTCCAATACTACTTCCTCGAAAACATCAAAATGATTCTGGTTGCTGATTCTGACCACTGATGCACTTGCAAACATTCCCAAGGTTGGTGCCCTACCTAAATATTGCAATTGCGTCGTCTATGCCATTCTCCCTAGCAAATATCAACCATGTATGTAAACTATATTTAAGACTAATGCATTCTGTGCACTATCTTGCACCTGCTAAAACACTGTGAACTACTGGAATAGAAACAAACATCTTCACCTTATAGTCAAGATACTAAAAAAACCCTGCAAAATGAAAGTACATGTAATTATATAGTTCTCTTTCATTTTTGCATAATGTGAAAACTCATGAGTGTCCCAGGATTCTTTAGTTCTTTGTCCACAGTAAAGGTAAGTTAATGAAGAATAATGGATTTGAAAAATCTGGATTCCCAGAGAAACTTAATTGAGGCAGACCACTGATTACAGAGGAGGAAAAAGGACAGTTCTCTGAAGTCTGTTAAGGTCACTTTTCTGGTTTTTGGGAGCCCCCTGTTTTTGGCATGAGGTAGATTCTGTAACAATGTGTTCCTAGGTAGGGAGAATGAAGAGTTCAAGGATTCACGCAGAAGCACTAACAGCAAGTGCCTGGGCTCTATTTTTATTGCAGAAATGCATTGATCAAAAGTCATGATTTACAAAATTGGTTTTCATGATTATGACAATGGGCAGAACTTTGTTCATATGCACAGAATATATGAACTCAGATATGAGTGCAAACACTCATCACACCCTGAAGAGTCACATTATGCACTCAGACTTCCTTAGGTGTATTTTATAACCTCCTGTATTTTCCATAGTATTTCACTTTCATTCTTCAGAAATTGTTCATAGTACCTTGCCCCTTCGATTTCCCATTAGAAACATCTGAGACCTTGTTAAATCATGTGGATCATAATTGCAAATTATCTGACACAGAACTACCACCATGGCTCAGCGCATTACAGACTAGGAGAAGCTGTGAGGTTCCTCCTCCTCACTGCCCAACACACCCTTGACAGACACTCACCCAAATATTCAGTACAGTCAAGGACTGTCCTTTTTTAATATCCCCCCCACAAGAAAACATCACATTTAAATCTGTCTCTGAAGAACATTTTTTTCTTGGAAAGGCCTAAAAATAAATTAATGTTGTTTTTCCAGCAGAGAGGAAATCCCAGAGGACGGAAGAGACAGAACGTAGGGAAGTCATGATACAAGAGCAAAGGCCAGATTAGCATCTGATGTTAACACCCAGTTCTGCAATTACCTAGCACTGGAATCACACCCCACGCATATGGATCTGGCAAAATTAACATGAACCTACATTATCACACAACTGCCTGCCCAGTTTCTGGGTCAGAAGCCTATAAAAGGAAAAAATATGGTGCATTTTCTGTTTTCACAGACTGCTTAATTAAATAAACATGCTTAAGCCAACAAAGCCAGAACACTGTTCAGTACTCAAAAGTCAGCCTGTGTGAACATTCATGAGATTTCAAAATCAAGCCTTCAGTTACAAGACATAAAACAACCACACGAGGAAGGGAAAAGTTTTGAACATTCATGTACATGTAGGTGACTACAACATAAGTAAGCAGTAAAGACCAAAACTGTGACTACATGGTAAAAAAGCAAGGTCAGATTTCCAGGTAGGCGTAGAGAAATCTGAAGGAGTGCCCACAGAACAAGCTCTTTCTGCAGAAGCCCCAGAAGTGAGGGCTGCACACAGCCAGGCATGGTGCCTGACCCAGGTGAGATGCAGCCAAGCCCCTGCAGCACCAGGAGTGGTGGCAGCAGCAGGGGAAAGTGTCAGCTCCACGCTGTGCCTGAGCCCTGTGCCCTGCCCACAGGCACTGAGCTGTCCCTGACCCTGCCTCCTCTGGCTGCATGATGCCACACCAGGGCTGTGAGTGACCATCAACACCACACCTGGTTATGCACCATCACAATTTACTGAGCACTCCGTGTTCAACAGATGATAAAGTGACTGCATGGAACCTACCTGCTCCATGAACAGACCAATCTACACGTGGAAATACCTTCTGGAAATAGCTGTTAACAAACACACATAAAACAAATGTAATCAGAAACAACTTAAAGGTGCAACTTACCAATCAGTAATACACCATCTTGTTCGAATGAAACCTTTTCTGGACCACTTGCACTGAAAAATAAGTGAATAAGAACCAATCACTTTAGGTAAAGATTACTGTGAAAGAGAAATGTACTGACACAGAAAACAAAATGAAGCGGAGCTCATACATACGTTATAACCAAGAAGCATTGAACACAAACAGAGGTATCGTTAAAACAGATACTGTGTCTTTTATAAATCCTGGAATTAATTATATTTTTGGTCCTGCAGCAGTTACAATCTTACCTGTAAAATTATTAAAAGCCCTGGCAGTTGTTTATAGATGAAAGTTACCCAAATAGGAAAGCCTTCCGACTGTATTTATGCTTAGCTTAAACCAGCAAATTCTTATTGCCTATGCACAAATGTTTTCTTTGTAATTTTACCTGAACTGTAAAATGTCATCAGAGATTTACATCGAATTAAAATGAATGAGATCTGCTAGAAAGCTATTTCTCTTGCTGAGCCAAGTCACCCAATATTTCTATAAGAGTTTGGAATTTAAAAAATGGTTAAAGATTCCATTCATCATAACTGCACCATTGGCACGAAAGCCACAGTGCAGCTCATGCCCATACATGTCACTTATGATACAAGAAGGGGTTTTCCAGCACCACTTCTGAGCCACTGCCACAAACTACAGCCTCCCATACAAAGATATGATTCTGCATCCTATTTATTCCCCGTTAACAATGCATGTGTCTAGGCTAACGTGCTCTGGGAAAGAATATTGCACCACACAGGCCTAAATAATGGTTCCAATGATTTTGTAGCAAAGGACTGTGACTCCTTATTGTGAATAAACTGCCAATCCCAGCAGAGCATCCCCAGTCAGTGGTACCACTCCCAAAAACTCTCCTGAGGCACTGGCCAGGTGCATTTATTCTCCTTTCTACAAACAGTCCTCAGTCCTAAACACTGCTGAGACAGTGAAGGGCCTCAACAAACAAAACCAGGCTGTCTTAAAATGAATCATAGAATTACAGACTGGCTTGGGTTGGAAGGGGTCTTCACCTTGTTCCAACTCCCCTGCTGTGGTCAGGGACACCTTCCAGTAGACAATGTTGCTCCAAGCCCTGACCAACCTACTCTGCATCATCTGACCACCCCTCAGTGAAAAGGGACCCATCACCCACCCCTTCTCCTTAGGCACAAGCACAGTGACTGCAGCCAAGACCAACCAGAAACACCACCATAATGACTATATTTAAAATAATCATCTACTTTATTGCAATTTTTTAATAGTGGAAAAATTAGCCTTTTCTGCAGGTCCAGAAACCACTCAGGGGGTGGTTGGCTGGAAAGCAAACACTCTAATCTTTCCTAACAGGATCCATGGCTGAATCACAAATCCCACAATCCAGTAAAGTCGCTCCTGTGATGCTCATGAGGGCACAGTTACAAGGAGAGATGTCAACACTTATTCAAAAGGAAAGCAATGAAAAAAAGTTAAATGCTAAAAGCATTCAAAATTGGCTCAAATATAATCTTGATTTTAAAAAAGGGAGCTTTGCCATTTTCTTCTTAAAAATAACTACACAGAACTTAAAATCAAGTCGTCTAAGCCTATGATGTAGTCCAAGATAATGTTTTCAATCAAGTTGCCATTTCTCATTTGCTATTTTCCTCTTTGACAAAATGGCAAAGATACTTCAAAAGATGCAACACCAAAACAGGCCCAACCAGATCATGTTGCTTAAAATCATATTCAGCTGGATTTTGAGCATCTCCAAGAACAGCAATTCCACAACCTGTCTGTGCACGTCTCCTGCTGTTTAACCTCATGGTGAAAGCTTTTCCCAGATTAAATCCGTCTTCTTTTGCTGCACCTCTTGCTGCCTGCCGCCCCTCATCCTGCTCCTGCACACCCGCAGGGGCAGATGTCCTCAGGGCCAGTCCCCTCCCTCTCCCCCTCCCACACCCTCTGCTCCAGCCCCACAGGTGCCACTGCTCTGCTGCTTCTGTCTGCCCACGTCCCAGAGCAGACCCTGGAGACATGGCCTTGGAATGCCAAGCAGATGGAGGAGCCTCCTCCACACGGGAAGCTGGAGCCCTTCTCTGCCGTCCAAGCACAGGGCTGGATTATCTTCACCTTGCTGTCCAGATCTGTTTAACACACGCCTATGCTGACAGAAGCCAATAAAAAGATATTTTCAACACGGTTTGTATTTCATGACAGCATAAAATACAGCATTTCCTACCAAAGCCTTCCTCACACATGTGAGTACTGGTTTAAGGGCAGCAGTATGAGAGGCCACTTTGCCACCAAGGTACTGTAGCAAGGTGTAACTGGAGCTCTGACACCTCACTATCAGAAGTCCTCACCAAAAAAAATACGGTTTCTAAAATCACAATTTGAAAATGGGTAGTTACATTCTGCCAGCTTTTCCTTTGTGAATGGAGTCCCCGAGGAGATTGTGCTGACCTTTTAAAACCCCCCAGAACCAGCACCTACATAAATAACGCCTGCTACATCGGGGGAAAGGACCTCCAGGCAGCATTAACATGAAGAGAGAGGTTAGAGAGGGCTAATGTCAAAAAGCACTGTGAGCAATAAGTAATGCACACAAACCATGATTGATAATGACCAGCACAGAGCCTTAATTCATCTTTTCTCCATCATTTTACTGAGGGGGACCATATCAAATTAAACAGTGACCCAGAAAGGGTTTATTCAACCATACAAAGCAGGGCATGAAGGAAAGACATATTAAAGTGGTGATGACTGCAGTGTAATTGCAGCTCCTTAAAGGAACACCACAGCTCAGAGGGAAACCTGAAACAGGAATCAGCTGAATACTGGCAGCAAGAGCAACCAAGGTACTGAGCAGTATCCAGCACTGACAACACTTCCTTGCTGTGGTGAGAACTCCTTCTCAGAGCCTTACACAGGAGCCCACGTCCCCATGCTCACAACACTATCTCATGGGGAGATAAGAGCTGTATTATGGCACCTGGCCATATAAACAATGTAAAGAATGTAGTTCCTACCTCAAAATTACTTCCTTTCTTCCATTAGATCAGTTGCTTCAGTAACTATTTGAGGCCAGCAGCTCCATAATGCTCCGGATTGAGTCATTGCTAAAGAGCAACAAGTGGTGGACAGAACCATGAGGGTTTGGGCCTTTTACCTGGCCCAGAGAGAAGCCAACACAGGAGACCACAGGGGAGCTTAAGCTCACACTGGAAAAGGTCACATAGCTGAGGCTGAATAAAGAAGGAACACCTGTACCTCTGTACTTGTAAAATACAAGTGCTGTTTTACACTTGTAAAATACAAATGTAAAATAGCACTTGTTTCATAATGCAACTGGTATATACCCCAACCTGAAAACTATCTTTAGTTATTAATAACTTGAACACACTTAATTCCTTTAACTTCAATAAATAATTCACTTCTCAATAAGTTGTCTATTTAACATTAGGAATGCAGAAGTTAGCAGTCTTCAGGCCTCCTAATGCAGCCCAGGAGCTAGAGCTCAACAGCTCTGATATGAAGAGTCACCCTCAGCCTTAGATACATACTGCAGCTGAACAACATGCCTTATGTATTTTTGGATCATGTACGCGCTTTAGTATTTCTAAATGAGGTACCTGGAACACAGAAAGTTTTGGAAACAGTAGAGTTATAGTTTGGGAAAGAGGAAAGAGAAATTTGCTTTTTATTGCAGATTTCAAAGCAACAATCTTTATTTTTACTTTAACAAACAGTCACTAGCTGCTACAGCATCTGTAAGCCAGCATAAAACCAGGTGGAGATGACACAGGTCATCTTATGCCCTCAGAGAGCGATCTACATTTTACAATGGGGGAAAAAAAAATCCTACTTCATGTCCCAGAAAGGGGATACCACATCTTTCACCTTACATTATTAAGTCTCTTCTCAGATCCTCTGTTAATAGGATTCCTTTAGCCAGCAGATGGATTGTGAATACAGGCAGTTTCATCTACTAAAAGACAACATAAATCATAATTGAGAAAGGAGAGACCGCAGTAAGGTTATCACCATACAGCCTCCTCCATGAAAGGTTTGCATTAAAGCATTAGTGAAATTAATTCATCTTTCATAAGAGCTTTGAGCAGTATCTGTGATCTATGATAACAACCAATTTCTCACTATGAGAAAAAAAAATTACTCAGGCCTGATAGACTACACAAATCTGCTTTTTTTAAAATGGCCTAACATTATCTAGAGTGTTGCTCCCAGAGGCATCATTTGAGGTTTATGCCTCGCCAAGAGGACCCATAAATCAAGGCAGAAAGTTTTGTTAGTTTTATATGCAGTGGGCTGTAATTATTTTGAATTGCATTATGCCTCAATCACTGTAATTACTTTTAGATCATCCTTAAACAGCTGCAATAAAAGAAATCAGTCTTAAACCATTTCTCACACAAAAAAATTGCAGATGTGATATGAAAGGTCTGGCTAAAACACACAAGAGCATGTCAATCCAATGTTTGGGCAAATATGCTGCTCATGCCTTCTGCTGGGTAACCCCGAATTTCCAAAATACACACTATTTGGTGGCCTTTTAATTGCTATTGCTATTGCTATTACTAACATTTGTCTAGAGGGAAAACATGAGATAGCAAGATGAATTTTAGCTCTACATATAGAAACATGCATGTGAGAACCAAAACTATCTCCCTGCTTTTTTTTGCTGTTGCTGTGTCTGTTTGAGACACTTTTTGGTCTCCAGCTCCAAAGAGAAACAGGCTAAAAATCACAGCAATTATTTTCTAACTTTTCAAGTCACATGAAAATATCCTGGGTTGGCACATGCCAGGGTGCAGGCCAGGTGAGCACAAAAGGTACAGAGCTGCAGCAGCGACGCTGCTTTTATTCACATCACTGCAGACCTGCAGAGCCCCTGCCTCTTTCCTCTCCTTCTGTGCAAAGCTCTGCAACAGCACAGCCCCAGCCTGTTCCATGGGTCTGGCTACAACAGCATTCCTAGAAATTGTGCTGGGGGCAGGAACAGAACTGAACTTTCAAGGTGGTTCAGAGATTCGTTCATCACTTAATTGCGTATCTCTGCAGATCTTCTCTTTTCCTGTTTGCTCCTCCTCCAGGTAAACACTATCCCTGGCAATGAAAGCACAGGAGTTTCTGCTTGGAACAGTCATGTAAGGCACTGGAACCAAGGGGAGCAGTATGAGGGTGTCACAGCCTCCAAAAGCTGCTCCTCGGGTTTCACACCCCACAGTCCCCACGGTCCTGCCCCAAAGGCAGCACAGGAGGGTATACTGAGGAGGAGCTGCAGCTGCTAATGAACATGAGAACACCTGATCCCTGAGCAGCATTCCTGCTCCACAAAACCGTGTGGGAAAGCCCCAAGACTCAACCACTGCACGAGAGACTGTGCAAGAGGGGTAATAAACAACGCTGAGCAAGTTACAGCTTTGCCAGTTGCAGGACGAAGCAACAGCAGTGAAGTAAATAAAGGAGGAAATCAAAGTCCCTGGGTATCAATGAGCAATGCACAGCTTGTCCTGGTGCTGAGGCACAATGGCAGCACTCACTGTGCTGTGCAGTGCTCTCAGCACTGCAGGCATGTCACAGCACTGCCAGGCACCCACGCTGCTACAGAAAAACAAATGCCTGAGGAACCGGCTCAGTTCCCTCAAAATGATGTAACACTTAACTTCAAAGAAGTATTTGAGATATTTATTCACAGGAAGTAAATGCTTTGCAAAATTATGTCAAAGGCACTTTTCCTTCCAGTACTGAGATATAAAAATAAATAATTTAGTATCAGAGTCAAGAAAAAGAACAACCTTCACCCTATCAATCCCGTAATTATTTATGCAATGTTCTGCCAAGCACACAAGCACTGTGTAAATATCTCTAAGTGTGTATATTTACAAATTCTAAATTAATTTTAGGAGTTTATTTAGTTCTTCCTTTTATTAAAGTAGTGACATGCCTGTTTGATCCACAAATGTTACAGGAGCTCAACAAATTTATTCACTTGGTTTGAGGAGAACATTAACCATTAAACACCCGTGTTCTAGATGTCCTTAAGAAATTAAAACTGGGAAAATTAAAGGAAACATCAAAGAGAAGAAAGTCTGCACTTGGAGGTGCAGTGCAAGAAGCCCCTCAGCTCTGCTTGTGTTTCTGGTTTTGACAAGATCATAAATCTCAAACCTCAACACCCTCCAGCTCTTCTGAGACCAGGCACAAAGGGAGTGAGAGGGCAGCCTTAGGGGCAGCACCAGTGTTTGAGTCAGGTGTCCCTTGCCCCAGGGCGAGCTCCCTGTGCTGGCAGAATCCACCCACAGCTGCGGGAGCTGGGCTCCTGAGACAGCCCTGCCAGGCACACTGCCACGTTTCCTGGGGTTTACACGCACAAATTAGTCTTTTCATCACTGTCCCTACCCTTCACAAGGATTTCTTACTGGATTTTGGTACATCATGCCATGACTTAAAACACGTATTACAGGTGTCAAGAAACCGACAGACAAAATTCTAAGATTTCATTCTGCCCTTATCACTGAGAGGAGCTGCTCAGGAGCAGCCAGAGGAAATAAGAATCAAACCTAGTATTTGGGAATGCTTCACAGTTCTGTACATACCTCAGGGAAATAATCCTGTGGAAACTTCTCTTTTTCCAGCATGGGCGTGCTTTCTAAAGTGTCAGAGTAGATTTCTTTCCCAGTAACCTTTTTATACTTCTTAGCTAGGAAGAGAGATAAACCAAAATTAACATACATAACTTCAACATTACAAGCATCTTCTCACACTTCCTGGCAAAGCAGCAGCATCTGCAAAACAGCTGGTGAATCAACAGGATCTTATCAAAAATGTGCAAGCACTGAAGTGTTCTGGGGGAAAATAAACACCCCTGTTTATATAAATTGAAGTTACACAGTTATGGTATTGTCATTTCTACTACGCAGAGCCCTATAAAGCGTTGGAGCTCTAATTGTGAGCCTGGTCTCTTTACACTCTTGCACTCAAATCCCATCTCAGCTGCTCTGAGACCCTGGAGCCCCCAGGCTCCTTCAGATCAACACTTTCTGGCCATCAGCACATGAGGCATGGATTTTTACAGCTGGAATGGGTGTTGGACTTGTACAAGTGACTCAGTGGTAATGCACATCGCTTTCCAAAGTTTCTAACAAACAGTTTCATCATAGACAGAAACAACAGGCTCCTATGCATCTACTCAGCTAGTGAATAAGAGGTTCTCCTTCTTGATCCACTTTACACTTGGTTTCTCATCTGATGAGAGCAATGTACTGGCATATGTAACCTGAGTGAGAACCTGACTCAGTTTAACTCCTCTGACACAGGAGCTCAGGCAGCTGAAGTACAGCTGCCATTATGCTGGACATACTCAACTGGATTCAGTTTCAACTGGGAATGTGTAAGAGAAAAACTCCAAGTATTATCAAGAATCCTAAACTGTTCAGTTCTATTGGATACCTGAGGAAGCATTTACTGTAATGCAGCACTATGTCTTCAGGAAAATAAAAGGTATGATTCTTTATGTGCCAACCACTCTGAGGCCTGGCTCCTACAGGACAACTGAACAAATACCCTGATAAACTGATCTGGCATCATTCTAAGCAGATCATGGATGGATGTGCCTCTTTCAGCAGGTTTAACAGTGTCAGCAAAGAGATCCTGATGCCTTTTGAGTTACAGAAAAGACTTGGCAGAAGTGTAAGGACTGAAGGCATCTGCTGGGAGAACTTCACTAACAGGCAGCAGTTGGCAGGGGGAGGCACCTCTCCATCACCCACGGGGCACCGACACCACGCGTGAGCCGCACGCTCACTGCCAGGACGGCTCCACTGCTGACTTCACCAGAGAGCAAGATTCCTTCTGTAAATAGAAGTGGGCAACTGGCCTAAACACCCTCTCTTATAGGACATCCCTTCAGGACAGAGAGCTTGGCACTAGTTTACATTGTAAGCAAACTTTTGGGCCTCTGACCACTGTGAAAACAGCCCAATAGATCTGCGCTATAGCATATAACATGTGCAGGAAAAACTGTTCCTATTTTAAAATGGAGAGATGTCTTCCTGAGACCTGAAAAACAGGGACAACCTTTTTTTTCCAATCTGTATTCGGTCACATCCAACTGTGCAGTGAATTTTGAAAAGCAACAGCGATGTTCCAGGAATACTGAATTGTGTATAAACATCTATTTTTTGCATGCTTCTGAGTAGAAGCAGAATTTCATGATGATTTTTTTGCAGAGAATGTTTGTATCCGTTTGGATTTTTCTTCTGATTTAAGAGCTTAATACACTGTGAAAATGTCAACAGTCATGAGAGAAGAGGCAAGTTTTACATTTCCACTGAAAGATGGGAGCCTTTGGGGTTATATTTTACAAACCCTATGCTGGGAGAGGGATTCGGCTCTGTTACAAGAACAGCATGTGACTTACAACACCAATTCACCCACCTCCTTGGATTTTTATTAAGAGTTTTTTCCCTCTAAATGATGTTTGGGCCAAACCCATCTTTATGAACATGGTTCACATTCCAGTTGGTTCTGCTAAGCAAACAAAGCAGTGACCATTTAAAGCATTTCTTTTCTGGAACAAGAATCTGTTTATTGTTTTCCTCTATACTTTTTTCTTCCATTTTCTCACTTTTTAAAAATGCTTACACTTTCTTTTAAAAGCTGTACGGTAGCAAATTAGCTGCCAACAAAGGGCCAATAAATCCAGAAAGCTCCACTTTTCCTAAAGTAGCTGTCATTTCCCTGTCAGGTACTGCTGGAGCAGGACATCTCCCCTCTGTGACCATTGGGAGGGACCTTCAGGTGGAGTTTGGGGTGAAACTGCTGCTCCTCCTCCAGAGCTGATGGGATGGGGCTCAGGTGTGCTGAGACAGCTCCTGTATCATTGGCACACAAAGCCATTTGCAGGGCAGAATGAATAAACAGCCACACAGAGGACAGCAAACCATCCCACCCGGGGCCTGGGGACCACCTGGGAGCCCCCCAGCTTCCACCAGGGTCCCCATCATGTGCACACTTCATTTCTGAGCATCTGCACAACTGCTCTGGTCAGGGACAAAGCCCACGTACAACATCTCAGGAGTGCCAGCTCTGCTCTGGAGTGTTCCTGTATGGTTTGTCAGAAGTAAAATCACTCTGTCTGTGATACTACAGCCAAAATGTTCCTTCAGCACTGAAACCAGTGGTAACAGAGGACTTACGTTGGCTAAGTCTTGAATTGCACACAGAACTACTGTTCAAATATTTCAGGGCAGGAAGACCCTGTACCCTCAATTACATGAGCAGAGAGAATCTGTCTGCTGAGAACAAAAAAATTTAATCCATATAATTATGACAATTAGTTCTGTCCATAATCACTATCATTTCAACAGTGCCTCACATTAATGGGATGCTAGATGTAGTATTAATGTGACTCAGCTCAGTAAGCTAAATGAAGCTCAGGGTATTTTTGTATTAAATATATACAGTTTTTAACCGAAATAACATAAATTTTATATAATCTTTTTTATATTCACCTCAGGAAGAATTCAATAAATTTCTATGATATTTCTAATATCTAATGTATATAGCCTAGCATTACTTTCAAACTTGTGAGACACAGCAAGACCTCCAACCCAAAGGATCACTGTGGGTTAAAACAGTGCCACCCTCCTACTGACCTGCTCTGCTCCCAAGTAATTTAAACCATAAATCTACCTCAGCTGCTTTGCAAAATGACCATCACTGTTGGACAGTTAAGGTCTTGGTCCTGTATCTGATCTACATGGAAGAACCTTGTGGCCATTCAGAGTTCTGAATCCTCAAGGATCACTATGGACCTAAAAGTGCATGGGAATGATGAATGCTCTGGCTTGCAGCCTGTGGCTGGTCCATTGACTTCTTCTAAAAGGTCTATAAGAAAAGCAACACCTGTCACCAAGGGACCCGCCTGCATTTTACAGGAGTGTGCACAACATGGAAACACTGCCAGGAACCACTATCAGAACAGAGGATGGAAAAGCTGCCTTGATATATAGAGCAAATTGACCATTAAAAACAATGAATTCCTTTGCTTACCTTTAAAATCAAACTGGTAGATGTTTTTCAAAGATTCATGAAGAAAGTAAAAACTTCCTAGAGCCTGTTAAAAAAAAATCCAATGAAACATGAAATTATACAAATATATACTTTGGCTAACAAAACCCGAAAGAGCATCAGGCTTTCCAATTAGGAAATAACCCAAACTCAAGAAATTAAATACTAATAAATAAAATTACCAACGTTTACATTTCCTAAGATCTATAAAAATATAAATTCCTTTGTGGCTTTTTGAAATTTTATCAGTCATTATAAAGATGATTTCTAACAGCTGACTGACCATGATAAGGGCACTGCCAGGTGTACATTAAAACACCAAACAGATGGATGTGATCAGTGACACAGACAGACGCCTTTTGAGCCCCCAAAACAGACCCTCAATTCTGTTATAAAAACCTGACAATTTCTTCTTCACTTTCAAAACAAAACCAAAGCTTTTAGAGCATGTGGTACAGGAAACAAGGGCAATTTTGAAGTTTTCCAACTTGCACCTAAAGCCTCTGCAGAAGAGGCTCCACAACCTCCCAACACAGCCTGACGTGTTTTTTCCCAATCCTGGAACTTACACAGTTCCTCAAGAGGGACAGCCCCCCTTTGCCTTCCTGCACCAGGCACCTCTCCACACAACCCTTCTCCTGTCACCTGCCAACCCGTGGGGCTCACAGTCCCCCCTGGCTCCATTTGTGCCACGGTGACACCCATGGGGACCGCGAGTTTGCTGCTTGCTTTGTCTCCTCCACACGTGTGTCATTTACTGCTTTCCCCCAGTTAATGAGAGGAAAATTATATATTGGAAGAGAGCAAATGAAAATCAAGTAAGAAAGAAAAAAACCCAGGGCAAATAGATTTTATGATGGAATATTAAAAAAA
>VYXD01000901.1:240407-255793 GCA_013397195.1 Hylia prasina | reverse complement strand
ATATATATATATATATATATTTAAAAGGAGAACTTTTAGATGAGCCTTTAGATACATCTGATGCACCCAACAGAAACAGAAAAAAACAACTGAATAAACTCTTACTAAGAAGAATAAAAGAAGCAACACATTAACCAAAAAGGATGGTTTAGTTTCATTGCATCTTTTCCTCTCCAACAACAAAGCCCCTCCCAGCAAAGCAGTGCCTGGTTTGGTGACTGCTGCATTATTTATGAGAGGCTGCACATCCAGAGATTAGACATTTGCTGATTTGTCAAAGACACAAACATGAGGTCCTGCCCATCTCCTTGACTTATTAGTACATCCAACAGAAAACAGTGCCACACGTTTAACTGACGAGTATATGTCCCTGCAACCCAGGCAGATTCCTTTGGGCCTTTGGGTTTCTTTTTTATAACATGGAGGAGGCCAACAAGGAACCGCAGGAGACATCCCTGTGAAGGACTCTAGGTTAAGTGTGCTGCAACAAGGACACACTGCCAGGAGAAAACAAATCCTGGTATGAGAAAAAACCACTGCCACCTGATATTCCCACCTGGCCCATCTCTTTCTTCAAAGTGTAGAGCAAAATCTGACATATATAAAGGTAACATTTTGCTATATAATAATAATAATCTTTAAGAACTCCATATAAGGATACAGCTTTTCTTCTTACATGGCCTTCAGAAGAAAAAGAAAGAAGCCTTGGCAAGCATCTGGAAAGTATCATCCCAAATGCCTCAAGTCTGAAAAATTTAAAAGCAAATGAAAAAGGGATCCTGGAATGGGAAATCCTAGGCTATGTCAGTAACACATGGCAAGGCAGCCTACCTATAACATCTAAGTGATGTCCTAAAGTGAGCTCTTCCTTTTCCCTCACAATGCAGCACAGCAGAATCACGCTGTGAAGAGACCTTTGAGGTCTCCAGTCCAAGCCCTGTCCCACACAGGGCTGTCAGTGCAGCTGCTCAGGGCATTGTCCAGGAGACTCAGAACTCTCCTGGCATGGAGCCTGCCTTCCCTTCTGAGCTACTGCTCCTGTGCCTGACCACCTTCCTGGTACACTTTTCCCTTCATTCTCATCGGAATTCCTCATGCCTCAGCTGAGATGGAAATCTATGACTAAGTAAAAAAAAGCATTTGGAAATAATGACCGATCCAAATCAGGCACACATAATGTTAAGAACAGGTGACCAAATATTTAGGTGACAGAATTGTGAACTCCGAAGCTTCTCTATGTAGCATACCCACAAGTAAACCAAGAAGAAAACAGATGCTCTAAACCCTGTTTCACTTAGGGTGTCATAACTCTATTAAAAACAGTACTGCCATTAATAATTAAGCTACAACTTCACTTCTGAGTGTCACAATTTGCTCATTGCTTGAATTTGTACAATTTTAACTCATTTTTAAAAACTAATTTTTAAACCTTATGCAGCAGAAGTTCAGTTTGATAGTCTACATTTGTGGCACTGAGTATCAACTACTTGTGCACAATAAATCTGTGACAGTGATGAAGTCAAGTTTCAGGAGCTGATACCACTAACATTCAGACTGGCTTGGACTGTGCTATTCCAAACACTCCACTAAAAAGAATCAAAACTATAATGGAATGGAAATTACAGCTATCGCTATCTTCCGCATTATTATAGACTTAATCAGGCTTAGGTACATAAATGTAAACTTGTAAAAATGATAGAGTGCACTTATAATTCCCTGCCCTAACACAATGAAATATATTAAAAAAGCCTTCCAAGGCCTACTGCCTAGGCTCTTTTGTTGAAGTGATTATGTTAATTCAATTTATTTGTCATAAAATGTCAGTTTAACAATAAAGTAAAATAAGATTGATTTCAGGTCTAAGAGCTTTGCTTTATTTTCTTATTTACAATTTTAGTCTCCTTTGGAAAAAGCAGTACTGATGCATACAGCAGCGGCAGCACATACAATATCTAAGTGATACAACACAGGAACACATTACAGATTATAAACCACCCAAACATCTTGACTTTTAAACGTCTCAAGGAAAGAAAGCTATTAGCTGTTCCACTTGAAAGGTTGCTGAGATGGATGGCTTCTGCTGTTAGCACAAATTCCACACCACCTGTAAATAGCTGCTGCTACTCAAAGGGAAGCTCAGCACTCATGTTGTGCACTGTCCCTTCCTCACTTACAGGGACACCAGTGGCTGCACCACAGCAGACCCAGGAATATTGCAGTGTATTGCAGCCCTCTTCAAAACAGCCTTTCTAGAGCAGAAACCTGGAAAATAAGACTGAGGGCTACTGAGGTTGACTTCCCCATGCATCAGGGACGATGCACCTTCTGCAGCTGTGCCCCTCTACAGTGCCACAATCACCCCTGAGCAGGTCAGTGCAGCCTCGCATCTCCAGCACCCAGAGAACCCTCATTTCTGAGGTCAGGGCTCAGACACAGCGCAACAGCTGACACCTGAACGGAGCACTGCTGCCCCAAGGAATGCCCAGGGGATGGCACACGCTCCGCTGCACCAGACGTCTCACTGGAATGAAGTGCAGGCAGCAGCCACAGGCTCCTCTGATTCATTTTCCAGTCTGCAAACACAGACCAGTAGTGAATTCTGTTTCAGTAGCCTTAGGGCACAGCGATGAATGGATGGCTCACAGTTAGGCTCAGATCAGAAAGTTCCTGACTCATCAGGCCAACCTGGCAGCCCCTGGATCTGTAACTGTATCAAGGTCATTGTACTGATCACCACCAGAGGCTTCTAGAGCCGCCCGACCTGTTGGCCTCAGGGATGCAGGGACAGCACGTTATTCCCAGGACTGATCAGCCAGGTGAACTGGGCAGGAATTGTTCCCTGGGAGGGTGGGCAGGGCTGGCACAGGGTGCCCAGAGCAGCTGTGGCTGCCCCTGGATCCCTGGCAGTGCCCAAGGCCAGGCTGGACACTGGGGCTTGGAGCAGCCTGGGACAGTGGGAGGTGTCCCTGCCCATGGCAGAGGTGGCACTGGGTAGGATTTGAGCTCCCTTCCAACCCATACCATGATCCTATGAATCCCTGATTTCTCTCTTACTAATAAAAGCTGACAAGACAGAAGGGACTTCGTCAGAGTCTGAGGCGCCCAGTTATGCCCAGAAGTACATGGACACTTCAGAGCAACAACCGTGGTGAAATACCATGCAGTCACTGCCAGTAACTCAGTGCCAAAACAGAAAGTCAGGTGGCACAGTCATGAACAATACTCATTCGTAGCTTGGCCAAGTTCTTAAGAAACACACAAGCTGGTAGAACAGATTCTTCAGCTGCCCCTGTTCACTATAACCAACAGCTTGGCTTTAACGCCCCTAAAATCAGTCAGACCCAAGATCCTGTAGGTACAGCCGGGAAAATTTCCTTTGTAAACTCCCAGGACCTGTTTTGATATCAGGGTCACTAACTGCAGAGTACACAGGCAAACATATCCTGCCTTTTGTGAGAATGGCCCTTATGGAAACGCTCAGGAGCTCAGGGAAAGGCCAGGCATTTTATCTCTGTTAACAAAATGCTTTTTCCGGACTGACAGAAGTACCTCACTATTCCTACCATGTCTGTGTGTGCACCTGTACTGCAGCTATAGACACAGAGAGCAACGTTTAACCTAAGGGGAGCACATCCATTAGAAGAGCTCCCCAGCTCCCCAGAAATGTATTACAGAGAAAAAAACCAGGCATCTTCTCCCTGTTAGCAGATTGAACATTCACTGCATTTAATTAGGTTCCAGAATCATACTCATTATGGTATTAGAGATTTCTTTCATTATTCCATACAGAAAGACTCATCTGGGAAAACTAGCGCTGATGGCAAGAGAAACAATTGGTTCTGATGGATTACACATCCGGCATTATTAAAAGCACTATTTCTTTAATTATACAGGAATTTTGCCGCAAAAGTTTGAAGATTTTAATAGCTATAGGGTTTTTTTCAAACAGTTAATTGGCATATTTTCTTTTTAAAGTCCACCACTTCATCTGTGGAGATTTAATGCAAAAAGGAAATAGATGAATAAAAGTTTAATTACTGTACAGAGTAAACATTTACTGCATTACCTCACTAAATGTGACAGTTAATATATAAAGATTGCTTTAAATATATTTAAAATAAATTGCCAATGATGACACAGAAACTGTAATTCATGTAGTCATAAAATCCATAATTAGCTTTAATGAATATTTAAAGTCAAAGTTCAGCCCAACTTTTTCAATGTTTAACCTCCTATATCAATATAGTTCAAGGAATTCATTTATCATGGAACATGACAATGTCTGAATATGAATTAGCGTGAGCACTGCTGACAGGAAGCCCTTATCTCCTACCAGCCTTTTTGGCTCTGCTGAATGTCAACAGTGAGTTTGGCACGCCTGACTCTATTGATTGTCCGCCTGCTTTGCTACCAACAATTAAAAAAGTATTTCACATGTTTATAAACCCGAACATCAAGAGCAGGCATTAGTTTCCCATTAGCGAGATGGAGTCTGTGAGCGGCCACCTCTCACTCAGGGCCAGCCCCGCACTGGTGGCTGCTGCCACCCCAGGCAGGCTGGCAGCAACGTCACACTGGAGCTGCCACGGGCACTGCACACAGGCTCTGGGCTCTTTTAGGGCACAGAGACGTTTAAGAGACTTCAAGCAGAAAAACCCAAAACGGGAGAACGCAGGGGCCTGGACTGGCACGAGGGCTGCCCGTGCCCAGGGGCTGCTGGCCACTACCCCAGCCAGGGCTGCCAGGCTGTGGGTGCCCTCCTAGCCCAGGCCAGGCCCTCCCTCCCAGGGACTGGGGGGCACCTGAGCATGGCCTGGGCTGATGAGGCACCTGGTCTGCAGGGTACCCTGACAGGGGTACAGCCATAGCAAAACAGCTTCAAAATTCTGCTGGGAAACAAGCCACAGCTATCTTGGATTTTGGTGGCAGTTTGGGAACACTTTGTGAAAACACCTGCCCTTAGTTTGCTATAAAATGTCGGTTTTGATACAACTGCCACTTTCCCAAATACAAAGGAAGGGCAGGCTGCAGTACAGGCTGGATCCAACACACCTGAACAGTGAATGACAAAGTACTGACACACACGAGGGATGGTGGAGTTTTTGCCTGTGGTTCTGAGCACACTCAATCCACTACAGCCAAATTAACAGCAACCATCTAATACACATTCAAGGTTAAAAAAACCAGGCTGGGTACACTGATCAACTCATTATAAAATACTCTATCACTTCTTATTTGCAAACAAATTAGGTGTCCAGCAATTTATCATTTCCTGAATTAGACTTATCAGCTAAAGCACATACAATTAAAGAGCTATTGAAACTGCCTGAACAGCCCTGCTCCACCTGAAGCGCAGACAGATGGAGCCCGATCCAACCATTCCAAACAATTACACCCCGCTCCTGCAGCTCTGCATTGCAAACACAGCTATCAGCTTCATTTCAACAGCATTTGAATAATTACACCTATAATAAACTGTCAAGAGTGAGTGGGCTCCAAATACTCACTGACAAACTTCAAAAACGCTCTTGCAACAGACCGCGGTCTGTATTAGAAACACCTGTTCAGGTACATGTGATATTTCCATTAAATCAAATGGAACTGTCCACTCAGAAGGAGTAAAACCAGTGGCAGGACTGACACTGCAGATTCTCTTACTCCATAAAACCTAAGCCAATATTATTCATCATAATCTAAACATACAATGTCCATCAATAAATAAGACATACGTTTTATTTGTAACACCCATGTTCTGAAGAAGCCACCTGCACTTGTATTTTACTAGTGTCTCCAGTGCCAACTTCCCAGTTAAGTCAATTTTGTTGGAGTATTAGAGACTTCTGTAAGCAGCAGATACAGCTGATGTGGATAAAAAAGGGTGTCCGGCTCTAGGAGTCCCTAAATCCTGGGAATTTCTTGACTATAATTGCATTAGATCCGTACCTCCAAATATCCTTCTGCATTTCTAAAATAATTTTCACATACTGGTTTTGTCTTTAGAAGTTTTTCTGCCTTAAAAATATCTAATATATTTATAATCCATTTATTTCACGGCTTTGCCAGTTTTTCAGACCGACTCTTCCAGCTGTACATCTGCCCGAGGCTGGGAAGTTCCCCTAGGACTGGTCTGTGCCAGGTGAATCACCTCACACTGCCCATGTTCCCAGCTTCTGGGAGCTGTCAGAACACCCACTGTGGTTTCCAGACACCCTTGACTCATTTTAATGCCACAATCTTTGCTAGGCAGTTGTTGTTGAGCATCAGCAGACATACCTGTAACATCTAGTGCTGCTTCCTCACTCTTCCTCTTCTTCAGAGCAGCCCTTTCAAGTGTGAGACCAAGAACAGTGGAACTATCAAGGGGGATAATCACTACAAATTTACCACTAAAAATACAAATAATTTTAAAAATAAATTCTAATTTTTTTGTTTTATTTTTATAATAGTCAAATTAAATGCAATTGAGGAAACAACTGATCCGTAAGTGTTCATACATAGCTTTATATCTTGTACTGTTTATTTCTAGTCTCTTTCACAAGATTTTGGTATATTCAGATTGGTTTATCTGTTTAGGTTTCAGGATTGGGACTTGTCTACACAATAGACTGGAGTAACTATTTTAAAAATTCTAAAATATCTAAATCCCAAGTAATTTGAATTCTTAATCAAGAGACCAACATTAAAAAGAACTTGCTTGAGTCCTAGTCATTATAGATATCTCAGAGAAGTCTCTGCTAACAGTAACCAGCATGGTGCATTTTCTGGAACAAAAGCAAAGCCCCAGGAGCTTTCATTTTTCTGTTCTAAAGACTAACAGAAAAATGAGTGAACTTCAGCTAACATAATTCACCTCCATCTCTTTCCCTTAATAATTTTGTTACAGCAAATGAAAAGTCATATTCAATTGAAAAACATTATTTGGGACCAGTTAATTTAAGAAGATAAAAATTAACAAACAAAACCTCTGAGCTTTATATAAACACATCCAGTGAGTAAATGAATAACCTATATGTAACCTAATGCATGGACAAGGAATACTTAGTGCCACTTTTGACACTGACATATTTCACAGAAAGATTTCACATTTTAATTACAAATCAATTCAGTTAAAAAAAAAACAGAGGTTCGTTTTCTGAAAACCGAGATTAGTGACAGACTAAGGAACCAGCCCAAGCTAAAGGAAGTGTATGTGTGCTGAGCACTTATAAAAAGCACCACTTATCAATATTCCTGAACTCAAAGGAGAGCCTTCACAAAGTCATTAATCACATTGTTATTTAATATTTCTATTACTCAAGCACTCTGGAGGCCCCAATCAGGATAAGAGGCACCCAGCTTGGCTCTGCACCAGTGCAGGAAGGAGGCTGCTGGAATTCAGGATTCAGAGCTGCAGCCCAGGGCCCTGCTCTGCATTCGGCCCCATCCACTTTAAGGGCAAGGGCTGAGTGTGCTCAGAGAGCCAAAACCTCTGCTGAGGATGCCCAAGGGCTTCAGAGCCAGTGCCAAACACCCTGCCATGCTCAGAATATTCACCAGCTCCTCAGGATGGGAAGGGACAGAAAGGAAGTCTAATTTCTAACTGTGAGCACAGCAGAGGATAAGCACGAGTTCCCCTCAAAAGATACACAGGTAAATGCTCATGGTTATTTCAGTGTCGAACCATAGAGAGAACCAAAAACATTCCCCAGAAAGTTAAAAATTCTTGACTAGCTCAAAAAATTATCCAAAGATCCAGATTTATCACGTGGATAATGGCAACACTTCTTGAATTTCAAGAAACAGAGTTTGAATCTCAGGTCGCAGAAGTTAATATGCAAGTGCAGAATATTATTTTCCATCTGCATTGTACATGCTGTTTCACATTTATTTTTGCAGCCAGGGCCAGCCAGCAGAAGAGCAGCATCAGTAAAAGCCCATCCCGCTGTGCATGGGACAGTGCTGCCAGTGCCAGCTGTCAGCCCCTCCCCAGTGTCACCCGGGACAGGGTGTGCCCTCAGCAGTGCTGCTGCAGCTGGGACCCAGCCTGCACGGGCTCTCAGCAGATGCAAACACTGACAGATGTGCAACCCTTTACCAGTTCTCTTCTAGTAAAAAAACCCACACTTTATCTTGGGGGAAACTGGTAAGATCTGTGACTCCTACTACATTGAGTTGATGCTAAATAATTTTAATTTTGAAAACTTTAAATCAATACAGTATTTCATTGATATGTTCTTACATAATACACTCAAGATGACAAATTCAATTTGATGAGGAGGCATTAATGCCCATTTCATTCAGCATTATACAGGTCATCTACAAATAGAAAAGTACCATGTGGTAAAAGGTTGTATTTAGCGTGTCACAGTCACCGGTGGTTGTTTTGTTTCTCAGAGAACCTTTGTAGCTGCCTCAAAATAAGAGATGATTGATTTACAAAGTACCAAATTTCAAATTTCATATTCTAGGACTAAACATCAAATAATTGGACAAAGCTGTCCCCTTGTCTGACCCATCACAATCAAGCCCCTTTCAAGGTTGACTGCCTGCATAAGAAATATGTGCATAATTTCATTTTGTCTCCTGTCCAACATCCAATGTTAGAAGTTAATTAAATTGCTTGTCCATTGTATTCATCCACTTACAAAGTTAATGATATTCTGTTCTTGAATTAAAGAGAATTTTATAAAGCCTGCACTATGGAACCTGGCATGCTGTACACCGAGGAGCTGAACCCTGTCATGGTTCCTGATTGCAGCTCTCCTAATTAGGATACAAAATGAATGTTTCTGTGTCTGCCAATGCAGAGGACAAGTCATTCCAACAGCGAAGGTAAATGCTCTGTACAATAGCAACTTAATAATATCTCATGTTTGACTATAATAAATTCTGCAGGATTAATAAACCTGTTAAATTTGAAAATTAACATAACAAAGATGAACTGCCGAAGAACAAGGCAGCCTCAAAAGACGGTCACAGGTTTGAGACACAAAACAGCTTCTTGCAAGGGCATCAACCCTGAGGACACTGAAATCATCTTTTCTCCTTCTTGCACAGATAAAGAAGGAAAACGCAGTGCTATGGCAATCTGCTGGAGAAGCTAGGATTATTAGTAATTTCAGATGTACCTCTCTGGTGCCTTTGGCTTAGCTACACTGACCTGGCACTTCTGCAACAGTCTTCCTGGGCAGCCACGCAGCCAGAAGTGTAACACAGCTGCAAATCCAGTGCCTACAACAGCAGACCTGCTGTCCAGAGACACTGCTGGTGAAAGTACTGACCATCACGAGCCAAAGCCAGAATCCAGCACAAAGCCTATGTGCCACGTGAGAAAAAATAACCACAAGGTTACTATTTATTTCTACTCTGCTCTACTCTACTCTACGCTTTTTGTACATTGCCATTATTTTACTCAGCCATGAGATTGAGTAAACCCCTCAGCACACTGCCCTGCACACAGTCCTGTTTCAGTATATTCTTTTCCATATTCAGAATGAAGGTGCCTTCCGAGGCTGATGTCCTTGGTGACCCAGTCTTTCTCACCTCAGTCCTTGCTCTGAGCAACCTGAACTACCCTGCCAGTGGGCAGGGGGTTGGAACTGGCCGGTCCCTTCCAGCCCAGACTGTTCTGGGATTCTGTGATTCCTGCCCAGGTGACAGTGCTGGAGCTGGGTGTGCCTGCCAGTGGCACAGGGCTGGCCCTGGGGACATGGGGACATGGGGACACAGCCATGCCAGCAGCACAGGGCTGGCCCTGGGGACCTGGGGACAGGGGGACACAGCCATGCCAGCAGCACAGGGCCGGCCCTGGGGACATGGGGACATGGGGACACGGCCATGCCAGTGGCACAGGGCTGGCCCTGGGGACATGGGGACATGGCCATGCCAGTGCCACAGGTCTGGCCCTGGGGACATGGGGACACGGCCATGCCAGTGCCACAGGGCTGGCCCTGGGGACATGGGGACATGGGGACACGGCCATGCCAGTGGCACAGGGCTGGCCCTGGGGACATGGGGACATGGCCATGCCAGTGCCACAGGTCTGGCCCTGGGGACATGGGGACACGGCCATGCCAGTNGGCGGCCGGGGGGACATGGGGACACAGCCATGCCAGCAGCACAGGGCCGGCCCGGGGGACATGGGGACATGGGGACACGGCCATGCCAGCGGCACAGGGCCGGCCTGGCACAGCTCCCTCAGGGCCAGCTCCAGCCGGGCTCAGGCTGCGCTGGCTCACACCTCACCAGGAGGTTCAGGATGAGCATGGCAGCCAGGCCCTGCTGCTCTGTTCCATCTGCATCCTGCAGACTCCAGCTGGGGACAGCAGCACCAGGGGCCTGCAGAGCACAGGAGAAACCCGGAGTCCCTGAACACAGGGCATGAGGGGAGGAATGCCTTGTAACCCCTTTGGAACACCCTCCCTACACCTGTGCTCTTGGCCTTCTGTGCAACGTGCAGAAGTCTGAAACTCCTGAAAACGCTGCCAAAACCTAAGGTTTTCAGAGCCTTGTATCACCATCATTACATACTGAGAAACAAACACAATGAGAATTGCCCGTATTTGAAAGGAATCTCTACTGAATTTTTCCAATTTAATACTTGGCATATACAAGTATTAAAATACAAAATATTTTACTGTAAAAACCAGAAAGTCTCTTTCCCAGCTTTTGTCTTTTATTTGATGCTGTTGATACAGAGACTTAGTGTTAAACCTTCCCCGTGTCGCTGGACTGGCTGAGCAAACAAAACTGACCCAGTGCAGTGACTGCACTGTCATGCTCTGGACACCGACAGTTCAGCCAGAGACAAAGATGCAGATGATATGCTTTTTAAAATAATTATTATTGCTAACAAGGAGCCAAACTTGGTATCTCCTAACAGGCTTCACTTCACTGAAATGAAGAGCAATGCCATTTATGTGATTATATATTTTAAGCCTTTGTGCCCTTTGCATCAGTTACTGCACTGATTCCATAAAGGAATAGCGATATAAACTAAAGCAGCAATAGTAGAACAATTCAAGCTTACTCTGTCACAGTTCAGTAAAAATACTGAAAACTGAGTTACGAAGAATCTTAAAAAAAAAATTCAGTGTATGCAAACTAAAAATAAAAGTGTAAATGAAAACATGTGCAGCATGTTTGGTTTAGCAAACGTAAGAAAACATCAGGATTACTGACAAGAAGCTAATTTCCCTGGAATTATATAGAATAACTGGATTACGCAGAATAACTGAATGCATGCTGCCATTTTGCATTTCTTCATGTACACTTCAGAGCAATATTTTATTGTAATTAACTTTAAATTATGCTCAGCATTTTCTTCAAGTGATTGCATTTCCAAAATAAAGCTACATGGACCAATCCCAAAGATGTATTTCAACTAATGTAACTTTTGTGAACTGGAACTCATTAAATGGTATTGGCAAATCAATAAGGACATAAAGATGTAAAGCCTTTCTTCAGGAAATAAACCAGATTATACTCTTCTAATCTAAATACTCAATTAAGTCTATTGATATTAAATCACATGGAAAACCTGCCTTGTTATTAAAGTCTCTTCAGAATATCCATGCAAATTGGAGTATGTACATATATAAGACATATTATTTATATTTCTACCTTTCAGAACTTTTCAATTTCAATTAAAATCCTGTAATTTTTATTGGGAATCACATTACATGCATGATAGAGATAAGTTAATTAAAGGACAATCAATTCTAAGAGATGGCCAACAATGAACCTAACCAGTTTACAAATTACCTACTGCCACTCAACCAGAGCATGCAATGTCTGTGGACAATTACAAAAAACGTTTTAATTGATTTTTAAAATTTCAATAATACCGTACAATTTGTACATTCATAAGTATTTTGCTTGGGCTGTGATTTTTATCATTAGAGGAACTGCTGAGACCACCACTGCAAATTCCTGGATGGTGCAGAGCCCAGATTTAAAGCTCAAAGCAAAGCTGACACGCCTTGTGCACCCCAAACCAGCCATGCCTGCATCTCAACTTGAACAAATACCCAGCTTATGTGATGTAATGCTTTAAGATAGTAATATTTTAAAGGAACTGATTCTTGGCTAATTACAATTAGAAGGCATTTAACACGCTCACTTGAAGTTTGTTACAGAGGCAGGTTCCATTACTCTGATGGCAGACAAGAACATTTTTCTCTGAAAATTCTGGCAATCCAACCAAATTGCTAAAAAACAAACAACAAACTGTCACTCTCTGACTCACTTCTAATACAGCAAACAGGACTCCTTATTGCTCTTTTGCCTCAACATCCAACAAAGTCTGAATGAAAAGTTTGCTATGACCTGTTTCCACAGCCTCCTGCTTGCTGCACTGTGGGGAGGTCTGACAAGTCCAGAGCACCACCAGAGAAGCAGGGACAAGCAAAGGCTGAGCCCCCAGCAAAGGCATCTTCTCACTGTGGAAACCCCCAAAAAACTACATCATGCTAGGAAAAGAAACACCAGTGCTTCTGCAGCTGCAGGTAGGACACCTGTAATGGGCAGGGAACTCATTCTGTGAGGCTGCCCCTGCACCACAGACATCACATCAACAGTGAGCAGAAAGCAAATGCTGGCTCACTCTTCCTGATCTGCTTGTCCTGCTGAGAGCCTGGGGATGAACAGGGCACTAGGATGGAAGTGCCCATATCTGCCAGATGCCCAGGCATGCCAGCTCAGATTTATCCTGAAACAGAAATCCAGCTTTGTGGTAGGGGAACTTGGAAGGATGCCACCCTCCGTGCAGAAGCTCATTTCACAAACGAAACATCACGAACAGTTTAGAAGAACCTGCTAGAAATATGCCATATTTTGCTTGGAACTGTAATTCATCATTTCCATTAATGCTTTACCTTTGGAAGTCTCAGATGAACTTCAGCTATTGAACTGCCACAATGGAACTCAAGGTGTCGAACTAGAAAAAATACAATTGTGCCCAAAGACTTTACCAGCTTCAGGTGGGGGCCTAGCTTACAAAGGCAGCATTTCAATGTGTATTCCTGACTTCTAAAAACAATAATTCAAAAAGGAAAACAAAACCATAATCTATAGAGCTTATACGAAAAGTGAGTTGCTATTACTTCATTTACTAGTCCTGTCACCGCTGCCTTGCTCAAATCCTGGTTTTGGCCTTGCTAGCATCACCATATTACCATTGTTTTCTAGCTTTGAACTAGAAAACAGTAAAGAAAATATACTTAAAGCATTTCAAGAACAGCAGAGCATTGTAACATACCTCGTGAAGCTGATCCATCAATAACAAAAACTTCACTGTACAAATAAAGCTCATGGCTCTGTAACATGCTTCTTGCTCACATGGAAGTTAATAAAAGGGAGCTTTGGTGATGCGGACTGCAAGCCTCCAAACTTGCAGCTGAGGCCTGACTTTATCACAAGTAAATGCCCTTTCCAAGGGCATTAAGTGCAGACCTGTTCGTGCTCAGGACGAAGGCAGCGTTCCTGTGGGAAGCGGCAGTGACGGCTCCGAGCGGGGCAGCGCGGGCTCGGGGACAGCTTTGCCAGGCCAGGGGAGGCACGTGCTCAGCCAGCCTGGAATTACAGCTGGGCTCAAGAGCTACCCTGTGCACTACCAGGATTACTGTGCTTCCACACATCAATTTGAGCACAACTGAATGGAAACTCATTTTTGCTTTTGAACTGGATATGCTTTCTTACAGAAAACAGATGAATTAAAAGGCCTAAAAAAAAGTAGGTTCTTTTGAAGGAGCGCAAGGTATCAGTCAGTTTTGCTGTTAGCACACCCACAAGAAGGGGTTTTTGTCCTACAGGCTCACACTTGGATTACCAAGCAGCCACCATCTGAAAGGAATATTTCAGTAACAGTGGAAGTGAGAAAGAAAACCTCCATATAAATATAAGTAATAACTCAAATTTTATTTTAAAACTGAGAAGATAAAAATAGTCTGTATAAATCAAACAAGTTGTCTCTTCATGTCACTTTTATGATGGACATTAATCTTAGTTTCTAGACAGAACTGCTGTCTGATGTAACCACGCTTATTGACTTAATGGGAAGAAATTTATATTAGTCTAAGAAGCTGTGATGAATGCAGTCTTAAAGTTCAATGACTCAAACACTTAGTAACCTCAAACATTGACCCAGATAGACAGAAACTTAAATCTTAATCCTGGAGCATAAGTTTACGCTTCATTCACATTTTGTTGTCAAGGCATTTTGAATTTTCACGTGTTTTTACATCTCCTGATGCACACACAGCGCACACCATCTCCACACAGAGAGGGGCTGGCCACTCCTGGGCTCAGGTTCTCCCAGCACAAGCACCAGGACACGTGGCTCACCCACGGTCTGGGCAGCACCTGGCCCTAAACTCAAACACTTGCACTTCTTCTGCATTTAGGACCAGGATCTGATAAACAGCCTTCATGCCTAAATGTGTTAAAATACAGGTGTTCAATGAAAAGAAACATTCCTTAATCTGAGATCAGATAATATCACTGCAGCAAAAGCTGTTCAGCTGCTGGGATGTCAGCAATTTAATGCAGCCAACAGATTATGGATCACAAATGTGATTTATCACACAACTGAAAACCTGTAATACTGACTCTTGCAAAGAACAAGGCTCAGGCTTTTGTGTAATTTGGTTTGGTTTAGAAAATAAGGTAAAAAGTAAAGCAAACCATAAATGTCTTTTGGTTCACACATTCAAAACTGGAGATCCCTGATGTGAAATATTACTTAAAATATCTGAAAGATCTAAACATGTATGGGCTCCAGATGCTGATTTGTCACAGGAACTGTAGTGAAAACACCCCAATTCCAACCCCCCGCTACCTGAACTTAGGAGCTAGTAGTTAACTAACTTACAGAATACATTTTTCTAGCAACACCCATTCCATACACCAGGAGAGATTCCCAGCTGCACGTATCCTGAAACTATTGGAGTTAACAAAATGCACCCAAGACAATCTATTTGGGACCTTCCTGAGAAGATGGTGCATGGAAATATGAATGTTCCAAGTCAGAAGGAACAAGGCAACCTAGTTTAATCTGATTATTCTGAGGTTGAGGCAACATATTAATCAAGTGGACAAAACAATTCTGTTAATGACATTCAAAAGGTACAGTACAATAATCAATCATTTACTATATTGCAAATGATAAAACAAGCATCCAGAAGGGTTATGCTAATTACATGTTTCAAGTCAAATGAACCCATTCCATGCTTTGTCTTGTTTAGACAAATAGAGCATTCCTGCCATTTAATTATATTTCAGATGTCTATACCAGTGTCTGCAGTGATACATTAGTGGGCAAAGAACTGGAGATGGACTCTCCCCTCCAGGACAGGAGCGCCGGCTCCACCGAGCGCCCGGCCACGCGCCCCGGCAGCGGAGTGGGACAC
>VYXD01000901.1:221740-239677 GCA_013397195.1 Hylia prasina | reverse complement strand
GACACACGGACACGCAGACACACGGACACGCAGACACACGGACATGCAGACACACAGACACACGGACATGCAGACACGCAGACACACGGACACGCAGACACACGGACACACCAGGCGAGGAGCTCTCGCCAGGCACCCCGGAGGGAGCGAGCCCCCCTGGCCACCGGTGCCGGGGCAGCCCTGTGCCTGCACCTCTGTGCCTGCACGTGCTCCTCCGCCTCGGCCGCAGCTGCCCTTTCTTTCCAATTTCCTTTGCTTGCACTCAGCAGCCTGAGCCCTTCCAGCCACCCTGCACTTCACCACAGCACAGCCTCCCTCACTGGCAGTGCAGGACTCAGCAGTTCAGTCTTCAAGGAAAACAGCAACATTTTTAAGCAAAAACTACTAAACCTATAAAATCATCCAAACCCACAGAAAACTGAGAGCAACCTAGTATGTTCCTAAGTCTGTAATTAAAAAAACCCCAAAACCCCAAGATCTTCCCCCAAATCCCAATCAAAATTAAAAAAACGATTAAAAAAAAATAGGTAAACAGATTTCCTTAGTTTTCAAAAGGAAGTTGTTTTTAAAAATAACAAGCACAAATCATTGCTATGTTTCAGAATCCAACCCCATGCCTTTTTCTGTCTAGCAACAGATTACAATTTTATTCGAAGTGAAATTTCCAGTGAAAGCAAAAAAAACCCGTAAGCCATCAGAAATTTCAGATTTCCATAATGCTTTACCTTCCTCACTTTTAGGGACCAATCCCTTGGTTACATGCAAGAGAAATGACCTCCTAAGGAAGCTACACTAACAAGTGCACAGACGCTACTGACTTCAATCGGCTTCCTTGGGAATTTATATATTTACCAAATAATAATAATAAAAAATGAATGCCTGGAGTCAGTGGGAGTGATCTGGCTCTACTGTTCTCTTAAGAAAGAAAAATGTCCATTTTCAGAAAGAAGACACTTGATTTTGAATTGCAATGACTGCAAGTATCCTAACTCACCCAGTATCAGGTATAGTTATGGTTTTCCCTGATAAAAATAAAATGTAAGGCACAAGGAAAACTACTAGCTCAGGACAGGGAAAAAATAGCTTTGCTGCTACGTATAAAAACACAAAGTCCATTTTGTGCAATTTAGTATCCACATTTAATTTTGAAGTTTTAAACTGTAAATTATCAAAACAGCAATGCTTGTTTCCCAGCAACATTTCAATAAATTATTAGACAAATCCAAATCCAAAAATGAATTTTTTAGCCTTAAAATGTTTCATATATATCTGCCTGGTTTTTTAAAGCATGCTCCCTACCAGAGTGGTGGCATTTTTAGGCTGGAGGTCTTAGAAGGATTAGTCATCATTTTTGCTATTATACGCTGTATAATCACCCATGTAAACTCATGTCAGATTGCCTTAAGTTAACTTTTATTTCAGGTTTGCCACAGAAGAAAATCAGACTGTAACTAAATGAGGTCAAGGACTTTGAGGACCTCATCGAGTCCCACAATACCTGGATCTCTTTATGAAGTCCATCTGCTCATCATGAGTCACGCAAATGGGTGCAAGTATGGATGGCAGATTAAATAACTCTGTTTAATATTAGTCAGAAATAAGAAACAATAACTAATATTTGTAAAAAGTTACACCTGAAATATTCCACTCTGTCTTATGTTAAATGTACTTAGCAGAAAGGTCAGAGCTCCTGAATTTGCTAGATAAATAAATGTTGGTGAGGTGGATGAATCACTGGAGAATTGGTGCATGGCAGCGAATGAATAACCTGCAAATGCTTCCCAAACCCCATTATTTCCCTTTTTCCAGTAGGCCAAAGATTCATGTCCCTGCATGCCGCCAGTTCATTACGGAGAAATATCATTCCTCTCCTGGCACTCTCTGGGCGGCCTCTCAGCCCCACGAGGACCCTTTAATGTTTAATTCCCCATCATCTGCTCCAGTGAACAGCTTAATCTCTGCTTGTATGATCAATACTATATCAGTGTAAATTAAAATGACAATTTTAAAGTAATTAAGCCTGTTAATGCTCGATTCAAATGTCATTATTTGCACAAGGGATTGAGGAGAAATTACATCGTGTCCAGGGTGACAGGAAAATGTTTGAGCCTTCTCAATCCTGTTGCCGCTGTGCCACTGGAGGCTTTAGCAAAGCAGATTAACTTCTAGCTCCCACTGCCAGGATACCTATCCAATTTCAAAAGAGGATAACACAATTTGATAAATTTAATTCCAGCTACAAACTCAATTATTGTGATAATGGATGAAAACTGGGAGGAGACACTAAACAAGACTCACATAAAAAATACACTTAACTTCAGAATGAGATACAACAGTAATTGTTTTATTTGATTTGCTCTATCCCTTTTGAAAACCCTTTAAATAATTGTGATTGTTAGAAGAATGGCCAGCATTTATTAAATAGCATGAGCTCTAAGATCAAAGTGGCTGCAGTTTAAAGGATTTTGGTCACAATGGAAATGTTTGCTATCCTTCGTTGTACAGCTACATTTATTAGACAAGTAAAATTACATCATTACAGTATTGGATCTCATAAATAGATCTATAAAACTCAACTACACTCAGATGAAATCTCAGCCCATTCTATGTGCTGGCCTTTCCAGACCCTACCTTGACAGCATGTAGCCATTTATTATTTCAAAGGAAGATTTTAATAGCAGAAAACCTGAAACTTTATGAGACAGCCATAGGAGTGGGTTTGGATTTCAGGCCGGACCAGTAGAAAGTGCAGTCAAGCTATTGTTACCTGAGCTCATCTTTAACCTCGGGATACAGAAATCCACAGCAATTTAGGCAAAACACTGGACAGAGCCATCAACGTTTTATCTCTTGAAGCAAAGAGCAAATGTGAAACACTGAATGTCATGGTTTTAACTCAATGGTAAGGAAAAGTCAAAAACCTCTTATGCAAAGGAAGCTGCAACAGCATCATACTCCTACTGCAAAGGTACCACCAGCCTGAGAGGTCCATCAGCATTCCTGTCACTAGATATTGTTTAACCAATTCAGTTTATCCGACCGTTTGCATTTCCCGAAGTTCTCTGAAATAATTATATTGAATTTTTATTAGTGCACATGAAACATTTTTGGCTTTCACTTCTTTGAATAATAAATGGCATATATTAAAGCGCCTTACAGGTCTAATAACTTGCATCAGATCCATGTAGGCCTGTCTTATTAACTTTTAGTTTAAATTACAGCAGAATTCATCAATCAGTGTTTCGAAAACGCAGACTGCACATTGCCACAGACTCTCACGAAAAATGGATCTCAGGACAATTAAAACATCTACTGTGTCTCAAGTATTTAATCAGAAAATCTATCAACCCGCAGATTTTCTTAGATGAACTGTCTAACAAAGAAACCTGAAAGGGTAACCAAAGCCTATTAAAAATTTTTCACAATGATGAAGAAAATGGAAAGAAAGAACTGAGCTTTAAAAACAAGCTTAAGTTTTTAAATTAAATTCGTTAACTCTGGCACAAACAGAGTCCTGAAATTAAAATTAAGTGAAGCTGATGGATGGAGTGGAGTGCAGGAGGCTTGCTGGTCCCTCCCTCACCCCTTACACACAACTGCTGCTGTAGCACAGCTCAAACCCAAGCCCCAAGTGCCATTTGATGTAACAAAAAAGATCTTCCTCCTGCAGGAATAGCTGCAGATTCAAAACTGCGAGACTACAGGAATGCTACTGTGAGTTAATTACATTTTGCTCTGATAATGAAACCTTTAAATTATAAGGCTTCTACACCAAAACAGAACCACACAGCTATCTTTAAAAAAATGACCAGAAAGCACATCAAATGAGTGAAGTCACTGCTACTCTGAGATCCACCAATACCTTCAAACTCTGCTTTACCCTCTCTCTTCTCACATCAGTGACAGGCCCAAAGACTTGGCTGCTGCCACAGCATATGGAAACATGCCTGTGTCAAGCAGGGGTTACTCTTCTTCAAGAAACTTGAAAGAGGGAATTAAACAGACATCTTTTGGAGGGTTTTTTAAATTAAATTTGGAAATATCAAGTAACACTGTTTTCCTACCACAGTGAAATTATCACCCCTAACAATTTCATGCAGTATCTGCACTGACAGCTTGAAATATTTCCCCCATTATGCAGTACAAAAAATTAATTCAGACATGAGTCCACATATGGATTCTACAGCCAGCTACTTGAATTCATAGAATACATATTAAAAAGGAGTAATGTGCTAGGAGTATTGAACAAGGCACTTCTCCTGAAGCATCTAGCTTGCTCCCAAGGCAGAGCAGGGAGCATGGTTCACCAAGGCTACAGATTTGCACAGTTCCTAACCCCACTGTTCAGAGCAGAGCTCATTGCCTGCTGGCTGGAAGGAAAGAAAGAAAGAAAAATACAACTTTCAAATTAGTGCCTGAATAGATTATTAGAATATTTTCCTTTGTACCCCACCTAAAACCTGGGCACATGCTACTACAGCTTTTCTGGCTTGCATTAGTAGTAGGGCGTGTTAATGGACATCCCACCGTATGGAGCACCACATTAATTGTTTCCCTATGAACAATAATAGCTCCATTTATCATGCACATGTTGACCCATGTTGGCTTTGCAAAGCTTAATAATCATCACTGATCTCAGTGCCTGAAGAAGGAAGGAAGCAGAGGTAAAATTTACCCCAAGTGGCAGATTCATTCAGAACTTTTAAACATACCTTTGCTGTTGAAGAAATAATAAGCGTTCAATCTCACTTTGCTTTTCAAATTGCACTGGGAGGCTTTTAAAGAAATAACACAGGTCAGTAGAAACAAACCAAACATTACTGGGAGTCCATCAGATTTATTTATCCTCATCACTGTCCTGATTGAAAACAACTCCAATACTGTATCTAGTATGAGGTGATTTTTTTTCCTACTAGGCTTTTATTAACCTGTGAGAAGGAAAACCAAGTGCTTTAACAGATTATTAATTTAACTTGATCTTCATTCCTCCTATGGATATTTGGTTCATTTAGCACCTGCAGTAATGAGGGGCTTAATCTGGGTGATGGAGGGTCTCTGTTCTATGCTGGCAGCTCCACAAGAATCTGTTCACATCAGGTACCCATCTTGGGCAAAGTAAACACAAATAAACCCTTTTTGGTGAGGCAGCAGATGGCCATGTTAGACCCAAACACTCTTGAGTTCAGCCACTTCAGCAGAACCCATCCAAACACACAAAGGACAGCAGCATTTTATAAGAAATTGCTAAGACTTTTCTACAGCTTGACAAAAAGGAACTTGATGAGTTCCCTAAACACAGATGGCAATTGTTCAATGGTACAGGGTCTCAGAGCATGGAGTGAAGAGGCTCCCAGGACCAGGAGACATCCTGGTCCCAGTCCCAGCACAAGACTGAGTGCCTGTGTGGAGCAGGATGTTGAACAGAACCACAATTCTGAATTCCAAATCAGCCATTGTGACTCTTTGGCTCTTTCTTTTTCTGTTCACTACTTCAGTGGGCTTCTGTCAGGAAATGCTAACAAGCCTTTAAACTCTTTAAGAGCTTAACAAATTTTCAGTTTGCTCCCATAGATTTTGTGCAGAATATTTGTTTCCCACGTGTGGTGCCATGACAGAGCACTCAATCATATTTGTCTTTTGCCCTGATATATGGTCCAACCACAACACACTTGGTCAAACCTTTGCCAGCCTGTCAGTTACAAATTTTTCGCACTCTTTAGGAAAGTCCAGTGACAAGTGATTGAATTAAAAGACAATTTGGGCATAACAGTGATCTTAACAGAAACGGACAAACTAAACACAACCAGCAAGACCTAAACAGCTACTGACTTCTTTTTTTAAAAATATCACAACCAGGGGTAGGTTTCTAAGGGCAATGTGAGGTGACCAAGGTACTGCCACAGTGCTGCAGTAGCTGAGGATGCTCCTGCCATGTGAACTCCTAACCTGGGCACTGATATTATCGGGTGTCAGGACAATGAGGTTCGAAGTTCTCAACAGAAACATTTTTGAAAATAGAGAAAAATACCCAAACAGATAGTGGGCTTGGACCCTCTTTAATTTCCAAAGTAAAACAGAATCTAATACTACTTTACCACTTGGAAATATTCCTAAATAGGAAAGGAGAAAAGTTTTAGTGCTGCTGTGTTAGACACAGCTGTCAAAGATGCCCACAGGACAATGACTGCAAAGCTATGAAGGAGGGAGAGAACATTTAAAGACTGTTAGGAAGACTGTTAGGAATTCTTTCTCGCTTTCCATCTTTAAATTGCTGCATATAAACCTGTGGTTTTTTGCTCTTTTACTGGTTCCTTGGCCTATACTCTTAAAGACTTATTCCCTTCCCATTTTTTGGATTACTGAACTGCACCTTTTATGAACAAACTCTAAGAATATCCATTAACCCACAGTCAAAAAATGTCCCTGAAAATAAACACAGAATCTTTGCTATTTAACACATACAAAAAGAATATCAGGTTTAAAAACTGCATTTACAACACTCACATTAGTAAAAAATCAAATTTCTTTTTTTTCCCTTTGCCTCACCACAAGTGATCTGAAAGGACATGAAACATACTGCCAGATTTCCCAGGACATGGGGAACCCCACCTGTGAGCTGGTGGTTCATACAGATTCCTGTGTAAGCCTTACAGCCCTGGGAGCACACTTATGTGGAATACCAGAAAAGCAGATATAGGTTTAAAAAAAAAAATAAAAATAGTATGAACCCCAGGAATTTTAATCAAACTCCTGCACACTAACAATGGCTGATGAAATGCAGTTATGGAGGGAAGTGGACAATGACCAAAACTGCCATCAGCTCCAACAAATAAGTTACAGATATCCAGTTTTATTCCTCTTAATTGATCCTGTCTCTTTGAATTAAGCAGAATAAACACATGATCCAGGATGTGGATCTGGAAAAAGAACACTGCAAAATGGGAACTTACGCCTATGGAAACACATGAAAGTGTGAACGGTGACTCAGGGACAGCTGGGGTGCAGTGAAGGGTCTGCAGGACAGACCCAATGGCTTAAGGACCCTTTTTAACACTGACCAAACTCCTCTCTGTTCATGGAAGAGGTCCCTGCCATGCCCACTGCAGCTCTCTTTTCCTGCCACCTTCCAGCACTGAGCCGGCGCTCTGCCACTGCTGCAACAGCTGCCAGAGAACAGCAACATCAATAAACCTGTTCAGAAGAACATTTTGGTACCTAAAACTCAACTGGCCACTTTTTAAGAGAAAATGACTTTTTGAAAATGCAGGTGATTGTATTTTATCCTTTCCACTAACCAGAAAGACCGAAATACCTCCACCCCCAGAGTACACAACGCTGCAGTGCCAGGGCCTGAGCAAGCCCCAGGTAAAGAGCTCATTACACTGCCGCATACCTATTGCTGTTCCGATGTAAAATGAAGTTAAACCAATGAAGCAAAAATAATCCATTTAATGCTTATGCTCTGTGATGCATTTCTATGGGGTTTCTATTGTTGTTACAGTGCTTCTGTTCATTCTTATGCTTTAGTGGTTCAACTGCAATTTATCAGCCTGGAGTGGAAAATACCTGGCACCTACTTAAAATGCATGGAACTAGCAATAAAATTAACCTTGTGGCAATTGTTTTCCCACATGTTTGATAGACCAATGTCAGCTCATCTGTTAGAAGGAAATAAAAAAGTCAAGCCTAAATGTACAAAAAATTATGATGGAAGCCTTAAATAAAGCAAGGGTAATGCAAGTTTATTGAGTCAAAAATCAATCAATCAATGACCGAGTGGATTAGGAGCACCTCATAAGCCCCAAAGAAATAATTTGCCCAAACACTGAGATTTAACGGTAGAGGACCAAATTCCAACACTTTTAGGAAGTAAGTAATGAAAAATCAATTTGAAAGGAAAAACAGATCAAGAACCCTGGATTCTGACACGCCGACACATTTATTGCTGAATACCATTTCTTGGCTGACCCGAAAACTTCGGAAGGTGTTTATTTACTTTCAACACCTTCCAGAGATCAATATTTTTAATTTGGATCCGAGTTATTATTTTTCACATCACAGCATCGGGGAGTGGAGTAAAGTGGCTCATATTTTAGTGCTAAAAAGATCGATATGACAGTTTCACCTTCACTGCAGCCCCCCGCAGCCGCACGGGCGCACATCATCACGTCCCGCAGGGGGGTGCGGTGCCGCGGCACAGGGAGCAGGTCATCACCCAGCCCCAGCTCCAGACAGCCCATGATTTACCTGGTCATGAAGGGCCCGGTGCCCTTAGAAAACCAATCTTGCTTCCCCCACTTTATCAGGCCTGTCTCTTACCCGGTGTACGGGAAGGGGGAGGGAGCAGGATGAGAGAGAAGGGGAAGAGAGGGAGGGCAGGCGCAGAGCGAAAGACAATCAGTTTCACAAAGCGGATTACGTCCCTCATCGTAAATGCATCCATTCGTTTTTACCTTCCTTGAACCAGGGCACATCTGTAATCGATAATTAATTTTCCATAAATTTCAAAATATTGTTCTGGTGGCTGGAAGAAGTGGAGCGCACAGGGGAAGCGGGAGGGAGGATCCCAGTGGCACGAGGGGCTGCTTGGGCTCCGGTGGCTCTATCGATCGCTGCGGGGCTGGGGAGCAGGCGGGGAGAGCCAAAGGCTGCCCGGCACCTCCAGCCCTGTGCCCAGGACACGCTGCTGCTCCTGCAGCACGCCCAGCGCTCCCTCAGCCTGGCTGCCCTCCCTGCGACGCACAGAGGCACCTTTTCTATGCGGGCGTGGGGCTCCAAACCTGCCTTCCACAACGGCATCCCCCTTCCAGGGTGAGAGACTCAGATGCTGCACAAACACCAACACACCACTGCGGGAAAAGGATGAGTGTTTCTAAATATGGAGAAGAGCACTAACTGCAGGTTTTACTGGACACAGGTCAGTGACATGGAGGTCAGGGATGGGATGTGTGTGGCATGAGAACAGGCCTGTGGGACTTGTGGCTGGCAAAGCTTAGAAGACTCAAGCTTACCTGGGCATGCATGCACTGCACAGGTAACTGCCGCAGGCTGACTATGCTGTCTGGATTAAGTACTCCCATGATCACAGAACCACAACTCAAAACCAAGCACTAACTGGACACTCCAAGTGGCTTTGTAACAAAATGATGGTGGATGCCGAGCCCCGAGAAGTCATTGGTGATACCATAAGGGAGCTGTTACTTGTTACTCAGCGCAGTAATCAGTTTCTCAAAAGCACAGCTCACTTGAAACCAGGTGGATACCAAAATGGGAATGGCATCTAGCAGTAAGAAGCATTTATGAGGAAATCTCACACTTTCTTCTTAGTGTGTCATAGAAAACAAGCACCAGAGACAAGGAGGAAATATATCTCTGCAAGATGGGCTGCTCCAAGGAACACATTCTTTTCTTGGCATAATTAATAGCTCACGCTCTTTAAAAAATTGCCTTCATGAAGTCCTGTGCTTGGAAGAGTGATAAATGACAGTCATCCTCTTGGGGTGTGTTCCAGAATACTAACTGAAAAGTAAATGCAGGACTATTTCTCCAAATTATGTATCTGAGCTAAAGGTCATATTAAAGGAGCAGCTTTATGTAATGACATTAACTGAAAGCCAGGAGCTTCTGGCTTACTGACAGCAGCACCACAAAGTCAGGGTAAGGAGACTTCCTCGGACTCCCGGGGACACGCGCAGCACCCAAGCACGCTGCAGAGGGACTGACACACACCTCTAAAGCCGAGTCAGTAAGTCCTTCTAGACTCAAGAAGTGGAGAACTGCAGTGACTGACAAATAACCCAAATGTGTGGATGGTCACCTGTGTTTTTGTGACACTGTTTAGAAGGAACAGTCCTTGGATTGCACTGCAAAGCATCTAATATCCCAATTAAATCTTGCAACTCAGTAAGAATTCTTGGTTTGTTGATCTCTGTCAGTCAGAAATCAAAGGGATCCAGGCTGAAAAATGACATTTTTTACTCTTATGTTAGTATTAGAAGATAAAAAAACAAACACTAAAATCTGGCTGAGACTAGCCCTAGGATCCTACCAAACCCAGGGACTATTTGGAAGCTTGGCAGAGAACAAGTTTGTGAGTTGGTATCTCTGACCTGGGAGAAAGGCTGAAAACTGACATGTCCAAGGCTCCTGAAAAAACACTTATCACTGGAGGTGCTTTGATGGAGACACATACCTTGGATGATGCTCCCCAGAATTCTCCACTCCACCACCCTTGCTAAGAAACACATCCTTCCCGCTCAGCCAGCACAGACACAGCATTTTTCTGGCCTGTTAATACCCGCTGCATGTCTGAAGAAGACTTATGAACAGTCTGCAAGTGGTATTTTGTTGGCTCATGGTTAAAGGCAAAAAAATGAAGCGGAGCTGTGATGCACTGGAAATCCTAAGAAATGACTGCCAAGTGACTGTCTCCAGTTTCACAACCTGGTTTAGGCTCATCCTAACCAATCCTAGGTTAGGATTGGTTCATCCAAGTTTATTTTAAATTTGTATTTTCCAAATGTTCTAATTTTTTTAGCTCAGATTTTTCTCACTCTTTCAGGACCACTGGAGATATTTTTTTGTCCATCAAAAAATCATTTCCATATACAGAAGAATAACTCTTGTCTACATGGAAAAATTACCAGTCAGTACAAATTTATAGCAAAGAAGCTGTTTTGCACTTCCACAGAAAACAGCAGCCTCCACATTATATTTTTATCCCTTCCTTCCCCATTTATCTCTGAGGCCTCTGGCCCACGGTCAAGTGTTCTCCCACTGCTGCCCAAAAGCTAAAGGAGGTACCAGCAGAAGGGAGTCCTTGCTCCTGCCTAGAGGGTGACTCCAGAGAGATGACACACCCAGAGTGTGTGCAGCAGATAAGTTCTGGCTCAGCCTAGGAGTCCCAGTGCAGAGATTTACACACTGTTCTTTGTTTCACAAAGAAATGAGTCAAAACAGAAATACTCCATATTCTTTGGAGACCTTTTCAGGAATGCAAGGCATATAGGAGTTCTGAGCCTGGTTAGTAAGCCATTACTGTAATTAGCTGAGAGAGACAAAAATCCTTGCAAAATGAGTTAGAGGGTTCTGTGTTTAGTTGGGAGTTTTTGGTATTTGTGTGTGCACGTGTTGGCTTTATTGGGTTTTTTAGATTAAAGTTATGATTTACTTTGTCTTCTTCTACCCCCCAGGGTACATACATTCACTGATCATGAGGACTTTGTTCCCAGCATTCTCACACATTACCCACCCATGCAGACCTCCTTTCCTTACATGATTCCTTACTCTGTGGTCCAAACCCCCCAGACCGTAAGAGGTCAAACCATCAACTGTGAATTTTACTACTGGGGCCATGTGAATTGTGGCCCAGTTTCTGGGCAGCCCTATTTCCCCTAACTTCCATGGCCATGAGCCATACCCACAGGCATGTGCTGTCCCTGCTGCTTCCAGGGACATGGACTGGCCCACCACAGGCACACCTACTGACTTTCACAGACAATACAGATCAGCCCTAACACTGTACGAGACAGGTTTCTGCCTTCCATGGTATTTTTATCATTTGATGTTCCCTCTTGGACAAGCTGATGCCCCTTCCTGTCCCAAATAAAACTTTGCTCTTGTACTGACCTTGTTATTTGGAAGAAACAGAATCTACTTTTCAGATGCCAATTCCTGTTTATAGCACAATTTTTCCTGTGCTTATTACAAAGCATGTGTAAGAGAAACCTAGTTTGAGGACAAAGATCATGGATATCTGAGAACCCTGGTACACTAACAACTTTCAGCAAAGAAAAACATGCCTCCTTGTGAGAGGAGCCTTTTCCAAATGTTAAGATGAATGCCTGTCTACTAAATCTAAAAGACAAAAGATGCACAACCTGAATAGCCAGACTGGAAGGACACAGTCACACAGGCACATCCAAACACTGCAGGAAAACCTGCTCTCCCCAACAGCCAGGAGCTCTTCACCCCATCCCTGCCAGGGAGGGACCCCTGCACAGGCCACAGCAGCTGGGAAGGGTTTGTGGGTAGTCCAGGAGTCATGCACATCACTCCTAGAACCAATATACAAAGTGATTTTACTTCATTCAGAAATCAGATTTTACATTTTTCTCCAACAACACCTTTTGTTTGCCTGGAAAAGATGGAACAGAATGAAAGGAACCCCCAACTCCCTTACACTTTGATATGCACCAAAAGAAGGAAACAGATAACTACCCTTCCCAACTGCAACTGCTGTCACCCATCTCTGGAGACCTGATATTTATCCTGTTTATGCAAAAAAATTGTTATGAGCAATTGCTTTTGTTTTGCTACATTTATTTATGTTAATAAATTACTGCCAATATGGCAATCTGTGTTCAGTGTAAAGGCCAGAAATGAGACACAAAGCTATTCCTGTACTGTGAGCCACTCAGCAGACAGCAATATTTGGAACTGTTTGGACAGAGGCAGCAGTGTCTCAGCCAGAATTCATGAGCAAAAATCACTAAATTTGTCAAAATGACTAAACCCCACATTTCTACCTTTTCCTCTTTTGTTTCACACGCTTTGCATGTCCGACAAATTATCAGGAAAATACTCCTTGTTTGACATTTCATTGCTTAATGCTTGACTGGTGCAGTAAAACAAGACAACTGCTGAAATTATAGGAAAATAAATTTGTAATTTCTTCCTCATTTAGCCATTTTTGAAGCTTGTGTATAGGAAAGTCATTAATGTTATGTCCTCCTATCGACGTTCCAAGCCTTTCAAGGGATAACTAATGTTTTTTCTATACTCTTCCATGTGGCGAGTTAAATTAGACACATTATTTCTGTGCTGTTAGGGAACACTGATCAATAGATACTTGGAAAGCCCTCTAAAACGAAGTGGAAACACTTCCTCAGTGTCAGAGGGTTCTAGTTTGGGTCTGTATGCTGCACACATTGTTAAATGTAACGGAGCAGTGAGAGCGTGTCTGAGGCATTTCAACCCCCGAGCACTCGGAGCTCCCGAAGGCACGACACGCTGTCTGCTGGGCCTTTGTCACTGCTGCTGCCCCTGGGAACGGCTCCACTGCCAAAGCCCAGCGGCCTCCAGCAGCACAGCCTGCACCTCAGCACCGCTCAGGAACTGCGCAGAATCTTACCATTTTCCCCCTGGAAACTGGGATGTTCAGTGTCTTTCACAGCAACAGCCATATCCTGAGATATGATCAGGTGCCATAACACAGCTCCATCTTTTGCTCCCATTAGTTTTTATTTCATTGTGAAATAACAACTGCATTCCCATCCTTTCTCTATGGTATGGTGGGTGAGCATGGTATGAGTGCAGTGAGATCTGATCACCACAGGATGTTCAGTCAGAGGGTGAGCAGCCTCATGGATTGCTTTCTTTTTGGCTACAAATGCTGTATTATAACATTATTTCAAACACTAATAAACCCATTAATTTCTGTCAGTGAACACCATACATCTGATTTTTCTACAGTCACACTGATCTTATTTAAGTATTAATTCAGTGCCTCAAACACATTAGCAAGCGCCTTAAGCAGCATTTCATAATTTCTCAAGCAATTATTTTCGTATTTTCCAATCTCACATATTTTCCTTAAAGCCAAAGCTTCTCCAAATCAAACATTTTGTCACACAAATCAAATTCCAAACATGCACTATCTGAAAAGAGCTGTTAATAACATGAAAGCTCTGCTCAACCAATGTGTAACTGGCCCTGCCCTTTACCCTACCACACACAAATGCAAACAGGATTTCTAACTGCTCCATACCTTAGGCTTTTTTTTCTGCAAAAAGACAAAACTTGGGAACTAGGCACCCAAATTTCTAAAGAGGACCCCCATGTGGAGCTTTGAAAACTTCAATTTAAAGCATTTCCTGTATTATTTGTGTCAGAGCCTCAATTACTTAGCAGATAACACTGTTTTCCATTACCATTCCTCCTGTTCTCTTGAATACACCACATCCTCCTGAGCACTTGGCAAGCTTTACAGAAAATGCCCCTGAAGCCTCAGCCCTTGTGAGGAGCCTGGGCAGCTGGGGGCAGCGGGCAGCGAGGGGCTGGGGTCCTGCCCACGGCCACAGCCCTGAGCAGCGCTGGGGACAACGGCAGGGCTGCTGAGCACTGCCCCACAGCCTGAACAGAAGGCTGGGAGGATCCCCGTGCGTTGGGAGGGAAGGGTTAGGTCCCAGCGTATCCGCTCCGCGACACTTCAGCAGCGCCCAACGCGCGTTCCCGGCGCGCCGAACGCCGTACGCACCGCAACGCTCAGAGCGAGCGGCCGCCGGCAGGGCAGGGCTGGGGACGAGCTGCCGGCGGCGGACACCGGGCAGCCCTCTGCTCCCCTCTGTGCTCGGGAAGCTCCCTGTCCCAGGGGAGATGTGCACAGCGAGCACGGGTGGTCAATGGCAGCCCGTGCCCGCTGGGGAGCCCGGCACTGAGCACCGGGCCCGCAGCAGCGAGGCAGCGCCGGCATCTCCGGCTGGGGCTGCTCCGCTGCTCCCAGAGCCACGCAGCACGGTCCTGGGGACAGGCACGGACACAGCGCACAGCAGTGTCAGCCCCTGCCCGCAGGGATGTCACCACCAAAGCCCATACCAAGACAGCCTTTACCCTACAAAGCCTGCTCTCAGCTCCCTGGCCACAGAAATTTCCTTCCTTTCATCTCCAGAAGATTTGCTGTGTTCTTGGACTTCAAAGAAACTGTATTAAAATAAAAGGCCAGAAAACAAAACTTTTATTTCATTTACAGTAAGTGAGAATCTCTACTAGCTATGCTTTCCCTCAAAATTCTTTACTGTTTGAATAGAACAAATGTATTTATCAAATGGAATTATTCTTCAAGAGCTATGTACGTTTTCAAGTTCTATGTTCTTCAAGTACTATGTACTATAACAAAAGGGGAAAGGCTAAATAAAAATGGAGAACTTTCATGCAAAAAGCAGGCAACAAGTCTTAAGCTGCCACGGACTCCAGGTTAAAGCCTTGGAAATATTGTCGGCAATATCACTGGACTGTCAAAAGCAGAATTGTCAAATGGCAGATGATTGAGATTTACTGTTTGAGGTATGTGTTGAGCCAACCAATAACTCTTTCCATAAATCTTTGGTCAAATTACTTTAAGAACATGCAGTAATTAAATATGCAACAAGGCAGAAGCAAACAAAAATGCCACCCGCTCCTGCAGTGAAAGGAGAGCTGCCCTCCCCATGGCAGCCCGCGGCAGTACCACAGTGACCCGCTGCCGGCGCCCCGGCCAGGAACTGCGCCCACAGCACAGAGCCGTGCAAGCAGAACAGAACCCAACCCCGTCCGCCCCGAAACGGCCCTGCTCCGTGCTGCTGCGGCACCCGCGGGCAGTGCGGGCCGGGGACAGGGCCCGCGGAGCGGGGCAGAGGGACCACGGCCGCCGGGCTGCCCTCAGCCGCCTCCGGCAGCTGCTCCTCCCGGCCTGGGGGAGCCCGGCACAGCCCCGGGGAAGCCCGGCACAGCCCCGGGCCGCTCCTCCCGAGGCTCGGAGCTGCCCGTGTGCAAGGACCGCGGGCCAAGGACTGCCAGCCACAGCAGGCTCTGCTGGAAAGGAGAACTAGGCTTTGCTTTAGCCTCACCTGTCCAATTAGAAAAGTTTGGGGTTTTTTAACCTTTAAAAGATTAAAATGGTTGATTTTTTCTTGTGTTCAGAAACTATAGCCTACAATTTAATTTCAAGTATATTTCAGCTGATTTTTAGATAGATGTATTCCTACATAACCAGGTTATAGTTATTCTCTACAAATGATTTTTTCCCTGTCTGTTGCCGGATGAAATTCTGAATATAAAATCTACAGCCCATAGAAAATTCAATTCTGTATATGAATTCCATAGCTGATACAACACAGTATAACAATTCTGTGGATAAAGAAGCCACTTTATCACCAATTTTCTCAGCACATTTGTAAACAGAGATGCACCCGTGGCGGTACTACTGAGCTACTCATCTGTGAAATCCCTCACTGTTCTGTAATTATTCCACTTCTCACAATTATATAAAAGTGTCAGAAAACAGGTGGAAGATAAGCCATGCCCTCCCAGCAGGAACTCTGTTGATGGGTTAAAAGATATATTTCAAAAGTACATAGGAAAAAAAACGAGCCCAAAACCAGGGGAAGGTTCTGCTGTGGCAACACCTTTCAGATTCCATTTCCCACCCAGAAGAGACTGGAAGCTATTACCTGACCGACAACTTAGTTCCCTAAGAAATTAAGTGGGATATTTCATTTCAGGTGGTTGTAAATAAATGTCCATGTCACAGAATGACAATGCTTCTACAAGGATTTTTCTAGGATTTTGTCAGAAGCTGTAAGATTAGCTTTGACATTCACCAGCTTCCATCACAAACTCATTTTTCTTCAATTAAAAGAAGATAGAAGCTAATGAAGAGGTCAAACTTTGTGACACACATTTCAAGAAGCTCCCAACTGGATATTTCACCAAAACTGAAAAAGCAGGAGGCTGTAAAGGGAAAGGATTCTGAGTTACAATGCAGACGATGAACATGATGAGGATGGACAGAGTGAGGTAAAAACTGCTGGAAAACGTGCAGAACCAAAGTCTACCAAGTGCAGTACCAGCTCCAATCCCTGGTAGGCACTGCCACCACGAGGCTCCATCCCGCTTTGCACTTCCCCTACAAACGGGGTTAAAATTCTTTTTTTTTCCATTTCCCTTTTCTACCACACACATCTCGCTAGAAGCACTTCTGTGCATGGCTGGAGATTTGCTTCTGGCATTTTAGGGCCTTTATAAGGAATATTAGCATTTTTTCAAACGGTTTTATTCCTTTTATTCTGCCTAAGAAGTGGAGCTAGGAGAAAGTAAAGATCCCACAAGTATCTGAGCAGCCAGCAGACGCACACAACCAGTGCTCAGCCGCCAGCTCTCGCCCAGGCCTCCCCCAGAGCCCTGCACCCGGGCACCCTCCTGCCGCCACCAGCCTTACACATGCTCCCCAAAAACAACAAAAAAATCTCAAAGGACTGGAGGAATAAGATTTGTTTAAAAATATTTACACTAACTTGTCACTTAGGCGAAACAACAAAACAGTGAGACAGAGGGAAGCATTTGCTCAGGAGTGATGTGGGAAACTGATGATGACAAAACACTTGCAGGTTTCTCATATGTGCCTCTTAGAAAGGGGTCTGGACTTTTCTGCATTCCAGAAGATTGTTCTCTGGATGAATCTCATAGGAGTAAATTTGAGAAGAGAGTCTGAATGACAGTCCTGACTCCTCCTGGGGCACCACCTGCACTTGCAGAACAGCCCAGTCTCCAACCCTCCCTCCACAGATCATTATATCTCTGCCAAGCAGTGCTGCTGCCACTCACTTGGACAAATTCCTACTTCTCTAGGTTAGCATAATTTTTACAGGTAACAGTATAAAAATAAACAAATTACAAATTGGTAGAAATTATTTTTCTATGGAAAGAAGAGGGAGGAAAAAAGGATAAGATGGAAAAAGGCTCATCTAAGTAGTAAAAGAAAATTCACTTCAAGACCGCAGTAATTGAGAAGCAAGAAAACACACCCTAAAGTCTCCTGTTCAGCAGTGGGTCACAGTGACAGTGACAAATCTGAGACTGCGACCGACATCCCAGTGGCAGCAGAGCCCCTTCTCCAGCCTCCCCAGGGCCAGGGCATGGCCTGTGAAAGACACCCTCTGTGTGTGTGCGTGTCCCCAGCATGTCCCCAGCACGGTGGCCGTGCCCCCAGCGTGTCCCCAGCCTGGTGGCCGTGTCCCCAGCCCAGTGGCAGCGTGCCCCCAGCCTGGTGGCAGTGTCCCCCGCGTGCCCCCAGCCCGGTGGCAGTGTCCCCCAGCGTGTCCCCAGCCCAGTGGCAGCGTCCCCCAGCGTGTCCCCAGCCCAGTGGCAGCGTCCCCAGCGTGTCCCCAGCCCAGTGGCAGC
>VYXD01000901.1:201437-214620 GCA_013397195.1 Hylia prasina | reverse complement strand
GCCGCCAGCAGAGGGCGCGCGCGGCCGCGGCTCGCAGCCGCCGCCCCGGCTCCTTCCCAGCCCCGCCGCGTTCGGAGGCGACAAATGAACCCGGGATAAATTAACCCGGGACACGCGGACCCGGGATGTGCCATCGCTGACTGACCGCTCCTGCCCCTGTCCCCAGCTCGGGGCGCCAGGCTATGGCCCCCCGTCACTTACTTCACGAACTTGTCCACATGAGACATTGAAGCTTCATAGTTCTTCCCTCCGAATTCTTGACAGTGTAAAGCCATGAAATGGGGCTTGTGTGCATGGACAACCTGGAACAGAGAGAAAAGCGAGTTTTAACGCTCAGCACAGCCTTGTCCACAGCTCAGCACAAGCATGAACGACACAGATCTGGGCGCTCAGGGAGCACTGGCAGCTGCTGCCTGAGAGGTAAGTGGCACACTGGCACAATAAGCAGCAAGGGGAGCATCATTTGCTATCCACATAAAAGATTCATAACACACAATTATTATCTCAAACATTCTTAACTAATATTTCCTTTTTTAAACTATGACTTAGTTCCCAGGCTATACATATATATAAAACATATTTTAGTATTTATATTAAAAATAAAAATAAACTTTTCCACCTCCCCTCAAAGATGACTTGACGTGATTAAGATGATCCAAACCTTTCCTTTGTCTGGGACGTAGAAGAGCAAAAACATTTCAATTCATTTGCTAGAGTGGATTTTTTCCAGTTTCACAAAATTTCTCAGTGCTGTTTAGCAGCACTTTATCAGTTGTGTTTGATATTTTTATTTATGGAGTATCTTATTTACAAAAGTATTTAAATAACAGATGCACATACACACCTGTTAACACAGGAGGCATGGGAATCCATCATGCTATTCCAGGTGTTAGTCTTGAACACTTGAACACATAGTCAGCACTACGATGGAATTACCACACCAAAACCCTAGAAAGTTGTGTTTTTCCTCATACCTCAAATCAGTGCTGCTGTTTGGAACACACATATACAGTCTTACTGTCTTATGGATTTTTCTCTGCTTTGTCTCTATTCAGAACTGCAAACACCACATCCAAAATGTCTCTGCTAATACTGAGCCTCTCTACCTTGTATTCCATACTTTATTGTGAATTAATGGATACAAGCTCCAGAACAACTTCCATTTTAAACAGGTACAGCCCAAAACAATCAACAACATGCCAGTGCAAGCATACATGGAGAGAACTGTTGATCTCCAAAATGGGATTCACTCATTTCTGATGGGTGGCACTGGGCTGCCCCAGCCAGCAGAGGCACTGGGAGAAGAGTGGGCTGCTTGCAGCTCCTTGCAGCACATCACAACCCAGCTCCTCTGTGGTGCTCTGCCCTTGGGCTCACAGTGTCTGCCCCGCTGACCCTGCAGCACAGCCACGAGCACTGCAGAGCTCTAACCTCAACACACACCGCCAGGAACAGCTGAAAAAAGGGACTGCTCTCCCTTCCTGCTCCTTGTCTTGCTGCTGGTGCCCTGCAACTCTGAAAAGGCACAGATGCAGTAAATCTTTGCAGTCCTGCTTTTAATTATTTAACTCAACAGTGACTGCTATTACTGTTAAAAGGTCTTAAGGAATCATAGAATCACAGACTGGTTGAGTTTAGAGGGGCCTTAAAGCTTATCTCATGACATCCCATTGGCAGGGGGTAACCTTCCACTCAAGTAGGCTCCTCCAAGCCCTGTCCAAGCTGGCCTTGAACACTTTCAGGGATGGGACACCACAAAAGTTGTGGATGTTTCTTTTAAAAAACAGTGGAAAGAAACTGCAATTTGATGTGATGACAGAGTGCAAAATCCTTCATTCCTGACTACACAAATAATCTCATTAGACAATCCAGCTCAAAGACAATGAATTAAAGATCAGCAAAATCTGAACTGCAGCAGCTTCCACTGAACCAGAGGCAGTCACAGGTCCCTGCTTTGAACTGGCACCTTCCTGTGACAGCAGCAGAGCTGCCCAGCTCGGGGACACAGCAGCAGGGACGTGCCAGAGCCAGACCCTGCCCGAGGCTCCTCAGAGCACGTGCCCACAGGGCACAGCACAGCCAGTGACAGCGAGGCTCAGCAGCAGCTGGCAGCACATCCCTCCCTCCTCAGGGACACTCCTGGAACACTGCTCTCCATCAGGGCCCAGCACAGCGGGCCAGGGGCTCAGCTCCAGCCACAGAGCCCCGTGAGGGGAAGCCTGGCAGTGGTGTGTGCATGCCAAAGCCAAGGAGAGCCCAGTGTGCTGCTACGTCCAGGTCACACAGTGAACTACAGCGCTGCCAACCCACACCAGGTCACCCTTGCAGAAAGAAGGGAATGTCCTGCTGTGGGTTTCTGAGTCATTTCCAACAGTCACTTCCTCTGTACCTCAACTTCCCGGTCATTGAAACATCTTGGCACTGACCTGCTTGGTGAGACATTCTGAGGTGAGCTGCTGGCAGTGCTACTGGATAAAGGGAAAAAATAAATACTCCCACTCAGGTGTTTGATGATCACTGAGCACTGCTATTAGATCGTTAATGCTGGTTTCTGCCAACGGGGATATTAGCAACTTGCTTTAAAGCATGCCATCATTGGTAGGGATGGAGAACGAGGCACAGCAGGACCCAATAGTAAGTTTAACTGGGGGGGAAGGAGAGAAGAAAAAACAAAGGGGGGAAAAAAAAGGCAAGTGAAAGACCAGTTGTCTAAAAACATACCTGAAATGCAAGAAATGACACCCAACTGGGACATGCTTTTCCTCTGAGACATATTTCCTATGATAAACAAACAACTAAGACACAGTTGCTGAGAAGGTGTCCCTGTACAGATGCTCCATTCTTCCCAAGGGACCCCTGGCAGCAGGCTGCCATCAGAGTCCAGCAGCAGCAAATGACAATCAACACTAAGTTCACCTGGCTGGTTCACTTTGTTTGCTGTCTGGAGAGCAATACCAACCAAACACAGCCCATGAAACAGAACTCTGCAACAGAGCTCATCTGTGGACCCTAACCCCACGCCATCCCAATTCTCCATGTGGCTTTATTGCTCCAAATCAGTTCTGGATTCCAAGTCCTGATCTTATCTACTTGGAGAGCTCTGTGAAGTCACCCTCATCAGAGAGCAGCTGTAGCTATTTAATCCTGTGAAGCCAACACACCCACTCTCAGTGTTTCAGAGCAGCACAGGCAGCAGCACCGACCGTGGGCGCGGCAGGAACGTGCTGAGCATCGTGCCACTCATTTTAACAGCTGTGGGTTTGCTTCAGGAAGAGCTCTTCTTGCACAGTTAATGAAAATATAAACTGATAAGACAAAAACATAATAAACTATTTCAAGTAAGATTTAGGCACAAACTATCTCACAGTCATGAACCATCAGTCATAGGGAGCCCTGAATGGCGAGTGCTGCAGTGAGACAACACTGGAGAACAACTCTACTGCACTGAAGCAGCAACAGGAAACACTTCCAGGCTCTGAAGATGCAGGACACAGTTTTTTTGGTTTGCATACAAATCCTTGAAAACTTGAAATCATAGTGGATATTACAAAAAAGAATTATGTCATTTTTAATGGGGAAACAGCGTTAGCTTAATAGCAGTGAGGTCCTTGTGGCATTCCTTGCAGGTTAAACCACTAGAACATACCTGAATATTAGTTATGTCCTCTCATATAATAAGTACCCTCCAACTAAAAGCAAATTGGCTCTGCTTCATTACCTTTTACTGGTTTTCTACTCTTATGGAAGAACAAACAGTACATAATAATGAGTAATGAATACTTCAGAGCTGAAAACTCCCAGTTGCCAGAGGTTAAAGATCATACATGAGACCACATAAAGAATGAATTTGCATCCGCAGCAGCACAATGTATTTACAAAGTTGGGCATTATTTTCAATTCTGGATATGCAAACATAGCGTAAAGGGAGCCACAATTAGAAGTTATTTTGGGGGATGTGGGTAACTAAGCAAGATGCTCCAGCACAGCTGAGTAGGAATACAGAACTGATGAAAAGTACAAGCCTGACATCTTCTCACTGCCACAGGTGTTAGCCTGTTTGGACAGGGGATGGGGAGGGGACCCAGGCAGGGCAGGGTGAGTCGGGCTGTGCTGGAACTGGGGCAGCAGCCAGGACAGAACACAGCCCCACGCTGCTGGCCAGGCCTCTCACAGAGGGCAGCATGGGCACAGGGGCAAGGGCACCAGTGTTAGACCTCAATCCAAGCAAAGCAGTAGAGGAGCTTGAGACCTGATGTCGTGCAAATAGAATTGCTTAAAAAAAATAGCAAAATACGAACTTTAGTTTCCTTGTGAGCTGTGAAATACAATTTAGCATGTGTGGTCCTAAAGCACTTCAAGTATTTTCAGTTTCTCTAAGCCTGAAGAAGAGAAGAGGCTCCTCCTGGGGACCAATCACCCAGAACCCTGCAGCACTCAGCTGTACATGGCCAGCAGCCCAGGCCTGCATCCCCCTACCCTGGTCACAGGCCATGGATTCAAACCAACAACAAACAGCCCAAACAGCCCCCACCTGAGGAAAACACCCTCTGAAAAAGGGCCGAGACCTCAGCTCGGAAGGGCTGCAGAGTTTTTTCTACCCACTCTAGTTAAAAAAACCCCTTAATCACCCCCTCTAGTTAAAAAAGCAGCATTAAATCAACTAAAATAATTAAACAACCTTTGAGTAGTTGGGTGGGGTTTTGTCGTGTTTTGGGGTTTGGGATTTTTTAGTTTGGTTGGTTTGGGCTTTTTTTGTTTGTTTTTCTTCCCTCTCTCCAAAGGGTAACACACAAAGTTCCCATGCAGCTATACCAAGATGACCTTTAGCTATTAGGTAAACTTTTAACTTCTGTATTTCTACAAATAAAGGCTCAAAATACTCTCAAACACATCAGGCAACATGGAAAATTGCATTGGGGAAAAAACCCTCTGGCTTCAAGTGTGCATCTAAAATGACCATGTGCCACGTATGGGACACAAAAAGATTGTTACTGAATCAGTGCAGATTTTCAGTAGCTCCACCTGCTGAATTCCTCCTGCCCCAAACATGAGGCCCAGCGCAGATGGAGAAAGGGCAAGGGGATGGGGAAGGAAGGAGTGAAAAGGAAAAAGAGTCCTAAATAAATAAGTAAAAGTTCTCTCTCTGTGCTCCCACACCCTTCGCTTGCAAACAGCTTCTTTCATGTTCTTGGAGCTTGTTCCCCCACGTTTTTTCCTGTGCACTGACACGGAGGCTGCAAACCAGGACATGGGCGCTTTGCACTAGTGGGACAAAATTCCCATCTGCATATTCTGTGAATATTCTCATTTGCATAGCAGCTAGTTCACCAAACTGTCTCACTGCTTGTTAAGCATGAACATCTAGATCACCAATCATCCCATTTCTTGATAAGAACCAAAGTCTTCCCTATCACACATTAAACACTCAAAAACACTGTTCTCAGGCTGTTTCCACTCTCCCCCAACAATCCCTTTCCCTCCTGGTTTCCAGCGTAGGTTTTTGGGGTAAGAGAATTTTTACTGGAAAGAGGACAACAGTCCAAATTCAACTCTTTCAGACCCAAGTTACCAGTACCCATCTGCAGTTAGGATATGGGGCACAATCCTCAGCACCAGGACTTCACTGGATCCTGTCGCCCTCTAAGGCAGCTTTTCCCACCATTTGATGCAATTTCCAATTATCAGGGCCAGAGCGTGACATACTTGCTCACAAGCCTTTTTCCTTGTGTTTGGGTTCCAGCGGATTGTCTTCAACTGCAAGTACAATTTTCTGCTTTGAACATTAGAAACCAGAGCCAACTCTGAAAACCCAGGGATTTGCAGCATCTTTCCCCCACAGCGCTTGCTTCCACTCCTGGTAGGAGCATGGGTTTTGCTGCTCAGGTGGCACCAGGGAGGGTGACAGAGCACACAGAGGGCTGCAGCAGCCAGGCTGGGGCAGGAGGGCTGTACCAGGGTGTGGATGTGTTTCCTGCCCTCAGGCTGGTGCTGCTGCGTGTTCTGGTCCCGGAGCCACTCACTGCCTGGCACCGCTGACCATCCCAAAGCCCACACACATCTCTGCAGCTCAACAAGCCAAGCACAGCACACGGTGTGCTGTGCCAGAGCACACCAGCACCCTGGGGCTGTCACCCTGTGCCCACTGTCACACAGCACAGTGCCAGCGTGCTGCTCTCTCAGCTATGCCGGGAGCTGCCACTAAAACCAGCCTGGAAAGGGACTTTGAAGTGATCTTCTTCCCATTTGCATTTCTTGGAGAAACTGTTTCATTTACCAGCATTAGATCTGCCACATTTTTCATGTTAATGATGTAGGATAGGATATTTGTAGATCAATGTCAGAAGTTGAAAAACATTTAATATGTGACATTTGAATCTTATTTTAGCCCTCTGTATGCTACCATGTCCTCAGAAATGCATATGGCATATGTCGTTGGGAACACATTAGTGACTTGTATTCATTCACCCATGACAGCAAATAAAATCCTTTATTTTAATTTGCTGGAACTTATAAACAAGTCCACAAAATGCTCTTTAACCAATATGTTCTTTGACATCAGTTCAAAGACATTACAGGCTTAATTTCTAGAAACATTTTAAACTTAGAGAGGTAACGGTGCTTCCTTTTCTGTGGAGAACATTTTGACTGCTTACACAAGGACCTCAGCTTCAGAAGTTATGCAAACTGCCCTGACACAACTGCATATGCAAATTGAATTCCTCAGAAGAATGGAAAAAACTGCTGTCTGCGGTTTATCTGGTTTCAAGTTTACAAAGAGGCATGAAGAGTCATTTTCCAGTGCTGCTGCTGAACCTCAGCTCACAGAGCTTTCGCACAGAGCACGTGGAATTAAACACAACAGTTCCTCTGAGGCTGTACATTTGCTGGGTCGCTCTGAAGCCTGAGCCAGGATGGTGCTAAGTGACTTTTGGTATATGCATGTTTGTCTCTTCCCTAAGGAGCTTTTGGTCAAGTTTTGTTCCACTTCCTACTGCGTTGGAGAGTGTGGCGTGAGCAGCCAGCCCACTACCGGGACCGGAGGGGAAGCAGGATGAGGCCGGCAGCAGCCACGGCCAGCACTGCTAACTTTGTCCTTTGTCTATTTTTCCCTTCTTTTTCTTTTCTAAAATACAGTTCTCAGATTGCAGGGACAGAGGGCAGAGGTAGGGAGAGGGAGAGGGAACAGAGCAGAATCCCCCACACCAGAGGGATGGGCTTTGGTCTGCCTCAGCAATACTTTCCCTGCTCTGGACCCTGCACTAAACTGGCCTCATGGAGCATTAATGGATAATTTTATTCCTCCTTGGAATTGTGTACACACAATATTTACTGGGCCAAAGACAGATCACATGTGTCAGTGGTCCCTGCCCTAAGACACCAGCAGTTTGTTCTTTTCCCCTCCCCTTCCTGTTTTCCACAAACTATTTAGAAGCGTTTCTGCAGTGCTCATCCCACTTCAGTGAACAAATGAACATAGGAGTCTCCTCGATAAAGATATGTAAGTCAGTCACGTGATGATGAAAAACATGCAGTCATCTAAAAAAAAAAAAATCCCAAAAATAAAGAGTTCACTCTGTTTATTTGTATTTCCTGCATAGGAAGTTTTTCCTGAAGCTGTGGAGGGCTGGAACCAGAACTAGCTGAGATGCTTGCACAGTGCAAGCATCGTGTACATACAGTAATGATCAACCAAGGTGGAAGAAGAAAAATAGATGAATCTGAAGTTGGCAGATACTAAAGAATGTAAGAGTGGTTACCGCACCTTGGATTTTTGCAAATCTCTTACCAGTAAAAGTGAATTGCAGTATTTTACATCAATGTAATAAAGGTCACAGGCTGCACTGGTAACCTGAGAAGGTAAAGACTCATGGGATGCTTTCAATTACAAAAGCAAAAGATGAGATACTGCTAATTGTATTTTCTGCACACAGTTTCACTTTGAAATTTGAACAGCACAGTTTTGTTGTTTAACTATTTTTCTGTAAGAGATGTAGGACTGGATAAAGGAATCCTGTGGCCCTTCAGTAGCAGCTGGCACTTTTCCATGGCCAGGTCAGGCAGGGCTTGGAACAACCTGCTCTAGTGAAAGGTGTCCCTGCCCCTGGCAGGGTGTGATCTAGAGGGACTTGAGGGTCCCTTAAGGCCCTGTCAATGTAAACCACTGTGGGACTCACGACTCCCTCAGTTCTGTCAGCAGCTCTCACTGCATCCCTCATCCCAGGGATGACACCTCCATGCCCCAGCAGTGTTCATTTCCTGTTGCTTATTGCTGTATTTCTGCACGAAGACTGCAAGTTAAGCAAGTCTCTACTGCAATAACACAGTGTGTGAGAGGGGCTTTAATACTTTAGAAAACCCCTCACACTAGAAGGTTACAGCACATTTTAAAACATGGGTTCAGTGTCAATATTGTCACATTACCAAACAAGAAAATCATAAAGAAAGAGCAGACGCAGGACTGACTGATTTATTGCAAACCAATGCCCAAAACTGTCATATTTCAGTTATAAGGTAAACTGGACTTCCCAACAGATTTTAAAAGTACTCAAATATGTATCTTACTCAGTAGACTTAAAAGACCATTTCATGCTAAACTGAAGTCAATTTTATAAATCCTGAATCTATTTTTCAGGCAGAGAATTGTTGATGAAAACCAATTGTGCTTATATGCTGAATTTTTATAATGATTCCTTAGAAATCCAGAAAGAGACATTTTTCAGGGCTCTCTTTTACTATAAAATAAAATCACTATAAAATAGTGACTTCACTTCACAAAGCAAGAAATCCTGACAGTACTAATTAGGTCCATAGACAAATATACACAGAACTCCATGAGAAAATAAACTTTACCTTACCTGATAAAATTCCCGAAGCCAATTCTTCTGTAAATTTTCTGGCTGAAAAACAAAAGGCAAAAATTAATCAGGAGTAAGAGAAATGTATTTTTACAACTATATCATGATATTATTGCTTTCCTCAGTGTATTCAAGAAGGGAGCTTTTTTCACAATTAAAGCAAAAAGTACAAACACGAGGATGTTTCTCCATGATGCCACTGGACAAACTTCACCCCTTCACTCCCGAGTCCCCTCTGATTTTTACCAAAAATGTATATGACTGCACAGCATTTGTACCCACACCTTTATCAAGCAACGACACACTTGAACTATTAGAAGGACATATTCATCACCTGGGGATCAGAAATTTCACCAGCCTGCCCACACCCAGATGCCACCACCTGAGCTTCAAGTGACACAGAGTTACTTCCAGAGGAGTGATCCTGCTTTTGGGGATGCTCCAACCCATCAGACCTCCTGCCAGGAACAAACTGGAGGAAACATTTTCAGATTGCTCCAGGAGTTATGAAAACTGAAGCAGCAAAACTGCAGTTAAGTGCAAAGTTCTGTCTTTTCAGCAACAGATCCCAGCCTAGACACGATCACAGGAGAGAATTGATTTGTTGAGCTTTATCTTCAACAACAAGACTTCTGGATAATTTTTGCATCCTAGTGGGTAACAACAATACAAGTCAGACTTCCTTGTCACAGCAGTGGCAGGTCTAGAATAGGCGGGAGGGAGCAGAAAGTATCAAACTAAAAACTGGAGAGACATCACATCCCTGACAAAGAGCTCTGACACCAAGTGCCCAGAGGCAAATACATAGGCATGCAACACCTGTTCTGCTCTATTCTCCCATCAAGTGTCCTATCTTCAAATAGCTGGATACAACTTTGAAACAAAAGCCAGAGCAGGAGAAGCAGCACTGGAAGGTGACATGAAGTTCCTCCGTAAGCAGTTCCAAGAGGGAGGGTGCTGGGGAGGTGCCCAGGCCCGTGTGAGCCCTCTGGCTGCTGGCTCGCCCTGGCCCTGTGGAAGGGCTGCTGGCCCCAGAGCTGTGCCCTCCTCTGCCACCACCACATCCTTTCTTTCCACTTTTACCACTCTGTGGTACAATTCCATAACCTAGCCCTCTGCCTCAGACCCCTCTGCAGCCACCTCACATAAATGAAACAATTTGAAGTTTTGAAGGACTGGAGATAACAATCGAGTAGAAAGATAATTTCTCTTCCTCTTATTTTTCTGCCTAAAAATAGGCACATTATATTTCATGTCTTCCACAGACTTTGGACTTCTTCCTATCCTTTCTCTCCACACTCTGTCCTTCATTAAATTATCTCATTCTTTTTGTAACATAATGGAAATTAATCTTTTCCCTGTCCTCTTTGATGCTGAATTCTTTCATATCCATTCACTGATGAACCAGTTTCTCCCGGGTGACTAATCCAAACCCCTCTTTATCAGTCTCTTTCTTTCTGGCTATCCCCACCTCCAGCTCTGCTCCAGCTGGTTGAATCTAGTCCTTCTCCCCTGCCCACAGGGCAGCTTCAAGCTCATGCTCTTGGGGATCCACCAAAGAGCAAACAGAAGAAGCAAAAGAAAGCAACATACTTACAGACATTAACACTTTGTTTGGAATATCTAGAACTATAGAGTGGTTTGGGTTGGAAGGGACCCTAAAGATCATCCAGTTCCACCCCCTGCCATGGGCAGGAACACCTTCCACCAGACCAGGTTCCCTCCTGTCCAGCCTTGGATCCAGGGGCAGCCACAGCTTCCCTGGGCACCCCTCCCAGAGAACAATTCCTTCCCAATAGTCCATCTAACCCTGCCATTCCCTGTGTCCCGTCCCTCCATCCCCTGCCCAAAGTCCCTCTCCAATTCTCTTGGCGCTGAAAGGAGCCGTAGGTCTCCCCAGAGCCGTCTCTCTGCTCCAGGTGTCTCTCCTCTCCCTTGCAGCTCAGGGCCCCAGGTCACTGTGCCCTGTGCCCACCCTCCTTTCTGGGAGCACCAAGTCTGCTCAGCACGGACTCCTCAGGGTTATGTGCCTGCTTTAAGTACAGGCTGCTCCTCAAACACGCACCAAACCCTGCCATTCTCCAGGCTGAGCTCAGCAAATGTGCCTGGAGGAGCACGGCTCTGGTTTCATCCCGCTCTTCAGGCACACACTTTAACTCCACTGAGCCACAAATAGAAACCCTTCTCAAAAGAAACTCTTCCCCTCAAACAAGAACAACTTCCAGACAGCAACACCACATGGGATCCATATTAAAAAAACGGGACATGCGTCCCACGTGCGCTGCTCCCCTCAATTAAAAGCAGTTTTGACCTTTTCCTGGAATTCCAAATCCCACTAAACTATATCTTTTCATGAGGAGTTTCCACTTGAAGTCTATTTATGTCACACTGGTCACTGTAATGGTCAGGTTTATAAGAAAAACCAGTCAGCTTGTGAACACATGAACAACACATGAGCTGGTAATAGCCCAAAAACAAGCGGCTTTTCAAGTTGAACATACAAGTAGTCTCTCTTCTCCCCAGTATTTCTATTTCCTACAAAATTATACTCAACAGCCAACAGAAAAGCTTTAAGCCTGTTGCAAAAATATACTCAGATGGGGAAGGAGTCTTTTCAAATAAAAGAGAAAGAATATATATTTAGACAGGGTAAGGAGCCTTTCATTCAGAAGGAAAAAGGGGAAAGAACTAAATGAATCTAAATTAACAGCCTGGAAAATTTCTTTTCAGCTTTGTTCAGAGGGAAATGGGAGAAAGCTGATGAATTATAGAAAGCAGGTTCTATTTTGTGAAGTTTATTTTTAGCAAAGAATGGGCTCATTTTTTAATCTAAAAGGAAAAAATCTTGACTTGCTTTGTGAAAACTGAGCTCTAAAATGAATCAGAGGACAACTGGCCACTTGGACACTGCACATGGCCTGAACACACAAGGCACAACCAGCCCAAATTTTTACAAGCCTGACTGAAACAGCCCCAGGAGCCCCATATGGGTTGAGGGATCACTGGAAGCCTGTCTGAGTTTGAAAAGTCTCCTGGCAACCCACAGCAGCACAGGGGCACTGCTACAGTCACAGACTCTTCCTCAGGGTGCAGTCCCAGGCAGGACACAGAGCCTTTTCGTCTTAACCTTCAAGACACATAAAGAAAAATATAAAACACAGGCTATTTTTCCCTGCCTTTACTATACTTGGTTTTCTACTTATTTAATGAAAAGGAAAGTTTTTGATCAAGTTCTGTTTGACCAGCAACAACAGGCTTACTCAAAAATTTCTTCTGAGTCCATCAACAAGACTGACCATCACAGTTGTTTCAACAGAATTATTTATATCATGTTTTTTGATCAATATTTTTGATCTCTTATATTGTCTTTGTAAGTGTACTGGCATCAATTAGACGTTTATATTCAAAGATCCACTGGATTTAAATCTTTTTTTATTTTCAAATAGAATTGTAAGCACCACTCTTGCGACGCCCTCTGGAACTACCCAGATGATACTGGCAAAACCCCCGCATCAGCTGGGTACTGTTAATATGGTGATTTGTACCAACTTTACACTCTTAAATGGCAGACAAAAAGATGATAATCTGCATGTTCTGTTCACATTAGGAGTTCACAACATTTCAAAGCCCATGTAGACAAACCAACCAGGACCGAACAGGAAAACTAGAACTATGAGTTTAAGAAAAAACATTGAAGGAAAAGTGCAAATTCTTCAAAATCCAAACTTTTAGTTAAACACTGTGGTTTTATTCCATGCATTTGCACAGACAACTTACAAACACAACTGTGGTGTCCCTTAGTCGAGCATTTCTAAAAGCCTACAGCTTTCCAAAGGAGCAGCAGAAAAAGAAGAGTCCCATCCTGGTGCTGTTACAGCCCAGTGACCGTCACCAGGATCAATAACAGATACAGGGGAGAAGAAACAACACAGCCTAATTAACACTCACTCAAAAACAGGGGGTTGGACGCACACGGCTGTCACTGAGGAGTCTGAGGCCAATTTACTCCCAGGCTGAGCAACGCAGTGGCTCGTGGGCCGCCGAGAAACGGAGAGAAAAAGGCAGAAGGTAACCTGGGGTAAAGCAGCGCCTGAGGGGAGAGGATGGGGAAGCCTGTGCCGTGGGACAGTGGCTGCCCTGCACAGCCAACAGCAGAAGCACGGCCAGTGTCCGCAGGCAAAGCCTCTGCCCCTGCCGGGGATGGGACAGCGCCGGGGGCAGGGGAACAGCACCGGCACCGAGCCGGTGTGACGGGACCGGGTCCGGAGCGGCTCTGGGAACGACCTCCCTGCCCCCGCCGGGGGTGGGACAGCGCTGACGGCAGGGGG
>VYXD01000901.1:166367-201238 GCA_013397195.1 Hylia prasina | reverse complement strand
GGGCAGGGGGACAGCAGCGGCACCGAGCCGGTGTGACAGGACCGGCTCCGGAGCGGCTCTGGGAATGACCTCCCTGCCCCTGCCGGGGATGGGACAGCGCCGGGGGCAGGGGAACAGCACCGGCACCGAGCCGGTGTGACAGGACCGGGTCCGGAGCGGCTCTAGGAATGACCTCCCTGCCTGCTCCGAGCGGCGCTGCTCAAACACCGGGAAGCCCAGCCGCTGACCTTTCCGGCTGATCCCCGTTCCTGTCAGCGGCTCGAAATACACAGAGCTCGGTGGGAATAAAGAGAAGCCGCAGCGGTGCCGCCTCCCTGCGCACTACGGCAGAAAACGAGCGGCTCTGCCGGCAGAAACAGCGGGGAGAGCGGGGCCTCGGCTCCCTGGCACAACACATCACCAGCTGAGACAGACACACCCAGCACCTGCCGCCTGTTCCGAGGGCTCTGTGTTTCTGAACAGCCGAAGCTGTCTATGAACTGGTGTCTGCGTACGCAGGAGAAACCAGCACCTCCTGAAACAGCCAGACCCACCCGTCCCCAGCCCGTAAGAGACACCAAGAGACCGCCCTGCCCGGCCAGGGATGCTGAATCCTGAACACAGCAGCACTCCCTTAAGCATAGGAAATGCACCCTAAAACGGGAACAGCAGTGACCTCTTAATTAACCACTCTGGGCACATCGGAGGGAAATGTACGGAGTAATGTAACAGAAGCAAGGGTGCAGAAACAAGTCCCTACCTCTTCAAAAGATCTGAATGTAAAGACATATATAGATGTGAGTGTGTGTGTACATGTATGTATTATAGTTCGTACCACAACCATAATTAGTCACTCCTCAAACAACACAGGACAGGGGAGGGGAAAAGAGCCACCTGTCCTTAACATCTACATTATAATGGTAGTAGCATGTGCTGTCAGTACTCCCATCTGGACAAGATCTTTCAAACCCTCGAGAACCTCACTGACCAATATTACGTATTATAAAACTCTAAAACAACCATAGAATCACACAGATGCCCCCAAAAGCAAGGCTGGGAGCAGGCAGCTTATGAGCAGCAGCTAAAACAAGCTCTAGTTCTTCAGCAGCTTCAGTGAGGCCAATGCCATAACAGCACTTAAAGCTACCAAAACTCTGCTAGCACCAAGAAGCCCTTGCCAAGGAGCAGCCCCTGGACAGGACAGAGACCCAGCACAAGCACTGAACATGTGCAAAACAAACCTCCTCGGGGCATGGAAGTTAAAAAATGAGTTAGAACAACAAATGCTTTTTAATAAAGATCATCTGTGTCAGTAAAAGCATTGCCAGTTTAGTTTAATTTGGGGGCTGAGATGTAGAGAGTCTCCTGCAGCCCTGAGCCCAGTGAGTGCAAGTGCCAGGAGAGGGTGACCTAAGGGTGACCAGCAGCTCCCTGCAGGCAGGACAGGACAGCAAGGAGGGAACACCACAAACATACTGCTTGTTGAACAGGATTGTGTATTTTCTTTCCTGCCCCAAAGAGCAGCTCTGTCTCAGGTTCTCAATGTGGATATTCAGGAGCCCCACCTGAACTCTGGAGACAAAGGAAAAAGGTCAACTCAAAAGTATTCCTCAAAGAAAATAAAAAAGGAAAAAATACAACCAGAAAACTACTCATTTGCAATGGGAAAAATGAAGTTTACATGACAAACTTGAAACTGTCATCTAATTCAGCATAAACAATGTTTGCATCTAATACATGATGATTCTGGGCAATGACTAAAAGCAATCTGCCATTCATAATAACAAGTAAATGTCAGGAAGTTCAATCACATACAGTACCCACATTTGTAACACAGTATTTATAACTCTCAAGTAGAAAGATGAAGACTGTATTTCAAGTACCTTATGGCTATGGAGCTTTAGAGCCAGCACCAGGTATCCAAGGCCAGGCTGGACAGGCTTGGAGCACTCTGGTCTGGTGGAAGGTGTCTCTGCCCATGGCAGATCGGTAGAATCAAATTATCTTTAAGGTCCCTCCCAACCCAATCCATCTGTGATTCTGCCAAATCTCAAACAAAGTATTAATGTCTGTCCCAAGTCTATTCCTTTCTTGGCTAATCCAGTGTCACAGAACAAAAGAAAAATACTTCTCCCAGCACTAATGGAGCTCAACTTTCAGTTATAACATTTCCACAGAACAGTTAATTGAAGATACACATTTTTACTAGAGTTTACATAACAGATAATTTTCTTAAGCATTACATTAGATTATACTGAGATGGAGCAACAAAAGCTCCAGATTTTCAGAATTGCTGGTGTATAAAATAATTCAGTAGGTCTGATGGCAAAGTGACCGGGCTTACACAGGTCTAACACCCATACAGACACACCCTTAAACATGAGGTTGAGCTATGTTTAACCATGTTTTCTGCAGGTACACAGCACACAGACACTCTTCCCCTTCTGGCACCGGGTGAGCTCAGCCTGGGCTGTCCCTGGGCACACAACAGAGCAGGAGCAGAGCCAGGGCACAGCCTCTACAGGCTGATTGCTCTCCACAGCCCACACACAGGATAAACCCAGACAGGCACAAGCACAGGGCAATAACTACTGCTGGATAATGATTTATAAAGACTGGAATAAGAGAAGTCCAGAATCTTGAATCTCCTGACCCTTGTGAATTGCCATGTACTTCAAATTTAACTTCTATTACTGACATCTTACTGAAAGCTTAAAAGCTCCTGGATATTTGAATAACCAACATGTTAAGAGCATTAACCAGAGTTAATCCAACACCACACAAACTCTAATTGTTAGCAAATAGCAAGATTAACCACATTAATACACTCAAGTTTTCCATTGCATTGAATGACACAGGGAAAACTGGAATAGTGTCAATCAAATTAATCTACTTTTGCACGTGGATAGATAAAATAGATCTCTGGCAAAAGTCACACTCACAACCACCACCATGGTCTGTCCTGTGTATCTGTGGGGTTTCTTTCTGTGTTTGTTTGAAGTGAAATCTTTAAAACTCCCCCCGGGGGATATCTACAACTGTTCTTTTAAATCTGCATGGTACAGAAACACGCATAGGGGAGCAGGGCCATCCACTCGCATCTTCCATGAACTAAAGGCCAGTGATCCAAACAGTTCTTCCTGTGGGCTGAGTTTCATGGAGGCTTGAAAACATCCCACAGGTTTTATCAATCCAGTGGTCTGTGTCAGCTGCAGGCCTTTTCACAGCCATGCTGTGCTGGCACCGTGGAGCAGAACATCCCCAGACTCCCAGTGCCTCCTCCACAACAAGTAACCAGACTGGTGAGAGCTCAGTCATTCCATACAGACTCATGCTCCCAGCCTGATACACCTACAGCTCTGGGCATCTGAGCCCAGCAGCTCAGGGAGTAACTGCAGAGCAGGAGGCTGGTATAAAAAATTGCCTTAAATCAATAAGGTACAGTGTGCTCTGTGGAAAAATAAAAATAATAATGTAATTTTATTTAAGTGCTCATATTTGCAGACAGTAACTTCTGTGACCTAAAGCTCAAGAGCTAAAGGTCAGAGCTGCATGCCCTGCTGTGCAGCAGTGTCTATCAATTCCTCTGAGTAATAAATGCTCTTTCCTCAAGAAGATATATCCTTATTTATGAGCCAAATGCCATGTGATGGGGCACTGCTCTGCTGGGGATGATTCCCAGAATCGCTGGAGAATCAGTCCCAGGAGGAATGTGCCAGGAGAGTGCAAGCTGTCAGTGAGGCAGCTCCAACACACCCTATATTCCATTAGAAAAAAAGAGCCTTCACACCAAGATACTGCAGTCCCAAGACAGTTGTGAATTTACCACCAAGTGAATCCCAGGGGAGCTCAACACACTAATAAATACACAGTGATCTAATAAAAGTATTTGATAGCAGAGGAGACAATGAGAGTTGTTTACATCCTATTTCAGAAATAAAGGGCTAAGGGAGAGCCTTGGAAATTAATTTCAATTTGATCTGGAGAGCAGGTTTTCAGGATTGGTGGGGGTTTTTTTCTCCTCCTTGCTGCCATGCAAATTTCTGTAATAAATGCATCTTTGACCAATGGCCCAATAGTCCACAAAGCTTATTTTCAGTTTTATTCAGAGCTGCCACATGAAAACACCAACCTTGTTTTGGTGATGCTGAGGGAGAGGCCAGCAGAGGTGGCTGGAACTGACTGTGTTCTCCTATGGGATGACATTCTGTGCCAGCAAAGCTCCCACAAACACAGGGCAAAATCCTCAGCTGAGACAAAGCAAAGGCAAATGCTGGGAAGGAGCTCTGGAATCATCAGGAGTGACCTGGAGTCCCACAGGCACAGCTTCCAGTGGGAGCTCAAAGCCTCAAACCCACCCCTCAGGGGTCCATGAGCCACACGTGGCACCAACAGCATCCAGCAAGGATGGAGGGCCAAGGGCTCCATGGCACAGAGCCCCCAGGGAGCACACCTGGCCCTTCTGGGGCTCAGGAGACAGCCAAGTGCTGGGCACTACACGCTGCTTCCCACTCTTTGCTCCTCACAGAGGGAAGGGAGTCTCTGCCCCGTGCTGCCCATCAGGAGACTGGGGGCAGACAGCTGAGGGGGGGCTGGTACAAGCAATGTGCAGCCACAACTTGAGGCACCACAGGGTGGTCCCACCTTGCTCAGCTGAGGTGAAGGGACCTGAAGACTCTTCTCCTGACAGGTGGCACGGAGGCAACCTCATCCACTGCTGTGTGTCACAGCCAGGTATCCCTGAGCAAAAGCAAAGGTTTTGGGTTTGCTTTACACAGGAAGGATGGGGGGGAACCACCCACCAACAAACCAACTGAACACAGGAAGCCTCAGTTGTCCCATATGTATTATAACTGACATATTGCTTATTCAGGAACCAATACTTTTCCCGCCTGCACCCTTGGGATACCCCAGAACAAAGTTTAGGGGATACAATTGCACTTCACATGCAGTTGCTATAAGAGCAAAAATTCATGATGAAAATATCTAGATGATTCTTTATGGTAAAACTAAAGCATAAAGGGAGAAATAGGAATCTTCAAAACCATGGACAATTCAGAAGAAACAATTTAGAGAAACAAAGTTCTGAAAGGAAAACATGTTTGCTCAATTAATAAAACACTGCTGATGCAGTTTCAAGGAAGCCAAAGCACCAGAACTGATATATGCAACTGGAAATAACCATCCTCAGTATTCCCTTAAGTTTCCACAAAAGGCCATCAGACATCTGGCAGAGAGGCAAGCTTAGAAAGAAATAAATTGGCAGAGATGTGTGCAGCCCTTTGCATCCAGCCAGCTTCAGCAGAAGCAAAATCTCCAATGAAATACAGATACTTTATTACTGCTTTCAAAACAGATCTACATTTAAATCTGGCATTTATATTCATTTGGAAATCTAAATAACAAGCAGTATTGAGGCAGTGATTTTAGATGTCTGTAATGCTGGTATCTCCACATATTTATTTGAGTATATAAATCTTAGGGATTGTATTTGGGCCCCAGTCACAGAAAAGAGGCTGTTGTTATATTGATCCATTCACAGTTGCAAGGTCCTTGGGCTTCTACACATAAAAACTGGATGTACAGTCAGTGTTTCTGATTTCAGTCAGAATACACCTTACAGTAACACACCAGGGCTGAATCCTCTTGTTACAGTGGAAAAACAAGCAAAAATCCCAAACACAGTATGTTTTGAAAGAGAATGTTTTCCTGTTCTCCCACCCCTCAGACAAAAATGCATTTTATAGTATAAAGTGGAATTTTAGCAGCTGTCATGAAAGAAAATAAAGAGTAAACACATGAGATGAAACAAAAAATACATTCCCAACTGATTTGTGCAAAATTATTAATTCATATGAAGTTACTACAGTGTCAAAAAGAAAAGGTGGCAGTTCTGGAGTTCCAGAAACCCTTCACTGCACTGAGCACTGATGGGCAGCAGCTCAGCATTCCCATGAGGGACACCAGTCCAGTACTGCCCAGGAGCAGGGTGGGCAGCACCCCTGAAGGCACACCTGCTGCCTCACCCTGGAAAAGGACAACTACAGAAAGGCCTTATCAATCCCCAACCCCTCTAGTTACATGCACAGATCTTTCCTCATCATGGGGCGAGGCAGAAGCAAAGCTCACTGCTGTCACCGAGCAATCCTTCTTTTCCCACTTCTTTTCTGAATTTCAGCTCCCGCTGGCAGCAGGAGAAAGGCCCCTGCCGTGAGCTCAGGCAGGTGTGTGATGCCCGTGCCATGCCCAGCAGCACTGCCCGTGCCGTGCCCCTCGGGGCAGGGCAGGCCCTGGCCAGTGCTGCAGGCTGCTCCGAGCACCGGCCAGCCCGGCCGGGCACTGGGGCTGCAAACACAGCAGCCACGGGGCTGGGTGACACCTGCCACACCTGCTCCATGGCACCTGAGCGGGGGGTCCCTGCCCACCCTGCAGGCCCCCACTGCAGGCTCTCAGGGACATGTCCAGGGGCTGGAGCATCCCCGAGGATGCAGACCTGCAGCCCCCTGCTCAGGCCCTTCCCCACCCCTCCCTGCACCCAGCCTTCCTTCACTAGGCAAAAAAAAATTGTTCCTGTGCATATAAACTCTTCAGGGTTTCACTTTGCCTTTTTTGCCATTAACTTCAAAGTAAAAGTCAACTCTCCTGTGGGTGCGTTTCCACAGGAAATCCTGCCCCTTGTTCACTCTTATCCTTAAAGAGAACCATTTCCTTTGGCTTGAAAGCAAACTGCCTGTAGCCCTGTGCCACAGTGAATACTGTTTAACACTAAATATAGACTCTGAAGGAAGGAAACATCAGGCAGACAACAGCAGCAAGGAGTGTCAGCGTGCAGTGCTGGATGAACAGACTCTGTTAACACAAAACCTGCAGAATAACCAACAGTGAGATCAGAGCTTCTCTGGAGTTTGGAGGGAAAAAAAAATCCACTGTTGCTGAAAATAAATTTTAAAAATACCCTAAGCAACAAAAGTATGCACAGATCAGGAAGACACTCTGCCAGCACTCCAGCATCACAGGATCCCAACTGATTCTCCTCATGTTAATGGTTACATCCACTTGAGCATTTTATGTTTTTAAGCATGTGGACTTTGCTCAGCTCTGAAAGCCTAAGGTTGCACAGAACCCAGCACGCACTACCTGGTGTCCCCTTCTCTACTGATCACCCCGTGCCCCAGCCCCACAGCTCCTCAGCCCAGCCACTCTCAGCTTTCCCTGGGAAAGTGAAACCTTATTCATAATAGCCCAAACACAGCCTCAGGAGTTTGTGTGCCCAACCTGTGACACGAATAGTGGCATCTAATTCCAGTTCTGTGTTCAAATCATCGTGCTGTTCCCATGACACAAGGCTCCTGAGAGCAGCAGTGTAAGCCAAACTGGGAGCTGCTGTACCCCTTTGATGATTTCCACTCAAACATCTGGCTGGGAAAGGAGGATGCTGGAGCTTGCCAGTGCACCAGTTCCCATGCTGGGACTTCCCAGCGGGTACCAAGTCCGGGCTATCCCCCAGCTCCCACTGCAGGCACCATCCCCACGGCTGTCTCTGGCAGCAGTGACCTCCCCTCCTGCACAGGGTCCTTCCAGCCTGGCCCCACAGACAAATTCTGAGCTCCACACCTCCAGCTGTATGTGCCAACATCGCTAAACAAGGAAAACAAAACTAATAGAGTACATTTCTTGTGCAAAACAAATGGCAACAAACTCAAATTGAATACCCAGTCCAAAAGTCTTTGCTTTTGCCCAAAGAAGTGCAATAAAGGTTATCCACGTACAACTAGAGGTCAAAAGATAAAGCCTGATTTGTTCCCTGGTCCCATTGTATATGGCCAAATGAGCCCCCTGTGCTCTGGAACACACGGACAGTGTGGGGCAGCACTCCCAGCACAGCTCAGATGCTGTGCTACCCTGTTCCTGTCCCTATTGACAGCTATTCTACATTCCCCCCTCTTTTCACATTGTGTTGATACATATTTATCCAATTTCCATTTGTCTCCCATTCAAGCTCTTCCAAACCCGTTACACTCAGCAGGACAGTACATTCCACAAGGACCATTTTCCCCCAGCATCACTGTGGATGTGACAGCCCAGAAGTCTGTGACCACCCCCAGAGGGGAGCACCAAAACTCTCACGGCTCTCAGGGCACACACAGTGTGCCAGGCACTATACCCAGCACACACACTGCAGCCTATGCCCTCCGTAATTCTTTAACTACAAACACATATATGTATTTTTATATATGCAAATATATGTTAAAATTATATTAACTGTGAAGACTGTAAGAGTACAGGGAGCTCAGCAGGCTAGAAGCCAGCATAGAAGGCTGTTTGAGTACACAGGCTGTTCAACTCCTCTCAAACTTTTACTGGGTCCCCCTGAAAGTTTTGTAGATTTCCACAAGGCTTTGTCCTGCAATAGAGCAAAAACATCTCCTGACAAATCCAGTGTGAGAGCAATCAAGACAGGAAGCTTTGGCCAAAAACAAATAAACAAACCAAGCAAACCAGAAGTCAGTTTCCCACTATTGACACAAAATGTCTTGGCAAGGCTGAGCAAGCCACGGGGTTTTACATGAAGTTAGGCAGTAATGGAACTAAATGAAGAGACATGACAAGGAGCAAAGGACCTGTGAATCTGGCGGGCCAGACAGGATCTGTGTTTGAGCACAGGCCAGACAGATGGACGCAGAAGGTGGGAAAGCCTTTTACAGTAACCAGGTGCAAAGCAACAACCCCAGCGAGTCAGGCAGCAGGACTGACCATCGCCTGGGCAGAGGATTAGCAAGGTCATGACTGAGCCTGAACTTGGGGAGCCAGAAAATCATTGTCTGCACTGGGGTTGGTAGAACCACTCCGGTAGGACTCATTGGGAAGTTGGCACCAGCAGAAAGCTTCACAGATAAAAAGAGCAGAACAAAAATCACAAGACTTAGCAATATACAAACCCACAGGTAAAGGAACAACAACAACAAAATACACACACGGAACACCTAGAAGCGTTTTTCTCCAACTCATTAAATAGCACTTTGCTCTTCTACACCCATCTACAAAATTATTCACAAGACACAGCCAGGAATAGAGACTTCCAATTTACAAGTTACATCTCCGGAATGTTTTTCCTCATTGTAACCATGTCTTGCTCAGGTAAGAGAGAAGACTGCAGCAAGAGAATTGATGCATACATTTCCCCAGAACTACCAAATTCTTCACAACCTGCTGTACATACACAGTCTGGCACACTGGACTCGAACAAGCACATGCTTGAAAATTAAAATCCAAGTCAAGCACTGCAAGCGCACGTACCCTGGAACCTACTTGTCAGCAGGAAAAGTGTTTCAGAGAAAAGCACTCCCTTTTTTTACACAAGATCCACTATCCATGCTGCTGACAAGACAGTCTTGCAGGAACAGAGGGAAGGCATCCTCAGCTGAGAAACTTACTTTCCATCTCCAACCCCCCCTATAATTAGCAGTAAGGGTGAGTCTGCCACAGGGATGGGCCCTGGGAAGGGAGGTGACTCCACCCTGCACTCCCCTGGAACTTTCTGCAGCTGCTGTGATCACACTGCTGCTGCTAAGGGGTCGGACAATCCTGTGTTATGTACGAGAAATTTAACAAGCCAAGCACAAAATCCCATTTCCACAAACATGTTGTGGACACATTTGTTCAACCAGGCTTGGTCCAACATTAAAACCAAATGCACTGCATGGTGAAGTACCAGTGGAACCCCCCAACAATCAGCCAGCAGTAACACTACTGCAGCCAAAACTCATCCTGTGTCCGTGGCTCCAGAAATTCAAAGCCACCATGGAAAATATTGTATATTTAAACCTAACTATTCAGAGATATCCTGTTTGCAGTGAGGTAACACCTCTATTTTTCTCTGTCACAAGGAAGTGCACTTCACCTAGTATCAACATTCCTCACAGTGCTGGAATGGCTCTTTTCCTGTTTAGGAAAATGGGTTTCAGCCTTCAATTAAACTCTGAAAAAAGTAAGGGCAACTTTATTGACTTTTTCTCCATGAATTTTTTTTCATATTTTGAAACATTCCAAATGAATTGTGGGTTACAGTGGGAAAAGTCACCTGGAGTTCCCTCTGATTCCTCAGTTTTCCTGACCTGAAAGAGATGAAACTGCCATGGACTCATCACTGGCTACCATAGCACGAGGATGCATTTCAGGACAATGCTGCATATCTGGGGACACACTCACAAGGACAGCTGTACATGTTTTTACATGCCTCTCTAGGAAAGCTCTGAAAGCATATATTTATGCTGAAATATGTTAATTTTATTTTAAAAGTGAGAGTAAAATTGTCCTTAAATTCAGGATTGAGAATTAGGATTATCAACACAATTGTCATTCCCTCAGGCTGGAAACTGCCCCACAATCCTCAGGCTGGAGCTGCTGCCTTCCAGCAGAGAGAGCCTACAGGCAGCATGAGAGAGAATGGAGGCTGCAGCTCAGGAACCACCACCCTCGAGCAACCCTGTGCATCAGACCCTCTATATTGCCATTTCTTCTTTCTCTGTGCCACACTTTTCTACTTTGACAAACTGTTCTCCACCTCGTGGCACCAACACAATCTACAGCCCATTCCACAGGAAAAGAGTTATGGAAACTGTCAAAACCTACAGCAAATAATTCACCATCACATTAATTTCCTTTAAACAATAGCAACTGTTTCCATCCTTGAAACAGATTCCGTTTTTCAGAGCAGCTCAGCACTAAAAACTTGGTCTCTCACCAATTCCAGCCCTCCTGGAAGAGCACAGCATTTGCCAACACACCTACCCCAGCAGCCCCACCTTGGGTCACCAGTGTCCCACCATGAGGAGCAGAGCCCGGGCACACCCAGGGTCCTCCCAAAACCCCTCTGACACAGAGGCACAAGGAGGAGTTTTAGTAGGTGGCCTGAATGATGACTTAAACTTCAGATCCACACAAGAAATTCTATTTCCTCCCTCAGAAAAGTTAAGACCTGTACTCGACTGCTGGATTAATTTCTTTATTCACAAAGTGAAGTGCAAGTCAGGGCACTTCACTTGGTATTTTAAGAAAACAAGTGAGAATTCTCTTCCTGCTCTGTGCTTATAGCCTTCTTACATGCCCAACTGGATTTTGTTTCCTCTTTAATTTTTCACACAGATATTTTCCATAGTAACACAAAATTTACACAAGTGCAGTTACAGGTTAATAAAAATAACGACCTTTATTTATTAATGCACTCTTAGTTAGATCTTACTTAGGATCTGGTATATGCAGGCTGTCGTATACCTGTTTTATACTTCTACTTGAAACTAAAAAGGTTTGATACACTGGGATTAGCTACATCCATCCCCATACATTGTCCAGTCATATCAAAACAGAAGCTTCAAACTTTCTCCCAAACTCCATAGCAAAACATCAGCTTCTCCATACTTCTTTTTCTGGGGCTCAAGAGCTCAGTTTTCCACCTGAGCTGCCAAGCACAGGTGTCCTCATGTGACAAGTACACCATGAAGGTGCTGACAGTGGAGCTCAGTGTTAGCTCACCTGCTTTGCCACTTACTCTATTTTGAGAACAGACAGTTCAAAGTGACAGGGCACAGCTTAATATATGCAAAATAGACCTACTCTTGTATTTAACCATAACTGGCCTGTCAGAGATCCTTAAAGGCACGCCAAATATCTGAACCATGTTAAAACTCCAGAATTTTCCTCCCATTCTCCAATTTCCAATCTTTAATTAACAAGAGGATATTAGCCATGCTGATAATGTCACAGTTCATACAGATTAGAGTGCAAAACACTGTAAATGATGCTGTGAGCAGCCCTGAGGGTTCAGCAGGGCTCTGGGGGCTGCAGCCTTCCTTGGGTCTGAGTCTCGTCACCTGAATGATGCCTGAAGCTGCCACGTGCTGCTTCAGAGCCAACAAACACAGCCCCCAAGCAGAAATTAGGGCACAAGGAACCTCACCAGGCCCAGAGGAACAAGGATGTGGTGGTGGGGCAAGGCATTTCCCCAGGGAGCAGCACCCTGGTTGTTTGCAGCCTGTTGCTTCCAGCAGCCTGCCGGGGCTGGCCCTGGTTGGTCCTGGGGAGCTGCTGTCCCTGTCCCACAGCCAGGCCAGGGTTTGAAGGGGTCCCGTTTTCAGTGGGACAGCACAGCTCTGATGGGCATATTTACACACACCCTTCTGTGCAGCCTCACAGCCAGGAGTCAGTCAGTATGAAAACAAGAGATTCACAGCCAAATCCCAGCTGGGGTTCCCCGAGCATCCATCAGACTGGGCTTCTCCCTGGCACCATCCCACACAGATGGGCTGTCAATGAAGTGACCCAGATTATACATGCTCAACATGGTTCTCCACTTCAGCTGTGACTTTTATGCTGTAATTATATTTACAAACCATTGACAGGAGTGTACATGGGCAGATTCTCAAATCCCAGACAGAGCCACACACATAAAATTAACCACGAGTACTCTGGCTACAGACTGGTAGAAATGGTGCTCAGGGCAGCCCCAGGATCTAACCAAGCTACAGGCTGCAAATTCACTGACCCCAAAGGAACACTATGCCTATATACATGAGGTGGGGGTACACCTGTGTATCCATCTCTCTCTCTGCTATGAGGAATTAAAGTCCTTGAGGTGCAAACCCTGCCACTGGCAGACTTTTGAGTGACTCTTCTGGCTATAACAGCAAGACAACCCATGGTGCTGCTGGGATTAATTACACAGAGGGCAGACAGCAAGACCATGCAGGTTACAGGGAACAGCAGTGGAAACAAGTGTGTACTAAAACCAGCACTGCCAATATCAGGGTGAAGATTTCACTGACTTTTAAACGCCAAGCAAGCTGATAGGGTCAAAAGTTAATTAAATACCTTTTACTTCCAGTTATCTGCCAGATTAGATTACTATACGGTTAAAGTAGGAGCAAGAAGGGTCTAAGACCATCATTCCGTATTTACAAAAAGAAATATTTTCAGTTTTTAATTACAAAACCCCTCAGTTGCACTGGCATTTTTAGGGAGTTTCCTAGAAAACTTGGATAACTATGGATTAGGGGTTTTTTTAAGTTCTTCATTTGCAGTTCCAACGCAACCACAAAACTTAGAGACAAAACCACTCAGTAGCCTGAAAACCCAGAGTCAAGGTTACTCAGGAAATATCTTCTAATTTCATCAGAGGTGATCCTGGAAGCAGCCCTAGGCTTCCAGAACAGAAGTGTATTGTTGAAGGCAAGTGCCTGCCATTCAGAGCTCTTCAGTGGGGCTGTTGAACACCAACTATTAGCAAAAAGGAACAGTGAGAAAGAAAAGCATCATTGTTCCCACACTGACCAAATCTTGCATCTACTGTAAATACATCATAAACACTTAACAGCACAACGCCTTTGTATCTTCTGTACCTACGCAAACATCTCATTATGGTTTTACTTCCCTTTCAGAAGGCTCTCACATCCCAAAACATTCCTTCCTATCAATTTCTTGTTGACAAAACAAGAACAAAATCCTGATTTCTTCCCCTTACTATTGATAGGAGTGAGCCTGCTGAATCTTCTCTGAAGGAAGCCACCAGGAGTGATGCACTCCAGCCTTAAAGACAGGTATTTAGCCCCTAAGATCAAACTCGAGCTAGTCTGAACACAGCTGTTCAAAATCAACAGATTGTTTCTGAAACCACTGCTACCAAACAGTATAAAGGTGCAAAAGACATAGCGTTTTTAACTGGTGTCATATCTCTAAGTGTGACTTAATGCATTAAACAGACATTTCCAGCACAGGAAATAAAGCAAATATACCAATTAAAATATTTTTTAAATATCAATAAAAATATTGAGGACTTGGTCTCCAAGTCCATTTTGGAGCTTTTGAAGCATTTTAACCTGCACTTCACCCTGTGTTACCCAAGATACATTATTTCGCACAGAGACACAAAGCTTTTAGCACAGACCTCAACAGCGCCCAAGGCAAAGCCAGAACAGATGCTGAACTGTCAGGCTTGCTGTTCCCAAGCAAACAGCTTTGTCAGGCTGCAGACCAGCAGGAGAGCAGTGCAGTGAATTCCAGCTCGCTCCATCCAGGAAAACAGGGAAATGCAAGCCATGAACCATCCCCAGATACAGCTTCTGTTTTCCCTTAGAGAGCATTAACCCCCAAACACTTCCCCCACTTACTTCAGATCTCATGGAATACTTAAATTTTCTCAAAGTCCCAAATCCCACTCTGTCAGCTGGCACCAGGCAGCTCATCCCCACCTGCTTGGCCCCACAGCCCATCACTGTCCCTCCCCTTGGGTGGGTGAGGGGTGGTCAGGTGCCCCAGCCCGCCCCGCTCGGCACCTGTGGAACGTGAGGGTGCAGAGGAGCAGCCAAGGAGCCCCTGAGTCACTTCAGTGCATTCCCACCACTGGACATCTGCCCTGGCACTCCAGCTCTGCCTCACCTGCAGAGGCAGCCCAGGCTCATGGGCCACCAAAAGCCACCAATACAGCTTTTCAGCAGGGCACTGGGGAAGAGAACTGAGGGGTCATGGACTGAGAAGACCTGCCCTAAATTCCACTCTCCCCCTCAGTTTGCCCAGCATCTTCCTCTAGAGCAAGTCCCATTTCTGTGACAGTATTTGAAACCAAAACAGAAAAAAAGAGGTCCTCAACAGTGCATTAATCAACATGGATATGTATCTAAAGGAATTCTACTGGGAAAACAGGAAAATATCTGCCTGGGCTTCCTAACTGTGGAAACACTCTAAACTTTTGAACTGGTTTGTTCAGGCACTCAGCAGATGACCACGTGCACACTGAATGGAGCCACCCAGATGTCCCTCAGTGCTGCTGACCAGGATTCCAGGGAGAGCTGCCCACTGCCCAGCCTGGACGCCGTGGGACACAGAGCTGCCCTGGCAGGCACAGCGGGCAGACACGGCACAGACACCTCACTGCCAAGCACAGCCTCCGTGTGCCTGCTGAAACAAACGCCAGCTGCTGTCAGACCAGCCCAGGCACCTCCTGGAGGGAGACCATTCCCTCACATCCTGCCCTCAGTTCTGTCCCAGCCTTTGGTGTTGGCCACTGTTGTACGCCCTGTCAGGGATGATTTATTAGTTCCCTGGTACATGTAAGAGCATCTCCCTCAATCATTTTGTACAAGAGCAAGAGGAAGACATAAATGTAACAGAGACATATCTGGAGTTTATTACCACATTGAGAGTCTGAGCTGAAGGTTGAAAAGTCTTTTCCTCAGCCTTATTAACAGCAGAGAAGCAGCCTTCTGATGTCGACACCCAGCAGGCAGCTCATGTCCAAACAGTTTCTGATGCTGCTATACACAAACCTGAGCTCTACCACAGCCAAAGCCAGCACAAAGCCTGATGTCCTGCAAAACTGGCCACAGGCAGAGCCACTGCAGTATTGGGACCCAAAACACCCAGAGCCCTGGCAAGGCTGCGATCCACCGTGCTCAAATCGAGAGTAGGTAAATCCTGAAAAGGTTTTGCCAATGCCATTTTGGCCCCTCCACCTTCCCAGCTGCTGCAGCTCAGTCAGGGAAGCTAAAAATACCTTACTTTCTAAAAATCCCTTTTCCATATGAGGCGGAGCTGTGGTTACCACAGAGATGGCACCACACAATCCCCCGAGACCGTGCCACATCACCGTGACTGGATGGAGCTCCCAAAGAAGCTCCTGCAGAAGCTGAGCCCGTGGCTGCAGCCAGGCTCACCCCCATGGCCATCACAGCTGCCACAGCTGCACAGACAGGGGCTGGTGACCGTCCCCCAGGAATATCAGCCTGGCTGCCTGGCAGAGAAGGGAGGAGACTCCCTCTTTTTGGAGCAAACATGCACAGAAACCACTGCCTTACATTCCAAAGTATTCCATAAAGCATCATTTGAGTACCAATTCATTCACACGTGATCTTGCTTATGAACGATTAATCCTGATGGACCAGACAACTATTAAGAATTCTTTCCATTTTCTATCTTATTGTCAAACACAGTAATTCTTCAAAGCCAGGAAGACTGCAGGCACACAGCCCTCCTGACAGAGCCAACAGGCTCCCAACAAATCCAACGAGCCATGGTGTTCCTCATCATGCAAAGCTGAGCCTGCTTTGAACCTTTCAAAGTCCAAGAAGAAAATGTCACTGGTATGTTTCTGAAAGATGTGTCCTATTTTAGTGCAAGGGATTGAAAACTACAGTTCTATTGCTCTACTGATATGTGAACAGCAGGAAAAATGCTAAGAGAAAGGATGGTACAGTGTAAAAATGAGGACATGTACAAAATAGATACCTCAACAAAAAGAGGAAAAAAAAGAAAAAATATCCCTGCATAGAAGACTTACCAAAAAATCATCCCAGATTAATACATTCTCTGCACAGCCTTGTAGAAAGCTTGATATTTCAACCATCAGGAAGAGATATTAAAAGACCAGGCAACAGGGTGCTTTTGAAATAAGAAACCACCAGATTTCCCAAGAACATCCTTAGTATAAAAAGCAAATGAATACAAAGTCAAACCATCCTCCTCAAATCCATGCCCCACAGCAGCTGAGTGCTAGATATCCCAGGTCAGATCCCTCTACATGTCCTCACACAGCCTGTGACAGAGATAGCTCTCCATCCAAGCCCTGAATTTTAGAGAAGAAAGACTATGATTCTCCATTTACTGGACCTGGTTTTAATAAACTCACTGATTTCAAAAGACTTTTAATCAGTCCAGTTTTAAGGATGTACATCAGTAACAAGAGTGACAATTAATTCAATTAATAATTAATAAAAAGCTTACTGTACATGTCTTCATCCAAAGGAAAAAGGGGGAAAATATGAAGTCAGTCAATCACATTATGAATTCCTGGGAAGTCCGGATACATAAGCTACTCCGTGGACAGGAAAAAAAGAAGGAGTTTTCCCCTTGCCTTTAAAAAGTCAGTGTTGCCAAACACTGGAGCAAGTCCAGAGGAGGCTTCTGTGCTGCTCCCAGGCTGGAGCCCCTCTGCTCTGGAGCCAGGCTGGGAGAGTTGTGGCTGCCAGCCTCAAGAAGAGAAGGCTCCAGGGAGAGCTTAAAGCTCCTTCCAGTGCCTAAAGAGGCTCCAAGAGAGCTGGGGAGGGACAAGGCCCTGGAATGACAGGACAGTGGGAATGGCTTTCCGCTGCCAGAGGGTAGATGTAGGTTGGATAGTTACAAGAAATTCTTCCCTGTGAGGGTGGACAGGCCCTGGCACAGGGTGCCCAGAGCAGCTGTGGCTGCCCCTGGATCCCTGGCAGTGCCCAATGCCAGGTTGGACATTGGGGCTGGAGCACCTGGACTGTGGGAGGTGTCCCTGCACATGGCTGGGGTGGAGGGAGAGGAGCTCTGAGGTCACTTCCATCCCAAGCCCTCCTGTGGCTCTGTGAAACACTGAATACCAGGGTGCAAGCCACTGACACTAAAGCAGGGTAACAGTTGCTTGTCTGCTCCCTGAGATCTGTCCCCTGTGCAGGACAGGTAACACCCTCACACAGGGCACACCTGCAAGTATCATTTCTTTCCTTGGTTTCCTAATGGTTCCCACACTGCCCACAGGAACAGTGCCACCAGCCCTGACGGGTAGAGAGCCAAGGTTGTCTTAAACTCAGCAGCCAGAACCAGTCATTAAATCCATACTTAATGGGAATCTTCAAATTAGCGTCACACATGATACCAACTGACAGGAGTTTTCTGTAGAGTCTAAAAATCCAGCAGCTCTGTTTCTGTGAGGTTCTCATTCCTGCATAATTTAAAACAGGCAGTCTCTCTCCCTCTCTCTCTGTGTCTCTTTTTCTCCTCCCCGCCCCATTTCTCATTCCTGTCAGTACATACAAACATTCTGCAATAGCTTTCAGAGTTCAAAAGGAACCACAACATCACAGCTGGCTTCTAAAAAGTTTCACCTACATTCCCATACACTGGCTGTAGAACTTTTAAATTAAATATTTCTCTTCTCAGCAGATTAGATTGCTGAGAGAAAGCAGATGCCAGGAGAGCTGGGAGCACCATTACCGCCAAGGGCCCCTGCAATCCCTGGGAGTTAATTAGGTGAGATAAGAATGACGATGACGGCACAGAGCAACCCACAGGCTTTGCTGCAAATCAAGGGGAGGAACACTGAAAAGCTTTGCAAAGCCTGTCTGCTGGCACACCTGAAACCCAGCTTAACCCCAAAACACATGAATAAAACATGCTGGCCAGGCACCTGAGAGACAGGCACATCGGGAACAGCTTGCAGGACAAGTTGAATCTGCTCTTCCCTTCATCAGCATGGAGAAAGCTTCTCAGGGAGCTTTCTCAGGGCCGTGTGCTTGAAAGCAACAACAGTTACCTGTCCAACACCCTCTCCAGAGCCTTAATAAAAGCTCTGGTCCCATCTCCTCCTTCACTGCCATGGAAATCTGCATCTTAAGGATGAAGCTTGGGAAGAGTTCCAGACAGCTGGACCCATTTTGTTTGTGCCACCTTGGTTGTTGTGCTCTGACCACCTGTGATGCCCAGGGAAAATAAAAGGATCTACTTGCAGAGCACAGCCCTAATCTGTGTTTGCAAAGCTATACAGAGAAGGGAGAAGCCAGAGGAAGGTTGGAAGAGAAAAAAAAAGCAGGAATTGAGTCATGTCCGAATTGACTGAAGACAAACAAATGAAGGAGGCTGTTCCCTGCCTAAAAAGTGCACCCCGAACATACACCACTGTACCTGGCCACAAAGTCTTTACCTGGAGCTCTGGCTTTGAATCATGTCACTGCAGAATTAATCTCTGAAGATGCCGCATGTCCCACGGACAGCTGCTGCTGAAACCACTTCACAAAGAGAAGGACTTATCAGAATTTCAGCCCTCTGGCACTAAAGTACCTTTGTGGAAGATGAAAAAAAAGTCCCAAAATGGCAGTTTTTATGCTGCTGGATATCTCCTTGCACTGAGAACACTTGAACTACATTACAAAAGTCCATGGGAAAAAAGCTTCACTGTATGAGTTAGTAAACACTGCACCCTGTCACTCAAACCCAGCCTTCTGGTTAGTCTTTCCATCTCTGTTTTACCTAAGAGGCATGTACATGTTTCTATCACTACAGCCTTAACCTGAAGATACAGTGCCCTGTCTATGTACATCCATGCACAATTCTTGATGAAGGCAAACAAAATACAATAAAAATATTGCACTAGAACATAAAACTTGGTTTATCAATTTTCAGAAATCTGTCCAAGGAGATGGTTCAGGAAAAAAAATAAAATCCAGTAACATTTTCAGGCAGCTGCTAACTGCAGTCACAGCATTCGTGCTTGAGGATCAGCTGGAAATCCACAATATTTGCACTGTCACACAGAACATCATGAGAGAGGCTCCCAAGGAGCGTGGGAATGGAATGGCAGAGTTTGAAACACACACGGCCAGTCCTTTACAGGCAGTGGTGCAGCAAGATCATTTTCACACAATAACTTTTCCAGTAAGTACTACAATTTGAGAAGAAAAAGACATTTCAGTGAGTATCTGAAAAAAAGCATATTAATCCCTAACACAAAAAGGTCTCATCAAAACCTTAAAAGATTTGCTAAGCACATTATTAATGCTTTGCCTGTCTGCTTTGATTATATTTGACATAGTTTCCATATGGAAACTTACACTAAATTTCATCAAGAGCTTTACTTTGTTTAAAACATCAATCCATCCAATGTAATAAATATTTGCAGATATATGAAAACATCGCCTTTGTGGGTTATCCTTATACAGAAGAGTGACAGAATTCACACACAGCTTCACTCCAATGCTTCCTACTTTCTTCCTGAATAATACACACCTTTATCCTCCAACCCAATCCTCAGCTGTTTCACTTTGCATACAGCTATTTTGGCTTCACAGCTTCTACCTGTGGAAAATCCTGTTTGTTTTCTTTGCACCAAGAGGCTTGAGGGGTCACTGGAGTTACTTACATAGATAAACCTTATGAAATCTCCCATCAAAAAGAAAAAAAAATAGATGTAACAGCAACAGACTAATCATCCAAGTTAAAAAACCTCAAAACATAGAGCTGATAAACCAGTAAGACCAGATACTACAGATACTAATCCTGTCATCTTTCCATTCCTGTCTTCCCTTTTACACAGTTAGTTTTTGCATGATATTTAATGAAAACCCACTAATTTATGCAAGAAATAGAAGCAGCCATGTCAAGGTCAAAACTTGGATAAATAATTTCACATCATTTTCATTAGGACTGTCATTACAAGTTCACGTCTAACACTCAAAAGCACCAAGTTATGATGCTCTCAGGAATCAGCCAGGTAAGCACCTGGCCCCATGTCACCCTAAGCTGAGCCCAGAGCCCTCAAACAGCCCCTGGTACACGAATACCAGTGTCACACCAGCACTGGCAGGGCTGTGCCCCAATGCTTCAGCACAATGCTCCTTCCACCCACTGCTGGGAGTCCCACCAGAAACACAGGAAAACCTGCATCACCTGCTCCTGTCCCAGCCTTGGGATACAGCCATCTGTACAACTGTGAGATTCAGCAGCTTTAAAACACTGAAGGCCGGGCTCAAAACATGATGAAAATCCATGAACTGAGAAGAGAAGTGCACTGTAATCTTTTTGCTCACTAAATATAAAGATGTGATGGTTCATCTCCCCGACAGGCAGGAAGGACTGACATCAGTATGAAAGATACACATTGCTGCAACATACCAACTAATAAAAATCATCCTAAAGGAGGAATACAGCAGTTGTGCTTACCTTTAGCTATTTGCCAGGTTTAAAAACCAGCAGAGTATTAAACTTGGCTATCTTGAAAACACATTCTGCTTGACAAAATAAAAAAAAGGTCTATTCTAGGCACGCTAGTCCTAAACACTGTTCAACTACCAAACTTAGCAGTTACTTGGTAAAAGTCCAGGAACTGCACGTTTTCATTTCCCTGTTCTCTCCTGCGCTCCACGACGGAGCGCGGCCGTCATCACCAAAGGAGCAGCAGAGCTCTGGGCTCACACTCTGCTCACAGGCACCAGCCACGCACAGAGGCTGCCAGCAGCTTCACTCAAGAACTGCTGCTCTCACAAACCTAACTGCTGGGAGTGTCTCTGCCGAGCTTAAAAAAAGAACAGCAACTTGAGAGAGAAAACTAAAAGAAAATCCAGTTCATGGATGGCAAGCAGAACTTCTTGTGGCTAGAGAGTTCAGGAGGCCTTGCCAAGCAATGATGGCAGACATTTCAAAAAATATTCAATTAAACAAAATGAGGTAGAACAGAAATTGCAATTGACTCCTTTTTTAAAGGCCAAATTGGATGCTGCCGTGTTTGCAAAGAACACTCAAAGAAGTAAACAAGATGCAGTGATAAATTCCAGCGAAAGTCTGAAGCACTGCTCAATGAAAGCAGGGCAGTTCTGCTCCCTGCCTCCGTTTGTGCTCTGCAATTCATCAGAGGAGCAAATGTCAGGCAGTCTGGAGAGAGAACACTTCAGAGCACTGCGCCCCTCAATTTTATCAGCACACCTGCTGGGCCAAACCCCCACCATGGCAGGCACTTGCAGGGTCCCACGAGGAACACAGGCTTTTCCAGAACTGCTTCTTGCCATCCTTCACTTCCACAGCAAACCCAGCCGTGTGCTGACCTCCCCTTCAGACCTGCATCGAGCACTGGGTTAGGGCACTGACATGTTCCCAGCAGCACAGGAACTAACGGGGGGAACTAATTAATTAACTAATCAATTAATGTGCCAAACAAACATGCAGAGCGCGGCCACTTCGCTGATGGTGCGGCATTCCCTGAAGTAATCTCACCTCTATTCCTACTTACAATATTTAAGCAAAACCCAGCATGTTCTGAGAAGAGCAGCAGAGCTGTAGGGCAGGCTCTCTAAATCCAACCCACACACTGCCAGCAGCAGGCACCCACAGCTCTGCTCACACTGCAGTCACTGCTTGTCAGGTGCCCCAGACGTTTAAATAATCTCTGTTAATGCCACGTCCTTTGGCATTTGCTTTGTATTTTTCCCACAAGGTAAGACACTTGCTGTACTCCAGGTTCCGCATCAGGCACTGAATTTTAGGGAGGTTTTGCAAGCAGTTTGTTTTCCCATATTGAGACCTTGTCTACATTCTATCATGTACAATGCATTTATACTGTCAGTTGTACTTGGGGCTCTCCAGGCACCATAACGTTAATTAACCACAAATACTACCTGAGCTCAGTTCAGTTGTTGCTCCTGTTTGAGATCCCTAAACCAGTACATCTTGCAGTATCCTACAGAAATATTTATGCAACATGGCTCTGGACACAAGAACTTCCATTTTATTCATCTTTGAGGCACAGGCAATGATAAAAGGAGGAGAAAGATACAAGACAGAAGGGAGAACACTGCTCCAAGAAAACTCACTACCACGGAGCCTGGGTTACCCTTCCAAACCCAGAAGTGGATTAAAAGGACCAAAGAGATTTACCACCTCTCTAATAACTCACTTAAAGCACAGTTCACTGGGGCAGTATTTGTTGTGACCTGTTCACATCACATTTTCTTCAAGTTCATTGTCGAAAGTCGGTCCCTTTCAAAATATAAAAACCATGCAACCAAAACCCCCAAAACAAAACAATAAAAACATCACCACCAAAAAAAACCCAACCCAAACCCCAAAAATCCTAGCGAGCAAACAAAGAAACAAAAAACCCTGTCACACAACCAACTACCTGCATTTGTGCAGTATGGAGATAAATCCAGCTGGAGCACGCCTGAGGGCACGGGCACGGTGCTGTGGCAAAAGGCACTGATGGACAAAGGCTGGGTGCTGAGGGAGAGCGCACTGCTCGGGGCAGGGCAATTTCTGCACATCTCAGGCCATTGCAGCACACTCCAGCACAAAATCTCAGGAAAACACCTCACATTTTTCAATTAATTAAAATACTACTGAACCTTCTGAAAAAGCTGAGCAGCTGGAAGTATCTCCCTCTAGGACGGTGTGACGCACAGAAGCTCAGCATGTGCACATTTCATGCAAACACTGTTAAAGTGCTATCTAACATATTCTACAATTCTCAACAAAAGCTCTGAGGAGCTCTAAGGAACACGGTAACATGACCCAAGCATTTCCAGGCTCCTCAGCAAAGCCAGCTTTTCACTAAAGCTGATATTCACCATTGGCTTATTCTTGCATTTGGAAGAAAAAACAGTAACAACATTCCTGCCAAGTATGAGGCTACATAACATTCACTTTTAACTGTCTGAGGATTTGGGAGTTTGGGGATTTGCTTGGGGTTTTTTCTTGGTTGGGTTTTATTTGATTGGCGTTTTTTTAAACAACTGTCTCTTATCCAGGATATACATTAATACTTCAGTATTTGTGTGACATCCCAGGGAGATAGCTGTGATTCTGGATAAGAGCCCTGACCATCCTCTTCTACTCCAGCCCTTGTTCCCGTTTCTGGATCCCACTGCAGAGCTGAACCTAAAAGTCACAAACTATTCAGAACTGAGCAGCTCCTGCACATTTCTGGTATGTGGCACAGAGGGGCCTCTGCATTTCTAGGACACGACCCTGCACAGGCTTCCAGGATAAACCCACGTCCGCCACCTCGAGCAGCAGGCGAGACACAGACTCCTCCAACAAGAACCCACTGCTGCAAAGCTGCTTTCAGCTTGCAGAGAGGCAGTGGGGAGACCGAGGGGCAGCACTGCCGATAACCATGGCCTCAAGAGACCCCACCAGCCCTGCCTTCCTCCGTGACCCACCCAGAGCACCGTGAGACCTGCCCTAGCTGCTTGTGCTGCCCCTGCTCGGCCGGGGCCCCTCACTNCCCGGGAGCCCCGGCCCCGCACGGCCCCGGAGAGCCAGCCCCGCGCCGCGGCTGCGGCACAGGCAGCGCTAACCCCGGGAGTGACCTCCGGAGCAGGTCCGGCACTCCGGGGCACAGGGAAGAGTCTGAACCCGCCCCGCTGCCGGCGAGCCGAGCCCACCCGGCCCGGCCCGGCCCGGCCCCGGCCGGCTTCACAGGGCCGCCAGGAGCATCGCTCCGCAGCGACCGGCCGTCTCTGTGCTGTACGCGACATGGGGATTGAACAAAAACGTAAATCAGGAGGAGCAGTTTCCTTCTACTTTCTGTCCTATGACGGCTTTTCCCGGTTCTCAGCACAGTTTGGACCAATCGTGCTTCAGGCAAAAACCAGCAATGCTGCAAACACAGGAGTAGATCAAAAAGAAACATACGAGCCTGGCAGTTTCTCTGCTTTTGAATCACTTCCCAGCACGTGCCTCTGCTGCAGCTTCATTTTGGGGTAAATACCACATTCGCTGCCAGTAAACCCTGCATTTCCACCGCCCTTACTGTCCCAGGCACTTGGAACGGGCTTCTGGCTCTTTCCTGCTTCTAAAGTAACTGGGAACAGTGTATTTATTTGCTACTGAAATGTCAACAGCAAAGCAAACAAACAAAACCCATCAGAGCTGCAAGCCTGACTTGGAGATTCCAGTTCCCACACACCGAGGGCATGAGGAAGCTTTCACAATATTTAGAGACTTTATAAGCTGACAGACAATGTGCATGGTTCTCCTCCAACTTTTAGGAAAGCATGCACATGTTCCAGTTTCTGGACCAGTCACTCCACAAAGCTTCTGGAAATGGTCTACATCCATAACAGAAATGCAGATAAAGAGGGGATGAGGATTTGCCGCACAGTGCTGAACAGAGAAGTGTGCTCTCATCCCTAGCAAGTGCTGGAAAGCAATGGCATCAGCAACAAAGATAAAGCCAAGGAAAAAGTGTATAATGTCTGGCTACAGTCACAGAATGTGGTGCTGTTAGGGACTCAAGCAAAGTCTCCCACGGGTCAGGTGCTCAGGGCTTTGTCCAAGTACCTCCAGTGATGGGGCTACCAGAACTCTGGCATTTCCTTGTGGACCTTGCTTACGCTGTTCTGAGTGCAGCAGTTTCTACCCTTATCTGTTTCATATGCACTTTCATTATACAACACTGAATGTGCTTCATTATTTTTACGAAACACAAACAAGTCTTGCACTGAAATTCACCTTCTTATCAAGGATGTCTCCCTTCACCTGGCTGATACAGTTCTGTCTTCATCCATCCTGGGAGACAACTTTCTGTTCACACACTTCAGTGACACTACAATGATTGTAACAGCCTACAAGAACAAGCAGATCTACACAACATTCATATAATTTAAGAAAAAAATGGGAAAGGAACTACAGATCTTTCTTTTCTGAGATAAGTAAAAGGTGCACAATGGTCATAAATAACAAATACTTTAATATTTAGTAAGGACAGCTGAAAAGAGTTTGCTTCCTTTTTGCTAAAAGGATGTCCCACAAGACAAATGAGAACTGGCTTCAGAGCCTGGTGAGCAGTGGAGCCAGGATCAGGCCTGTCCTCCCAGCCCAGAAAAACAACACTGCCAGTTCATGAAAATAAACTTGTTTTAGCAGAAGATTTTTGGGTTACATCCAGTTCTCTGAAGTGCGTGGGTTGGTCCTATCATACTGTCCCACCCAGTTCTTGACTTCATGTGCCTGGCAGCATTTGAAGTTAAAAATAAATATAAAAAATACACAGTTTTTCAATTTCTTCCTCCAATAAAAAGCAGAATAGAAATTCTAGATCAAAACTTTCACTCTGAACATATAGTTTTTAAAAAACATTTTGAATGGTCAGGGACACAAACAGCCAGTGCTTTTGTCAAAGGGAACTTTGCGCACATCTGCTGCAGCGCTGGACGCAATGACAGCTGTCTGCCCAAGAGTGCACAGAAAGGTCTTCACTGCCCAGACAGTCTGAGAACAGCACAAATTCTCTCCTTAAATAAAAATTCTGAAGTAATTAAAACAGAGCCAATGCTGACTGATGGTACTTCATGAATACAGACTTTCCTCAAGTGATTTTTGTACCATTTCTTTTCACATTCACTTGGCACACAGTTCTGAGCTGTCCCTACAGGAAAGCTAGCTTTGCTTTTCCAAAAGGATTTGTAAACCCACTAAACTTAGAGAGTTTGCCACACCAGGAAAACAAAAAACTTCAAAACAAGCTCCCACCACATCACTTTAAAAGCTTTAATGAAAGAATTCAGAACCAGGTCCTGCTTGCAATGCCTGTGTGCCTCTCACTGCCCACAGCAGCGCCAACAGTGCCCCCAGCCCCGCACAGAGGTGCTCCAAAGAGCCCACGTTAATATGCAGTGCCTTGCCAACACATTCAAGCATTCCAGGACAATTAAAAATTTCTTTTCAAGAATGCAGTGGAAAATGGAAAGCGAGGAGTGAACATGTAGAGGCAGCTCTACCTCAGGTGAAGTGCAACAAACAGGTTTTGGATCCTGCGTGTTCCCATGGTACCCAGAGCCCGCGATCGGCCGCTCCCGCGCCAGCGAGGCCTCGTACCAAGGGCTGAATGTTCTAGAGAAGGTGACGTTATCCACATCCTGTAAACAGTGTCTGCCAGCCTCACCAGAGCACAGACCCACACGGAGCACCTTTCCCTGCTTGTACTTACTCCCGTAACTAAGGGGAGCTGGTTTTGCTTTGAGCTTGTGCAAGCCAAGAACCTCTTGTTAAGCAGAAGGCTCACACAGCTCAGATTACCTGAGCCTGTCTCTCCAGGAGCTTCTCCAGTACCCCAGGGTGGTGCATGCCCGTGCAGGCTGTGCTGCAGTCTGCATGAGGTGCTCCTCTGCCTTTCTTGAGCTGAAGCTGAAGGAACAAGCCATTGCCATGGCTCTCAGCCATGGCCCACACAGTCCAGCTCCCCCCACAGGTCTCTGCACACCTGCTCCAGCTGCAGAGCCATGCTCACCTGTCATCACAGCCCTCCACTGCACTACCTGCAACTTCAGAACCCCCAGAGATCCTTCCAAAATCCTCCCCTTTTGCCGGGAGAACCAGGATGCCTGTCCCAAGCACAGGAACGCTCTGCCAGAGGTGTGACATTAAAGCCTCTCCTGAATAGAGCTTCTGGCTGTGAACTGTATTAGAAAGAAACCAAGGTGAAAGCAGAGAAAAGAAGAGACAAAAGAGACAGGGATAGCAGGATTTGGCAAGGAATATAGGTGGGAGAGCTTCTCACCAACTTGGGGAACAGTACAAGAAAAGATCAGAAGCTGTTTTACTGCAGACAAACCAAAATCTGAAGGGAAAATCCTTCTAGTCACAAACCACAGGCCAGAGGAAAGCGCTCCCTGTTGCACCTTGGCACATCCCTGAAGCACGGGTCCCGTGAATCACAGCCCAGAGGCTCAGCTGTGCTGCAGGGTAACAAACACCCAGGTGTCAGTGACAGTCACACCCCCAAGAGCTGCTGGAACCGACCCTGAGTACCAGGAGAGAACAAAACCTGTGACACCACCACAGGTTAATTGCTTTCCTTAGCTTTAATGTTCTGCTTTCAAGGATATCATTTGTTACAGCTGACTGACGCATGAAGATGAGTGCTTAACAACTTGAAGACATTAATGGAAACCATCAATTATACCTGACTTCAAATATCATATAAGAACAATGAACACTTTTGTTTGTTTCAATACATGCTTTAAGTTTTGTCAATAACAGGAAAAGTGTTCGAAATTAAAGTGATTGAATAAAATATTTACATTTTAAAATACGTACAAATACTGATAGTAATGCTAGAGTGTTGAACAACTACTATACACCACTGGAAGAAAAGAAGCCAAAGTAACATTTTACTTTTAATACTCGCTCTTCCCCAGAATGATGATTACTGTGCTTAATGTGACCTTCTCCACAATATGAAAAATAACATATTTCCATAGAAATTTCAGCAGGGGAAGATGCCACTTCGGTAATAAAGATGCCAAAAGGATGCTAAAGGACTCTGACAGGCCATTCAAGCAGCCACTGAAGTCAGAAGGTCCTGTTTTCCCATGACCACCTCCTGTTCTCCACAAAGAGAGTGAAAGATGGTCACAGGATATTGAATAAAGTATCAACCTACACTAACACAGATGCGTTTTGAGAGCTTCCACATACTAAAAGCATACAACTGGCTTGCAGTCACACCTGTCTGCCTGACTTTTTTATTTTTTTCCCCCAGGTTAAGGGAAGAGTTTAGGGGCAGAGGACAAGGCAAAGCTACAGCCAAAGTGGCTGATCTTCTGCAGGGTGGTGGAAGAGACCTTCCAGAGCCACACTTAAAGCCACTTTGTCTTCCAAGGTAGTTCAGCCACTGGATTTCCTCTTCCCACTTGGATGCCAAGGCATGGCATGCCGTGGTGGGGAGGAAACTGAGTTTAACCTGGTGGCATCTCCTCTTGAGCAGAGAGCAGCGTGCTCAGGGCAGCCACACTCACCTTCCTGATGGCATGTGAGGCACCCACAAAGCTGCAAATCAAAGAGAGTCCCTCAAGTGACTCACTTTAAATCATAAATGAGGAGTTAGTGAAGAGCTTTCCAAAGGAGGTGAGTATACATGGTACCAGAAAGGGAAAGAAAGTATCTGAGGTAAAAAGAGGAAATACATTAATGGTGGTAGAATATATAAACAGTATGATGAAATAAATAATAGAAAAAGGGAAAGAGAGAAATAGTAAGTAAAAACCAGATCAGCTTTTTATGTAAATCATGAAATCTGAGGGTTTGACTGGTATTCTGCGTCTTTGAAGTCAAATTTTGTGGTAGGAAAATTGATGATGAGAATTTTGGAACAGGAACAAAACCTTTAAAGTATGGCCTAGTGCTCGTCCAAGCTAAAATCTATCAGACCTGCGTGTAAAGCTTTCCTCCTATGGTATCCTACCCACATTGCACAGTTTCATATTCTAATATGAAATAAAATAGGAATTAAGTACTTTTAAACCCTTTAAAACTGATACACTGGTGATTTGTGGAAGCCCAACAAGCTACAAAATGCCAACTCTACTGCTTCAAAACCACATTAAAAGAAAGGTGTAATTATGCACTTTGCCACTATTACCTCCTCAAGTTCCATGTGCTCTTGTTGTCAGTGATAACACTTAATCAAAAGGAAAAAAAAGGTAGTCTATAAGATAAACCTCTGAGCATCTTCCTTAAGGAAGGCTAGACACTATACCAGCTCTTAACAGAAACTCTTTTGCTCAGAGATTTGTAAAACTATTTGCTAAAAAGAAAAAAGTGCTGGATTTTTGCTAAAGAAATAAGTAGATTTTTAAAGCATACAACCCCATCTTGGAGGAAACCTCCACCTTCTGTGCTGCCTGTACTGTTACTGCTCACTCATCTTCAGCAAATTAGAGCTTTAACTTTTACAAGTAGTGAACACACAATAATGTGCCACTGCTTTATTGCATGTCTGCTTTGGGTCTTGCTCCTCATTTATACTTAAAAGAGGACTTTTCTCTGCAGCTCATACTCAGCTGTCACTCTGAGTACACCCCAGGGGCTGCAGGTGAGCAGGACATGCACCCTGGAGCACAGCACGGAGCTGGGGGTGCTCTGAGTGGGGCACAGGTTACCAGTGACCCCCAGCACACACCAACAGGCGTCCTTAGCCTGCCCCAGGGATGCCAAGAGCTGGGTTCCCTGGAAGCTGCCACTCGGCACAAGTCTGAGCAGGCTGTGAGGGACTGACACGGACCTTGTGGAGCTGCACATCACCAAAGATACACAAAAGAGCCCCCAACAGGTACCACCCCCAGCTGTTCCAGGTACCAGCACTCGCCCCTTGTCCCGGGACACCTGGAGAAAGCACCTGTGCAGCACAGGCCAGCTCAGGCACTGCTGCTGGTGCAGCTCCACTGTCGGGCCCACACACATCCCCCAGCCCATCCCCAGAGCAGAGCAGCAGCAGGGAAAGATTTTCAAACCAAAAGCCCTTCCCACAGCATCACGCTGCAGGGCACACAAAGCCAGGGCTATTCCACAGCCAGGTCTTCCTCAAAGTTCCACCTCCTGCATAGGGAGTTTAGAATGGAGTAAAACAAGAAAGCCTCCTAAAATACAACATAAACATGAGCATGGCAGAAACTGAAAGAAAAGCCTTTGAGAGTCCACCACAGAAAACCAAACAAACAGAAGACAGCAACAATATTTAAGAAATTAACAGGGCCACTCCTGCAACAAAAACATCCCAGAAAGCAGACACCAAAGCAACCAGAAACTAAAAAGCACAAAGTGCAGTCAGATAAAGAGAAGTTGAAGATCGCTTATTTCTACAGTTCCCGTCACAGAGAACACTGAAAAATACTTTTCTGTTGGCCTTCTATGCTGTTGCTCAAAAAGTACATTGCCCTCAAAGCCTGGGTCTGCAAGTCTGAGCTGTGAGCACAGAGTCTTGCAAGACAATGGCCCCCCAAGTCTGGGGCCCTTGTGAGGCAGCCCAAGTGCTCTGTGCCGGGCTCAGCCTGGCCACAGCCCCTGCTCTGGGCACCACAGCGAGGAGGATGGACCCAAAGCCAGGCCAGGACCCTTCTCCCACCAGCCTCCCCCTCCTCAGTCCTGCTGCTCTTGCCCTCACCTGGCCAGAACACGAGCCCAGGCTCCCTTCTCCCTCCCTGCCGGCTGCCAACGCAGCCCAGCACTGGAACAGCCCAGAGAAACCCCCCAACCTGGACAGGTTGCCTTAGTCTGATCTTCCACCCAGGTATCATCAACACCGCCTGACCCTAAGGATGGGTTAAGTGATTCTCAGCAGCGAAATAACAAGTTTCCTTTAAAAGGTCACAATGAATCAATTACCTTTCACTCAATCTCATAGCTGTGATTTGAAGAGAGGGTGCCTTGAATTGCAACATGCTACTCTTAACGCTTCTTTAGAAATCAACAACACCGAAGGAATACCTTTCCCATCCTACCACATTTGAAACGTTCCACAAAATTCAAGTAATTATTCATGGGGGGAAAAAAATAGAAAAAACCAAAATGAAATCCAAAAAAACTCTTATAGTTATCAGCTAACACCAGCTAAATACACAGATGTCCAATACCAAAACAAACCCACACCCACTGCTTCAGAACCAGAAAATTAGGATCAGACATGATAAAGAGTTACTACACTGTGATCACCACCCATCAGAAGGGCAGGCTGTTTCGAAAAATTATTATGGGAACTATTTCTATTTCAAATTCAGTTGATAGACTTCAGCTTTTAACAGAAGTAAAGAATACTTCAAGTTCATAGTCAGAATTAAAGAGTAAGTTTATTAATAATAATACTACAAACAGGGCTTGAAACAGGAGGTTCCATCCCTGCTCTCTTTGTGTACTGCATGAAAAAGGGACACATTCACCCAAATGTGGATAGGTGAGGGCCACCTTGGAACGTCAAAGTTTACTGCCCTACATGGCACTGTCACATGAAGGCCAGTGTTCTGCAGAGCCAAAGGAAATATGGGCACAGGGGCGCAATAATGCTGTTAGTCATTCAGAATCCTGGGTACCAGCACCATACAGCAATTCCCTGGCACACTTCTCTTTGCCTTCTCTTTTAAGCTAGTAAAATAACATGTTCTGGGTAACTTTTACCTACCTCATCATCACTGCACATCTATTCTGGCTACACCTGTCCTGAGACTTTAAGAATTACATACATCCAGTCCATGAAGATGGAAGGATTTTGGAAGCTCTGACCTGATTTAGGCTCATACACTGCAATTTCAAAGACAACTGGAACAAGTGAACTATTTTCCAACCCAGGGAGAAATGTCACAACCTGTAGAGCGAAGTCTGCTGGGCATCTTGGAATGCCTTCTTTCCCTGAAGACCTACATGGAGACACTGAACCAACACAGATTGTCAAAGTCACCTGAAAGTGACCTGGAGTAAGACAAGATTTTCAGGTGTGAGCACCAAGGTGGTTTTCCAGTGTTTGTGCCTGCACCCAGATAAACACACAGCACACGGTAACAAAACCTCTGGGACAGCCACAACAAGGAATTGCAAAGATCTCCACCTGCCCCCTGCAGCAGAAGCAGCCACAGCTCCTGTGCAGCACCAGCCCTGTGGTGAGGGAAGCTTTCTCCACAATGCCTCCCTCACCTGCTGCTCACACCCCTGTCCCAGCTGTGTGCCACAGGGAAAACAAGCAGCACTAAGCCAGTTAGAAGGAACAGAACAGAATGAAGGAGATACAGCAGATTGGAAAAAAACCCCTCGGGATATAAATTAAACCCCTGTACAGCAGAAGCAGCACAGTGCCAGGCAAATAAATGGATTCTGTGCCCACCACAGCACTCAGCTCATTGCAAGGTATGTATTAAATTCTGTCAATGAGGACAGAGGAAGCAAAGGAAGAATGCCTTCAGGGAGGGAGAGAAAAGGAGAGGATGGGATCACAGGTTTGGGTTGGAAGGGACTTCTAAAGATCATCTAATTGAATTCCCCTGCCATAGGCAGAGGCATCAGAGGAGAGGGAAAAGAGAAAGAGTGACTCATGGGTAGCCTGAATTCTATCTTTTGTTACTGTGTATACTGTGATAAAACCAGGAAATGATTCTATAGCAAGAAAAGCATTAAATGCTTAAATAAACACAAAGGTACCAAAAATCATACATATTCATATTCATGAGATGCACATGTTCACATAACTTGGAAGAATATTTAAAGATCTAATACTCCATTAACATTTTTAATGAAGCATCAAAACTACTGGAGGAATGAAATGAACCCAGCTCAGTCCCACTCCGCCGTGCCATGTTTATTCATGAGCTCCCAGGTCACCACTGCAACAGGTAGTTAGTGGATGAGGATGGCTGGCAGGAGCAAACCCATGTGTTATCGTAACCTGCTGCTGGCAACCAGAGAGCAAAAAAAGCAATTTTCCTCTCTTTGCAAAAGTACAGGCAGGTCAGCAACACCACTGATCTAGGAGAGACTGTCCCACCCAGGTAAACCTGCCTACCAAAGGTATTTTAAGCTATAAAATGCTGGTCTCAAGAGCATTTGCACACACCAGCAAACAGTGCTCACACCAAACACACCTTAAGTGCAAGCCATGCTGCTGCCACACAGCACCACTGAGGGAGCACACAGAGACAGGGCAGCACAGAGCCAGCACAGGCTTTGCTGGCTGGGAGGGGGCAGGAGCCCCACCCTGCAGGGCTCCCATCACCAGAGCCCCCTGCCCACACCCAGCCTGCCAAGAGCAGCCTCTCACGTGGGCTCCTGCCCTGGAGCTCCAGACGGGAATGCTTCCCAGAGGGAAGCAGACGGGATCCCAGCACAGGAGGCAGCAGCACTGTGTGAGTGCAGGATACCTGGCCCTGGCCACCCCTTCTGCCAGTGCTCCTGCACTGCCTTGTGACAGCACACAGCCTTATCCTGCCTCCGGGTCAGGCAACATCTGACTGAGAGCATGGCGTTTAATTAAAATACCTATCACCCACTGAAATCAGAAACAGAAAACATGAGTTAAAGGAATGGGAAGTGGTTTTCCAGCCCAGCTCTGGCAAAGTCCACCAGAGCAAGTCCTTTTTCAGGACTGAAATCATTCCAGGTCATGGCAAAGGAACATATTCCTCGACTGCACGGGAAGGGCCCAGCAAGCAGAAGCAGCCACTTCAGACAGCTCCCACACGCAACTTGAGAGCCAAGTCCCCAAACCCAGTTAATGTCACCTTTCCTGCACCCAAACTGCACTAATGTAACTCCAGAGGCTGGCCAGGCAGCCACCAATCCCAGCTCCCACAGCCGCACACCAGGACCACAGCCACAGATGTTCAGCGCAGCCTTTTCCATTTCCCACCCTGTGGTGGAACTGATCCAAACAAGCCTGGTTTTGTTGCTATAGAAAGCTCAGTTTTTCAAGGCAAGGCAGTTGCTGGCTAGGACTGAGTGTGTTCCCTGTGGTACAGCAAATGCTGCACAGCCAGCACACCACAGAATGCCAGAGCATACCAACCAGGAGCAACCAGGAAATGGCTGGGTCTGACAGCCCCAATTCCTGCAGTGACACTGCTCTCCTGTGCCTGCTCTCACCGAGGCACGAGAGCACAGGCAGCCACAGGCTTCATGTGGACAGCAAGCTCGGTGACACAGAGGTGTCACCCCTGGGCTCCAGCTGTGGGGTAGGGAAAAGGCAGGAACCACCTGCTGAAACCCCACTGAACACACCAGTATCACCCACACATGGATGTTGTGCATGCCCAAGGCCACAGCCGTGACAATCACAATGAAATTAACATTTTCACAGCGTTCATTCAATATGAGGCGGCATGCTTAAGTGTAAAACTAACTGTGGTGATAACAATAAAAGTCTGCTTCACTTGAAGAAAAGGTGAACTGCATCCTCTGACGACAGCTGTAAGTGTGAACATCAGAACAGCCTTTAAAGTGGCGAAAAAGCAAACCAGACTTTGAAGACCAAACAAAAAACCATCTTGGGTTACTGCATCTCAAGGGGCCCTTGCCTTGGGCTTAGAGCAAAGCCCCTTCTAACACACAGCAAGAACACCACACAGTGCAAGACTGGACCCAATTCTCTGCCAAATGTGTATTACTTTAGAGCGAGCAAACCCCTGGAAATGCTCCCCTTGCACTGTGGGATGCGTCTACATTGCTCGGGCCCAGGGGGGCTTTGCTGCCGGCTTCAGCAGCTCTCGAGGGGCAGTGTCCGAGGTTCGGGAGCCCAGCGATGGCCATCAACATCTGCCTTTATTCACGCACCGAACCGAACCGAGCGTTCTCTGCTCGCCTGTGCCAGAGGCGGCTCTCGCCTTAAGCGCAGCGATGAGAAACGTTCCGAAGGTTTGCCCTCGCACTACGCCGAACAGAAATTACGCTGCATTTTCGTGTCACACCGTGCCCGGTAGCCGGGGAGGCGCGCCCGGAGGCGGGCAGGGCGTCCCGGGGGCTCCGCCGCTCCCCCGAGCGGCCTCCGGACGCGGCGGACGGTGACACACGGCGACCACCTCGGGGACGGGGACGCGGCACCGGCGCCCCCACGGCCGCGCCACCGCCCCGCGCTCCGGCAG
>VYXD01000901.1:147218-165750 GCA_013397195.1 Hylia prasina | reverse complement strand
ATCGGGCCCGGCTCCGGGAGGAGCCCGGCGCCAGTCGCGATAGGGCTCTGTCGCACGGGGACGACGAGGTGGTTGGTGATGCTGGACAACCACCCCGCGGGGGGCTGGGCTCGGGAGGGCCCTGCAGAGCCCGTAGGTGCCCCAGGATCATCCGCGGCTCAGGGCAGCCCCCCCTGCGGAAAGCACCTGCCCAGTAACTTTGCCAAATAAACCTGAGAAGTGACAGATCAGTCGTTGCTGCTTCGCGTGAAACATCCCCGGTGGCGATCCGTGTCTCACGGCGGCTCCGAGAAAGGGACACGACGCGCGGAAGCCCCGTGCCCGAGCTGGGCAGCCTGGGCACAGCGTGAGTGGCGCTGAACCCCTCGGTCAGTCCTCTCGAGTTTCCTCGGTGGCAAACTTTATTAGGCAGGGATGCAACGGGAATGGCAAAAGCTCTGCCGGATCCTGAGCACCGGCCTTCTTTATCAGAGGTACAAAGTAACTATAAATTTAAATAAAAAAGATACTGAAATTCTGGAATTCTGCCTCATCCATGGGATACTTGCTGACCTCCAGTGATGTGTGGCACACAGACACATGCAATGCAGAGACACAGAACAGTGGTGGACTTCTCTGCAAGATCTTTTCTAGGGTTTTGTGCAGCTCCTGAGACAAGTGCATAAAGTTGCACTGTAGATACGGTGATCTTAGGAGGATGCAGCCATCAGAGCTGTCAAAAGTGAGCTGATCCAATACACCATCCTGGTGTACCTTGGTGTATTCACAGACAGGGAAAAAGAAAATAAAATGGGGAAGGAACTTTTGCTGCTGTTGTGTTTTTGGCAGTTTTACAGCTTTCAGCCAACAGCGATTACATCAAAGCCAGGGTATGCTGGAGGGAGCCGTGTCAGATTACAGCAGCTGGAAAGGGATCCCAAGCCATATGGCATCCAGGTGAACAGTTAGGCAGCGCTCAAGAACTAGAATGAAACTAGAAAACTAGCGCTCAGGGAACTAGAATGAGAGGAGCGCAGTGGGGAATCGCCGCTGCGATGTGCCGGGACTTTGCCAATTGCTGTAGTGCAGGCAGCTCTGCAGTGTGAGTGAGGGTACCACAGCTGCACACAAACAGCAGTGTCCAACCAATGCCCGGGCTGATGGCCGTGAATCCCACACCTTCTTCGCAGAGAGGAGTGGGTAAAAGCTTAGCAAACAGGAACATAAAGTATCACAGCATATATAGAGCATGTTCAAATGAGTTCCCAAGAGCCTCCTTTATGCAATGAGGGATGATCATGGAAGCCGTTTCCAAAAGCAGGGAACACTGAGCACTGAGTGAGGTGCAGTGGTACCTGAGAGCAGCAGCTGTGTGTGGGGGAGCACAGGGCACACGGAGCATCCCACATCCCACGGAGAAGCAAAGGAGACAGCACCAGCAGCCTGGGCAGCTCCAGCAGTGACCCGTGGCAGGGATGATTGAAGCTGGATTCTGGGCTGCTACAAGAGCCAGTACAAACATGATGCAGGATGCACGAGAGGGGTAGAGGGGAGACGAGCTGGTTTGCAAGGCAAATTGTGCAAGGCTGATAATTTGGTACTTGTTAAATTTGGATGAACAAGATCTGTACCTGTGCTGTGTGGGAAAAAAGTAATCGGGCAAATCCATTTGAATATAAAAGTTTGCCTGTGGCAATGGGGAAACAAGCAGTGAGTAAAAAAAGCACTCATGAAAGGCGAGGGCTGAGTTATGTGTCCTGATGTGAATGTTAATCCTCAGTGGGTGCTGTAGAGCTGGTGCTTTCTTCCACATGCTGCAAAGGATGACTCTCAGAGGGGTGGCACAGTATAATGGTGGGGAAATAGGAGCAGGTATGAAAGTGCCACTTTGCATCTGTTCAGTGAGCAGGGGCTGTGGCTGCCTCCCAGCTCCAGCATTCCCAGCGCTGACCCCAAACCGAGCCCCGTGGGCTCAAGGGTCAGATGCAGGTCAGATATTTCTCTTCCTCCCCACACAGAGCTGGAAGGCCGGTGGGAGCTGATGAGTGTGTTACTGTAGGGAAAACACCACTGCTAGCTAAGGCTGCCTCAAGTGTCCTGTCACAGCTCCTTGTTTTCCAGTACTTAAAACCCAGACAGCGTAGTCTGAGTATTTCCAGTCTTGGTGCCTGCCTTGAATGCTAACATTGAGCAAGAGACCTCAAGAATCAGGTTAGTTTTTACTAAGGAGCTTTGCAACAACGAGGGGAAAAATGCTCTGCAAGTTTGGCTTAGATATGGAGCCTAAATATCTGTAACCATCACTAAGGATTGGTCCTTTCAGCTGTGAGATTTTTCCTCAGGGTGAAATTCCCTTCTCAGTGTCCCACACCTGGAGTACCATTTGTATTTAAAGCCTTTTGCTGTGATCCTGGGCAGCTGCAACTGATCAGTTTAACATTGAAATTCCAGGTGATACACAGTGCAGCTGTTCACAGCCCAGCACACAGGTGCTGCCTGTTTTGTCTCTGGAGGATGCAGAGACCAGCGGTGTCTGCTCACACTCCAGGCCATGAGGGAGGCAACAAGGACAAATGTAACTTCTGACAGACATGGACTGCTTTCTATAACCATTACAAATGCCATTTCTTTTATTTAAAATTCTTTTTAAAAATGCTGCATTTGATCATGTCTGTGACACAGATGAGAAGATCCTTTGTATTTCCTGGAGTGGATGTCCCATACCCCAACAAGCACCAAATCCAGTGGCAGTCCATGTTATGCACTGAAAACACTGCTTTAAAACAAACAAATAAAATATAGTTACTGAATTTGTTATTCAAAAACAATTTCCAGGTGCACCACAATGTTTCCCAGTGCGCTTGAAACTATTTGGATGTTTCCGTTCTGTGTTTACAGCTTTGTGAGGCTGTAAGGTTGATTTACAGGAGGGACAATGTACACTTTGAGGGTGCTGAGGCACTACAAAGAGGTTGTGGCTGCCCCATCCCTGGACACGTTCAAGGCCAGGTTGGGTGGAGCACCAAACAACCTGGTCTGGTGAAGGTGCCCTGCCCATGGCAGGGGGTGGTCCCCTCTGACCATTCTGTGATTCTGTGACTTTGCAGTGGGTCGGATGTGATTTGCCTTGTGCTGAGCGTACAGGAGTAAATCAGGGCAGAAAGAGCATCACAGGCTGGTGTCTTCTGTGAGACTCTATTTCTTCCAGCTGCTCAAGAAGTGAGATGCTACTGCTGTTCTTTGGCAGGGGCAGCCCAGTGGGTGGCTCGGTGCAGCTGCTGCAGTGAGGTGAGGCCGGGGGAGCAGCACTTGTCCCACTGCAAACAACATCAGGACAAGGGCAAGTGGTGACGTTTGCACCTTCACTGCCCTGGGCAGCTGTGTCTGTGTTTGTCATCATCAGGGACAAAGTCCACGGGTAAAGGGATCCTAAAAAAAAGGACTGGTACACACAGGAATAAAAGTGAGGACTCACCAATGTGCTGCTTCTGCAGCACCTCTGCAGTATCTCAGGAGTCCAGTTTCCAGTATCACTGAGCACTCCGTGAGAACCAGAGTGTAATCCCCAGGAAGGTGGTGCCTGCACAGCTTGTGAGCATCCCTAAATTAATGCAAGAGCCAGAGCCAGACACCCAGCCAGACACCCAGGGGCTCTCCTGGAGCTGTTGCTGGCATCAGCTCAATGGGGTGGCTTCTTTTAGCAACACAGAGCTTGCTAAAGGGCCTGTGTCCAAAGTTGCTTGAGCAATAAGAAAAGTTCACACTGATAATCACCTTCAAGCATGTCAGCTGTATTCATAGAATAACAGACTCATGGAGGCTGAAAAAGACCTCCCAGCCCATTGAGTCCAGCCTGTGCTGGATCCCCACCTTGTCCCCAGCCCAGAGCACTGAGTGCCACGTCCAGGCCCTCCTTGAACACCTCCCTGGGCAGCCCCTGCCAAGGCCTGAGCACCCTTCAGTAAAGGTTTGATGCACAACAGGGACAGTAATGTCACCTTCCCATTCCTCCCTTCTGAGTGTTTCGGGCTAAGGTGGCAGAGCCACACCTGCCCTGTCCCCTCGTACCTGGGGGTGTGTGGTGTTTGCACAGCAGCCACGGCACACATTCATCACTCTCCAGTCCAGGCAGCTGCGGAGAAATTGCAAAAGCCTGTTACTGCTCAGGGATGGGGCTGATTTTCCTTGTGCCACACAGTTCCTCACTTAGCTGTGGAACTGCATCCATGCCCTGTGGAGCATTTCTGACTGCACAGCCCTGGTGGGCCGTGCTGCTGTCACTGGGCACGGCCACTCCAAGGCACAGGGATGCTCCAGAGACTGTGCAAGAGTGAGGGGGATGAGGTGAATAACTGTTTTTTCATCCTTTGAAACATATTTCCAGCCAAGCAGTTGCTGGCTGAGCACAGGGAGGTTACTGGCACAGCGGGATGTGGAGCCAGTCTGTGGGTCACGGGCACTGACGTGGCTGTTCTTGCATTTCCTGGAGCCTCTCCTAAGGCCTCTGAGCCTGCTGGAGCCTCTCCTAAGGCCTCTGAGCCTGCTGACTAACCAAGGCATTCAGGAGAGCTTGTCTGTGCCACTGTCCTGCTGAGCTTCCCATCGTGCATCCCCAGGTGTTCTCACGGCAGTGCCAGGGCTCTCAGCAGCTCCTGGGGGGTCCTTGATCTCTGCTGCCTTCGCAGTGTTCTCACACACATTTCCAAACGAAACCTACCGGAATTCCTCTAGCAGCAAAACGAAACCTACAGGTGGAAGATGCTTCTTTCTGTGTTTAGTGTTGTAACACATCCATCCAAATGAAACCTACCGGAATTCCTCTAGCAGCAAAACGAAACCTACATGTGTAAGATGCTTCTTTCTTTCTTTTAGTGTTGTAACACATCCATCCAAATGAAACTTCCTGGAATTCCTCTAGCAGCAAAACGAAACCTACATGTGTAAGATGCTTCTTTCTGTGTTCAGTGTTGTAACACATCCATCCAAATGAAACCTACCGGAATTCCTCTAGCAGCAAAATGAAACCTACACGTGTAAGATGCTTCTTTCTGTCTTTGTCAGTCACCAAATAGAGATTAACAGGGAGGGTTGAGCTTTTAAACTTCAGCCAAAAGAAGCATTATTGTAGAAGCCAAACAACAGCCCTACCCCCAAACTGTTTGCTGCTCCTGTTTTTAAACATTTTGCCAAATAAAAGATTTTTTTGTACATTCTTGCACCTCTTTGTGTTTCTCATATTTAATTCTCTTCTCACAGTTCTTTCCCTTACAAGGATTTAGCCCCAGATATATCCGTCTGGTCTGCTAAATGCTATCCAAATATTTACTTTTTACAGCTCATAAAGAGTCATGCCTTGTAAACACTTCTTGAGAAATCCTAAAGCATTGTATAGACTTTGTTTTGAGGTGTTCCATGGATAAATGAGCTGCTCCTGGAGGAGGGCACAGCGGCTGCTCATGACAAGGCTGCTACGCTTTCCAAGCAGTGTCAGGCAGGAGGACAGTGCCTGGGAAATCACACGTGCCATTCCCAGCACCGGTCACCCTCTCGAGCAGGAATCCACCTTCCAAGCAACAGCAGCTGGGAAAAGGTTGGGCCTGGGGTGCTGGAAAGCTGCAACATCATTTATATGTTCAATAGAAATATGGATTGAGCAGAGATTAATTCCAATACAACAATGGAAGAGGTGCTGCCGTGGTGGTTTCAGGTCCCCTGAATGCTCCAAGCTCAGCTTTCCTGGTAGGACAGCAGGGACAGCAGGGGGGTGTCACTAGGAGCCCGTGGGGATGGCAGTGTCATCCCACGGGGCTCTGTGCCAGCACGGAGAGGCTGGTGAGTGACCCTGCCACACTGCCCTGGGTTTGCTCAGGTGTCCCACCCTGCCACACTGCCCTGGGTTTGCTCAGGTGTCCCAGTCTGACCCCGCTCAGCCCCTGAGGCCGTTGCTGTTCCCAGCCTTTGTCCATCTGTCTGTCCTTGCTCCTGGTGGAACCTCGGGGTGCTGGGGTGGGCAGGGGCTCCAGTGCCTCTCATGCCACACTGGCCTTGGCACAGGCAGGAGAACCTTGGGCTTCCCCTGCCCTGCTCCCTAAGGCAGGCTGTGAAACTGGGCTTCTGTCTCCTGGATCTTTTGTTGATACTAAAGTGAAAAAGTACCTAAACCCCATTGTCACTGTTGTAAAACAGGTAGGACACACAGCTTTCAAAGCCAAACTTCACCTGGCCATTCCCTGGCAGAGCAACAGGGCAGCTCTGACCCTGATTTTCTGCTGAGAGCATTCAAAACTTTCTACAGTTGGATTTGGGCCTCTGCCAGCTGGGGATGGGCTGTCTCTGTTTGCTCTTGGCTAAAGTTTAGTCTCTGTTGCAAAAAAGTTGTATCTATAGACAGGTGTGAAATGGAAAATTTTGTAAATATATGGAAGATATTAGAGAAGCAGGATATCTAAACAGCAAAGCATTGGTCATTCTCCTGTGTAACAATCTCCCAGAGCCCAGTAACAACCTGTGAGACAAGGTGTGAGCTGCACCGTTTTCTCCAGCTCTTGTAAAGAGTGAAAAGAGTAAAAAGAAAAGTTGAGGACTTTCAGCTGATTCTACCAGAAAGGGAACAACAAGGGACTTTGAGGGATGTTAAGAAATGTCCAGTTCTGCTCCGTGGTATCAGTCCCTCACTTTCATATAAGGCAGTAAGAAAAAACCACCAGGACCATGGTGTCATGGGATTAGCATGGAAAAAAGTCAGGAGAAAGCAGAGCTTGTTGAGCATGAATATATTCACACAGCAGCTATCACAATATAATAAACTATTTTTCAAAAATCTGGATTTATTACATTGCCCATTTATACCGGGTAGAACAAACAATTCCTTAAAAATAAAGAAAAAACCCAGAAACCCATGGGAGGTTTCTTCCCAGAAGGCCATTGATTTTCATGGTAAGAAGAATTAACCCTCCTTTGGCCATTGTAGGTTACTGAATGGTTTTTGGATGTCTGTGGAGGACTCTCAGGCATCTTGGTGCCCACCTGTCAGCAGGTCTGGCACTTTGTGACCCCCTGTGTGCTAAAGGGGCACCTGGGGACAGGGGCACTCCCACTGCCAGGTGAGGTCCTGCCAGTCCCACAGNAGGGACAAAGGATGGATTGCACCCCTGCAGGGACAGGGGACTGCACCCTGCAGGGACAGGGGTGGCACCCTGCAGGGACAGGGGTGGCACCCTGCAGGGACAAAGGATGGATTGCACCCCTGCAGGGACAGGGGACTGCACCCTGCAGGTGCTGCACGGGGCACCAGGACATGTTTTAGTGCTGGCAGCAGTGGTTGGTGAGGGATCTGTGTGGTTGCCCCAGCCCCTTCCCAAGGCTTTCACAAGGTAATGACAAGGAAATTCCCAGTCTCAAAAGCAAATCATTCACACATAGAAGCAACTAATTTATAATTGAAGCCACTTACTGTTTCTCAGAATTTGGTTTCTTTCAGACAAGAACTGTGATGTAATTTGGGTGTCTGCCCGTGTGATTAGGCCAAACCTGCTGGCTCCATAGGGTTCCCAACCAAGCATAATGACCCCAGTTCTTTTTCTGCACCTGACTTTTTCTAGAAATTTGATTTTCCTCAAAGCTGTTAAGAAATCCTCAGGCTCTGTGAATCCTCAGGCTTCACCCTCAGGCAGGGTGAAGCCCCGGGGTGGGACTCTGAGGTAAAGGTCCAGCAGCAGGCAGTGAGTCCTCCTGAGGTCTGCAAACCCTTGGGAGGAGATCTGGGTCCTGGGATGTGCCTCCCACAGCTCCCCACAGAACCAAGGAGCCCTGGCCTCCCACAGCAGTGGGCTGGCAAAGCAGTAGGTTTTCCTCGTGAAGCTGGTCGTCATCCCTCCATGAGCTGCCCCCACACAAAATACATAAAAATATAAATATCTGGATGGAGTTAAGAATGAGGAATACCATCAATTTGGTCTATAGCCTGTAGGTTGCACAGCCACTGGCACTTTCACCCTTTTTACCCTGCCCTGAGGCTGGGATGGAGAAGGCCTAGAGGAACAGAACTTTTAAACTAAATTACACAAGGAGTAACAGTGTCAATATCATTGCTGCAGAAAGGCTATTACCTAACCACCTAACATTAAAGAAATAGATTAACATGGTGTCTGTTCTCCCAGGACCATAGATATTTTTGTGGGATATGGCATTATAATAAAAATTCCCCAGACTTCTACTTAATCTAGAAAACTCATTAAATGGATTCAATACACTATGGAATTCTATATAGAAATATTATTGTTGAATGTGTACCATATTTCTCTGTCTCCTTTGCCCAATCATTTTCATCTTGTAGCATATTTTACAGTGTGAAGGAGATAGAAGGAAGACTCAGAGCTGATGCAGGCTTTAAAGACCAGCAATCCGTGTGCTTTCATAAAATCATAGAATCACAGAATGGTTTGAGTTGGAAGGGACCTTGAAGCTCTCATTCCACCCTCCTGCCATGGGCAGGGACACCTTCCACTAGGCCAGGTTGCTCCAAGTCCTGTCCAGCCTGGCCTTTACTATGTGGGAAGATGGGAGGAAACGGGCCATAATTTGTAAATTATTTTATTATCAAAGATGAGCTCAGCATGAACAGAAAATCAGGACTGAACCATAACGTGGTGAGGTTTCGGATCCTCTGCCAAAGATATGGTACAAAAGACATACACCTCACCTGAGCCACAGCAACACAACTATCCTGAGCCCAGAGCCATCAGCCGGTGGGGAATTCCATCTAAAGATGAGCCCATGGCACGTCTGACCAGGAGCATGGCCCCTCCACTCCACCAGAGCCTTTGGGGAGCCTCCATCAGACCAGGATCTCCATGTTCCCTGCAGGCCCTCCACTGCACAGCAGCAGGTCAGTGCACGTGCAGGGAAGGTCATGATCAGCAGCTCTGCTCACCTGGAAAATAAATGGCAACCCATAAAGCTTGAACTTCAGAGCAGAAAGCAGAACTGTGAGGACCAGACTGAGGTTCTTGCAGAAGTTCCTACAGGATCTGAGGCTCACTGTGAATCTCAGTGTTTTTGCAGTAGATGCAGTTCTAAAGCCAAGCCGCGCTCCCTTGGGTACTGTCATATCCCCATGGATGTTTAAATACTGCACACCAGAGCAAAATGCCTCATAGCACGTGTGATTTCTGCACCAGAAAACAGACAACCCCTCACGGGCTGCAGTAAAGCACCACCAGGGAGCCAGTCCTGAAATGGTTGTAGCCATGCAGGGGCAACTCTGGAAACGATACTCTGATTCCACTGGTGTTAAAACTGCTGATGGAAACTTCCTTTCCAGCAGTGGAGCTTCAGGCATTGTGGGGTTCAGCTCACCAGAGCTGTGTGTAAATCAGGAATGTTTTCAGGCAAGACTTTGAGGCATTGGGATCACTGAAATACCATAAGCATAGTGAGTTCAGGGTGTGGAGGGTTTTTGGGGTTGTAGGGAGAGCTTTCCTGAAGGAAAATAGCATTGTCCTTCAATGCAGAATCCTTGTTTTCAAGCAACACATGGAAGCAATAGCTTCAAAAACGTGTTAGAATAAACTCTCCTGCTGCAGATAAACAAGAGGGCACTGTGTGCAGTGGCTGCACGGCTCTGTCACTCTCTTGGACACCACTTGTGTTTAAAAATAAGCTGTTTGGGTTCTGTACCACTAGTGAAAGTAGAGAACGTTCTTGTTTCAGAGGAAATGGCTTCCCATGCAGAGCAGGGAGGGAGGTAGGGAGGGCGAGCAGACAGAGGGGAGGAAGAGGGAGTTGAAGGCTGAGGCTCCTCCTTCCCAACTGAGTAATGGAAAAACGATGTAAGAATTCCTGCCTCTGAATAAATATGTGCCCTATGACCTTAATCCCCTAGGAACCAAAACCATCCAGAGTCAGATAAAAATAGCAAACCCTTTACATTGGTGAGGGAGAACAGCACTGCTCACAGCTAATTAGCTAAATCCTGTTAATAGTGGGGAGCTAGACAGCCACGAGGAAGCAAGTCTTCCATAGACGACTGAGCTGAAGGCACAGCCAAGGATGAAGGCAAGGATGAAGCCGAGGATGGTGCTGAGGACACACACACACCTGTTGAGCCTCATGGAACAGTGGATGGCCACGGGAGACCCACCACAGTGGGTCTGAGTGAGCAACGTGCCCTGGAGGAGACCCCCAGAGCTGCTGGTTGATGGCAGCTGCTGTGTCAGACCCAAACCCTCAGATCACAGACCCTGCTTGTGCTGGGAACCACCGCTGGGCAGCAAGGATCCCCTAAGGAAAGATAGGAAAGGAGAGAATTACAGTGATCCTGACAACAAATGCCAATGAATTGCTCAGGTTCAACGGTGCCACTTTATTTAAAGTAAGACAGCTTCACAGTGAGCCAAAGATGAATTTTTATTCAGCCTCTGGTGGAGACAATGGATCGCTTCAATCAGCATTCACAGCTATTTGCTCTAGTCCTGAATACCTGTGTCATTAGTCAGTGTGGGGTTTTCCTTACAATTCCCTGTGTGCAAACATTAGCACCAGGTGAGGGTTTTATTCACCCTGCACCTGTACACGTATGCAGGGTTATCGTTTGTGCACAGCCGGGAGTCCCGTGTCAATTTTCTACTTCATAGCTTCGACTTTTCCAGCCAAAGGGAAACTGGTCAGGGGGCAGGAACCTCACCAGTGGCTCTCGGCGGCTGCCACTGTTCACCTGCCCCGGAGAGAGCTCTGGAGCCGCCCCAGGTGTGTTCGGCGGGGTGTTCGCTTCGTGCGCGGCGATGGCTCCGGTCCCACCGTGCCGCGGCCCCTCCGCCGTCCGCCCTCCGCAGCGGGTGCCCCAGGGCTGCTCCCCTGCCCCCGCCTGCCCCGACTCCCCTGTCCCCTGGCCCGGGTGTCGCTGCCGTGTCCCTGCCGCCTGGGAAGGCCCTGGAGCCGGCAGCGTCAGCGCCGGGAGCAGCATCTCCTTCGCCGCGCGGTTTTGGGATCCTCCAAAGCCGGGCTGAGCCCAATCCCCTGGCACAGCACCGCCTTTGTGTTTCAGCAAGCAGCACGAGAGCCGGGAATTGCCGTCCTGTGCCTGCTCCTGACCAGTCGGGACTTTCTGTATGGTTATGTTGACAGGGAACAAGGGAATGTGCCAAAACAAAAGCATCTCATACTGAGTGCCAACTCCTCCAGAGTTACCTTTTCCCGCTCTGTGTCTCCCACTCTGAGCAGGCGTCAGGAGAGCTTTTACCCAGCAGCAGGCGTAGTCACTGGGTGTCAGACAAGTCCTAAAGCAAAGCCCGTGCCCAGCTCCCAAAAGCAGCCTCAGGAGCCCTGCAGGGAGTGCTGAGCTCAGCAAACTGGTCAGGCGGGACTGCAGCAGCCCCTCCTTGCCAACAGGACATTCCCCCGCACATAAACCCTTGTAAATGGCTCTTGGAAGTTTGTTCATCTCCTGAAGTAGGAGCAGAGCACGTCACTTGCTCACAAAACATCCATGGCTGAGCAAGGGCAGCAGAGCAGCTCCCTCCAGCTCTGAGGGCTCCAGGGCTCGGCTGCCCAAAGAGGAAGAGGCAGAGGCAGGGATGCAGGCACCACTCCTTCCTTCCTTCTGCTCTAAAACATGGAAGCAGGAAACTAGGAACAAGAACTGGAGTGACTCCAAGGCAAGACACAGGTTATTTTCAGAGAACACTTCCTTACTCCTCCCTGCTCTCCAGAAGCCATCCACAGAGACACCTCACCATGAGCTGATTTGAAGAGCTGTATTTCAATTTCTTTATGAACCTGTATTGTTTAGTGCCCCCCATAGCCAAAATTGTTTGCAATTTTAAAGAAACAGCTTTATTTTTCTTTTTCAGTAGCCATCAAGAGACAGATAACCGGATGAAAAATATTCTCATGATCCTGTTTCTACTTTTGCCAAGAAGCCTAGTAAAGTGAATCTGAGAACAATATCAAATGCTTCCCTTCATGTGAAAATTCTGCAAGACATCATATTTGTAGGCTACCTGGTGAGCTGGCATCAGTCTTCAACCTGGACTAACTGCACTTCCCATGTTACTGGTGAGGCCCATGGAGAAGCACAGGAATGGACGAGACCTGGATGTGGTTAAGTGCAAAGTGCCTTTTTCTAAATCCAGCATTTAATAGGAAAGTTGTTATAAGGACACAGTTCCCTTAATTATAAATACAGACAGTTATTTAGGAATAACTTTTTCTCCAAACTGACCCAGCTGGCTCCTGTGGATTTGCTCAGGAGCACTGGGCTCCAGCCTGGCATGGCCAATGTGATTTCACTTCCCTTTCCAGGCAGTGGATGGACCCAGGACCTGCAGAGAATGGGAATCTTGGGCCCACCAGGAGTGTTTGGCTTTGGAAAGCTCAGTGGTCTCAACACTTTTGGAGTTCATCTCATCTTGGGGACCAGGGGAGGACAATGGCTGGGCATTTGCTGCCCTTCTTTCCACATGTGTAGAAGCCTTTTTGGCCTTATTTTAACTAACTTGGTTTTGTTCCTTCAGGAGCTGTTTGAAACCAAGGCAGAGGTGTGAGCTGGGGACCACCCACTGGTTTACCCTTATGTAAGCCTTTTAAAACCAGTAGTAGTCCCATTAAAGGGAATAGATTTGTATCAGGACAGAAACATGGTGAGCAGCAAGAGACTTGGCTGCTTTGGGTATGGATTCATGAAAGTCATTTCAAGGCTCTCTGGGAGCATAATTAGAAACATGAAGTCCTGGGATGTCTTCCTTCCTTTTTAATCCAAAACTACTTTTAAAAGCTGCTGGCAGCTTGAAAAATGGTTATTAAAAGAGAAACAACTCCAGCCAGTTTGAGGGACAATCAGCCTGCAAAGTTTCTCTGCAAATTGTAAGGTTTGGAAAAAGATCTGCTTGTTCAATTGGGAACAGGACACAGGCTGATTCTGGAACAAAAAGGGATGTCAGAAATGTCGAAGGAAAGTTGTCCTTTAATCTCCCGCACAGTGATTTAATTCAAGGTGACAAATACCTTTGCTTTTTGGTGCAGCACCACCTGCAGAACTTTCAGATGAAGGGAGGCTTTAAAAGTTTCCATGATCCCATAAAGGCTACATGGGAGAGCCTGGCAAAAGCTTGTTCCCTTTACATTATGTAGGGACAACAAATCAAGCATAGAGATGAAATGTTAATTCATCCAAGATGTTGTTTTCAGAGACTTCTCTGCCACATTAAATAATATTTGCCTTTGAGCAGGGCAATAGGTAAGGACAAAGCAGTTACTGGCCTTGTGTTGTTGCTGCAGGGTGCTCAGACAGCACTGGAAGCTAGGAAAAGGGAGCCAAGATTGGTGGTTTTCCATGACTGAAAGACAGCTTTCCCTTCCCCTTCTGCAGAGATTGCACAGTGATATGTAAGTGGGCCTGACCTCCTTTTGGTGCTTACTCTAAGGGTAGCACATATCTTTCCTGCTTTATGTCTTGAAAAGGATATGTTGATATTGTAGAGAAAATCACAGAATCCCAGAACTGTTTAGGTTGGAAGGGAGCTCAAATCCCACCCAGTGCCACCCCTGCCATGGCAGGGACACCTCCCACTGTCCCAAGCTGCTCCAAGCTCCAGTGTCCAGCCTGGCTTTGGGCACTGCCAGGGATCCAGGGGAGCCACAGCTACTCTGGGAATTCTGTGCCAGGGCCCCACCACCCTCACAGGGAAGCTGTAAATTGGAGGGGCTTGGGAGGAGTGGGCAGAGCAGAGTGGAATGCCCTGCAGGTTTGGCATGACAGTGACTCAAGTGGGTGAACAAAGGCTTTAAAAATTAGTTTAATATTTTCCAAATGTTTGACAAAGCACAATGTGTCACGGAGATGTGCAGTGGCATCAGAAGCAGAGCTGAGAGGCTTTGTAGCCTCTCCCTGGGATGCAGAGGAAATGTCAAGCTGTCCTTAGCCTGGGTATGAAAAGGTTACACTGAATTAGGAAATCAACACTGACTGAACAACTTTTTCTCCCCCTTAAGTCTGACAAAATGTCAAGAAGCTGTCCAGCCTGCAGCACAAGGATGGGCAGTCTAGAACCACGGGAGAGGTGGAAGAGCCCTTGGGCAGGGGTCTGCCAGGACACAGGGGTGCCCATGGATCCTTGGTGCCTGGCAGCCTCTGGCTGCAGCAGAGACAAGAGCTGGGCAGGGGCACCCTGGTGCCTGAGCTGGAGCTGCCTGCCCTCCCTGAGGAGCCAGGAGTGGGTGCAAACCCCAGGCCTTGATGCCTGTCTCCAGCTGATAAACAGGGCAGCATGACTGTAGGAAACAGTTTGTCAGAGAGAAAAGCCAGAGGAAAAAGTGACTCATGACTCGGCCCTGAGGAAGTGCCATCCAAGACCAGGCACAGTGTGTCAACATGAACTCCTCTGCCTACCTGGGATGCACCACCAGGAAGCTGGGAGAGCTCTTCTTCCCCAGGCAGGACAGGAACGTGTTAAACGTGGGCACTCTGGAGCATCTCCCAGCCTCAGGCAGTTACAGACTGTTACTGTTTGCTATGCCTGGTGAGTCCAGCTGGGCTCTCATTCCAGGCATTAGTCCCAGCCTCTGTCACCTGGACAGGGTGACACGGGGTTGTCACCAGACACATAATATGCTCTGGATGTGCACCAGACCATATTACTGTGTGAACTCTAACAAAATACTTTTTCCAGGATGTACTAATACACCACAAAGCTGGTTGATGCCAGGAAACAGCCACTGGATAAACTGTCCCAAAGACAGCGTGTGAAGTGAACCCCACTGCAAGCAGCCCCGTGTCCCTGGGGCAGCAGCAGCAGCAGCAGCAGCAGCAGCAGCAGCAGCAGCAGCAGCAGCAGCAGCAGCAGCAGGGGTCTGCACAGGGTCCCAAACTGCTGCCAGCCCGGCTGTGTCACAGTGTCCCTGCTCTTCAACACGGACAGTCTGCAGTGCCAAACGCTTGTAACTTCAGAGAAAGGATATTCTGAGTGTAACTATAATTTTTTTTTTTTACTTTTTCTATAATTGAGGTGAATTAGGTGTAATTGGGAGCATCTGCTCCGATTTGGGCGCCTGATATAGTGTGGTATTCTGCATCTCCTGGAAGACACTCTCCTTTAACTCCCACTAGATCCAGCTAAAAATAGTTAATCTAAATCACATTCTCTCGGGCAGAAATGCTCTTCAGCTCTCAGGATTTGCCCCTCTGTGGTACCAGATTTCTTGTCCTGGCAGGAGAAGGGGGAAGGCACCCGGGCCCTGGAGGGTGCAGGGGAGAAGCCCCATTTTGTCAGCAGTGTCTCACCTGTGGCAGGTGGTGATCCACAAAGCTGTGACACCAGGGAAGGCACGGCCCTGGCACGAGGCAGGGTGTGACCCTGGGGACCCCAGCTCCTGCAGTGACACAGGCTGCAGCCAGGGCAGTGATGGGCTGTGGCACTGCTTCACCTCCTGAGGCACCAGGGGCAGCTGGGTCTGGTTGGGTCTTTGAGTCATTGCTACTGAGAGAGGGAACCACCCCTCCCACCGTGGGCATCAGCACAGGGCAGTGTTCCCTCTGCCACGGCCTGGGGAGCTCCTCTGGCCCAGGGCAAACACAGCTGTGGTCCTCACAGGATAACAGCCTAGTCTAGGGTTAGCTTCTCTCCTCATTTTTGAACTTAGCATAGGCTGAACAAACCTAGAAAATTTCTGGAAAGAAGACAGAGGAGACTTGTACAAAAGGGTTTGCATGGATGTCTTGGCACAGCTGCAGAAAGTGGTGGGAGCACTGCTCTGTAGCCAGCAGGTGTTTGTTAGGAGGTCAGTGTGTTTTCCAGAGAGCAGCAGTTTGGTGGGGAGTGGTCTCTTTGTGCCACTTTACCCAAAAATCATCCCCTGCCTGCAGGATCCCCGAGCTGCATTGCAGCCATGACCTGCACACACAGGGAGGATGTTCTGGCCAAACAGGACTGGTCACAGCAGGTTTTCATATGCCCAAATCTGTGCCTATATTTAGTGCACGCATTTACACACAAGTGCACACCAGCAGTGTGCTTGGGGTAGGAACAGCAGTGTGCCTGGGGTAGGAACAGCAGTGTGCTTGGGGTAGGAACCAGCAGTGTGCTTGGGGTAGGAACGGCAGTGTGCCTGGGGTAGGAACCAGCAGTGTGCTTGGGGTAGGAACCAGCAGTGTGCTTGGGGTAGGAACGGCAGTGTGCCTGGGGTAGGAACCNTTGGGGTATGTGCGTGGGATGGGAGCCAGCAGTGTGCTTGGGGCATGTGCCTGGGGTATGTGCTTGGGGTATGTGCGTGGGATGGGAACCAGCAGTGTGCTTGGGGTAGGAACAGCAATGTGCTTGGGGTAGGAACAGCAATGTGCTTGGGGTAGGAACAGCAATGTGCTTGGGGTAGGAACAGCAATGTGCTTGGGGTAGGAACAGCAATGTGCTTGGGGTAGGAACAGCAATGTGCTTGGGGTAGGAACAGTAGTGTGCTTGGGGTATGTGCCTGGGGCATGTGCCGGGGGTATGTGCTTGGGGTATGAGCCACATGAAGCCACAGTGACCCCAAATGTGCAAGCACAGCTCAGGGAGAAGCAGTTTTGCAGAATGATTCCTTGGGATCCTGGCTCTGCCTGGCTTTGCCCACGGTGACTGGATCCATCAGCAGCTCCAGGACTGCAAGGAGGGAGAAGTTTGATGATGTTCCTGCCCCTCAAACCCCCCCTGAACTTGCTGTGGAGGTCAGCAAGTGTTCCTGCCCACACAGACAGGGTTCCCTCTCAGCTCACATCCATCCTGTGTTCATGAGGGCTATAAATACATCTTGTATTCTATACAAATCAGGCATGCACTGAAAATATTTATACATTGCATCCACTCACACAGTCCTCTGGATTCCAGCCCTGACAACAGCAAAAGCTGTCATTACTCCATAGCATGCAGGGGAGAAAATTCTAGTGTGGAAGCAGTTTATCTTTCAGGGAGCTTGAGGAAATTTCAGTTGTGCTCAGACTGCAGCTCTGGCAGCTGAGCTGGGCCCTTTAAGGAAATGCCCTCCATAAGAAGACAAGGTTTATTGGATTTTGTGCTGTTGCACTTTTAGACTGTCCAAAATTCTCCCAGGAATCCTTTTAATATTCCCATAAAATTGAAATATGAGTTATGCAATTATAATTAGAGCACCATACTCCTGATAACATTCACTTCAAGTTTTTAGGCTGTTTACTTCCTAACTTGCACCTAGAAGAAATCTTAAACCCCCCAAACCAACAGCTCCCCTCTCCCCTGTCACAGCACAGACCAAAACAAACAGTCAATTGCTCTAAATGTATTAAATCAGTTTTCATGAGAGCTGTTTGACAGAGCTGCTGCCATAACCACAGCTGGGCAGGGGGGCTCAGCATGGGGCTTTTCCACTCCAAGTGCCAGTGGCACCCTTGAGGCAAGGGGAGCTGAGAGCCATAAGTTCGTGTGATGTTATCTTTTCTTTCTTTAAAAGCAGGACGTGAAATTTGGCAAGGGCTGGATGCATCAAGTCTCCTTATTTGTCATCTGCCTTCCCTGGGTAAGTCACAAATGTCCTACAAATTAAACACCTACCCCCATCCCCAGGCTGGCAAAGACCTGGGAGATGTTTGGTCTCCTCTCCCGAGGAACAAGCAGCAGAACAAGAGGGGAACCCCTCAAGTTGCACCAGGCGAGGTTTAGGTTGGATATTAGGGAAAATTCCAGTCTGGAAAGGAATTTACAAGCACAGGCTGTCCAGGGAAGCAGTGGAGTCACCATTCCTGGGGGGATTTAAAAGCCCTGTGGATGTGGCACTTGGGGACATGCTTTAGTGGTGGCACTGGCAGTGCTGGTTGGAACAGTTGGACTCAATGATCTTAGAGAGTTTTTTCAGGTTAAATGACCTCACTGCACCTCAATGACCCTCCTGGGGCACATGACCTCCTCATGCTGCGGCTGGTGGCTTCTTGAGAGGGTTTTGTGGCATTGAGTCCTGATGTGTCTCAGGCAGCTCAGTGAAAGACAAGAGATTAATGTTGAGGCAGTCTGTTCTCTTCCAGTCCAGTTGCATTTTGAAAGTAGAAATTACACAGTTTAAGCCTTTTATGTTGTGGTTTGACAGCTGTTAGAGCCCAATAAAAGCATTACCAAGTAATTTCTCTTTTGCTTCCCTTTGATTTTAGCACTCTTGGGCCTGGTGCTGCAGCCTTTAATTATTAGGCAGCAATATCTGTGGTGTAACCCACAGAATTTTAATTCTGCAGACTGCTGGGAAGCACAGATTTTATTTTATTCTACAGGAGTTCCCATATGTGAACAGCAGAGAGATGATGGCACTGAATATGATGAGCCCTTTGGACACCATCTCAGAATTTTGGAATCTGACTCACTCGGGGCAGTTCTGGCCCAGCGCTGTGCTGGGAGGGCTGTGCCGGGCTGGCACCGTGCTGGGCAGGAGGGCTGGCTCCTCTCCTCTCCTCTCCTTCCCTTCCCTTCCCTGCCCTGCCCTGCTCTGCCCTGCCCCGCCCAGCCCGCAGTGCACACCCGCTGTCCCCACGCCGTGTCCCGCTGTCCCCCGGCCGGGTCGCGCT
>VYXD01000901.1:124464-147150 GCA_013397195.1 Hylia prasina | reverse complement strand
CGGTGCCCCGGTGTCCCCCCGCCGTGCCCCGCCGTCCCCGGGCCGTGTCCCGCTGTCCCCGGGCTGTGTCCCGGTGTCCCCACGCCGTGTCCCGCTGTCCCCGGGCCGTGTCCCGCTGTCCCCGGGCTGTGTCCCGGTGTCCCCACGCCGTGTCCCGCTGTCCCCGGGCCGTGTCCCACTGTCCCCGGGCTGTGTCCCGCTGTCCCCTGGCTGTGACAGCGCTGCCGGGCTGCGGGCAGGGGCCGTGAGCCGGGCCGGGGAGCAGCTGTCCGTGCAGCCAAGGCAGTAGGGTGGCTGCCCAAGGACTGCCGTGTCCCGGGGAGAGGCCGGCCCGGGCAGAGCAGCCCCTGGCCGGGGCGGTCCCGGGAGCGCATCCCGCCCGAGGCGCTGCATCCTCCCGGCTCGCCCTGGAGCTCAGAGCCGCCGCCAAACGGAGCCTCCGTCCCCTCCCCTGCGCCCGCCGGGCCGGGGCAGGTTTGCCGGTCCCCGGGAACAGGAGCTGTCCCTTGCTCCCTTGGTGCCCCAAACTCTGTCCAACTCCTCCTCTGCAGAGGATCCCGTGCTCCACTGTCCAGCCTCAGAGCACCCTGGCCAACAGCCCAAATGTGATTTTAAAGTCAAAATGTTTATGTACCCTAATTACAGTGAGGTTTAAAAAAGTTTATCCCAACTACTTCTGTCCTCACTTCACACATCCTGAGAGGTCTCAAACACATATTTGCCAATAGCCACAATATTCAATAAAACAGCCTCTCAAATGTAAACAGAACTGAATGCAAGGGGACAAAATAACCAGCAGAGCTCCAAAGCCCCCTGTAGCCAAACTGGGACTGAGCTGTGCCAGAGTCCCCAACTCCTGCCCTTCTCCAGCCAGCCAGGAGCAGCACATAAATGTGTTAACCTTTGCAAGGAAGTGGGAGCTCTGGGGCTGCTATTTGCACGTCAAAGCTGGAACCAATGCCATCCTCAGAGGACAGAATAGAAGAGCAGTTTTATTTGCTTATTTTGTTTATTTGGCACATAAATATTTTGAAATCATGCAATATGAAATGAAATGATTGTCAGCATTCTGTGAGCTTGCGCAGAGCTGAGTAATGTTATTCTCAGTGATGTTATTAAACCTCAGACAGCATGTGTCACCCAAAGCTAACAAAGTCCTGCTCCAAATACTTCAGAAGAGTGAGGCAGATTTCAGCGGGCTGCAGAGAGCAAGTGGAGCCCCAGCCAAGGTCACAGGACATGCCAGCAGTCCTGTCACCATCACACTGAGCCCCAGGCAGGGTGACCAGGAGTGCCCACAGCTCCCCCGTTGCTGTGATGGCAGCAGAGCCTGGGTTTGGTTGTTGGGACAGAGCTCAGGCACGGGTTTTTCCCCAAGATGTGCTGCTGCTCCCAAAGCTGCTGAAGCACCCTCCCAGCCCCCCCAATGCATAAATCCCAGATATGGCCTTCTCAGAGGATGGCTGTGCCTGTGGGACCAAAGGGATGGAAGAGCTTCATTAGCCACCCCTGCCAGGAAAAGGGCCACGGCCACCCTGCCTTTCTCCCCAGGGCTGACAGGTTGGCTTTCTGTGCAGAACCAATTTCCTGAAGAACCCAAAAAGGAGACTGACAGTTGACATTAAAACTAATAAAGTTAGAAAAGCAAGGGGACAGATAGTTTAACAAGGAGCCATTTCTGGTGGTTACTAGATAAGATTTAAAAAAATTGTTTCATCCTGACTTGACCTAAATGGAGTGGAAAATTACCATGACTACATTTATCTGAAATCATAAAGTGTGTTCTGATTAGAGCATGATAAAAAGGATGGTATAAATTGATCCAAAGATAAAGAAAGGGCAGGGGAAATGAGATTAAGAAAAGAAGCAGACGCTAAAAAGGCAGGATAATACGGCAAGTCTCTGAAGCTCTATTAAAAATAGCTGTAGGAACTGGAACATAAATAGTTTGGTGCTTCACTTTCTGCGTGTTGGGCTGCGGCCCAGCCGCGGGGAGCCCAAGTTATCACCTCGTTAATCCCAATTCAGCAGACCGGGAAATGGGAAGCAGGTCTAAACCTGGCTTGCCCAAGGACTGAGCCTGGGCTGGAGAGCAGTGTCTGTCTGTCTGTCTGTCTGCTGGAGTGGTGTCTGTCTGCTGGAGTGGTGTCTGTCTGCTGGAGCAGTGTCCATCTGTCCATTCAGGGCCGTGTCCATCTGTCCATTCAGAGCCGTGTCCCTGCCCCCGTGCCTGGGGTCCCTGCTGGCTGTGCTCATCTCTGTGGGACCTCCTGCCTCCTCTCTTGGGTGAAACCTGCAGCTGGTTAATATGCCTCTGTCCCTGTCAAATTACAGGGAAATCAGTCAAAAGACGAGAAAACTAGTGCAGTGGGTCTGGAAAACAAACCAAGCCAAGAGGAGCCTTTGGCTGAACTTCACTTCCTAGAGAGACGGCAGTTGCCTCTGGCAGGAACATTCATGGTCATGGAAGCAAATTTACCTCTGATAAAAGCTGTGTTTCCATTTCCTAGAAACAAGTTTAAAAATGTGAAAAAACCAAATATTGATTTCCGCCCCATGCCTGGCTGCATAACTGGCACTCTGGGGATTTGGTGTGTGCACCACTGCCCCGACACGGAGCAGGAGGGAAAGCACCAGGCACAGGGGGCTGGTGAGAACACGAGCAGAGCCTGTGCTAGAGGGGCTCTGTGGGCTGGTGGGGTGGCCTGGCCCTCACCTGGCTGCAGTGCCCCGAGGCAGCCCTGAACTCTGCCCTCCTCACCAGTCCCGCCGTGAGCACCAGTGCGAGCTGAGACACCAGTGTGCTCCATGACCTGCTGCTCCTCTGCCCTGAGGAGCCCAGCCCAGCCCAGGAACAAGGCCCTGGGACTGGCAATAAGCTGTCCTGAGATAATCTCTGTCCCAAAGCCCACCCCTGACAGTCCAGAGATGCTGCTGCTGCTGCTGCTGCTGCTTGGTACCGGTGGTTTAGGGATGGCTGAAGGGCTGACACCACCTTCCTTTACAGCTGTTTTTTTCTCTTCCCACTAATGACTGGAATGTCCAGCCTCTCTCTGTGCAGAACAGGAAAGTTTATTTACCTACTCACTGATGAGTCTGATCTCAATCAGTTTTTTCTGAGTGCAGCACTGAAATCCCCAGCATCCTGTGCCCATGTGTCCCCCCAGCCAAGAATTCCCCCTGGACCTTCCCTGGATAGCCAAGCATGTCTGGTTCATTTAGATGAGGCTCAGGAAAAAGCCTGCTTGGAAAACTGTTTCTCTTTTCATTTGGTGTAAACTTCCTTTTCCACTCTCTGTTTACCTTAATGTAGACATATATAAATTTTCCACCAGATTTCCTTCAAGGAGAAAGTCAAGGCAGAGGGTAAGAGGAAGCCCCATTCCCTCCAGGCATTCAGATGGTGTCAGCAGAGAGGCTCCTGGTGTCCCGTCCATGCTGAGATGGTCCAGCATCGCAGACAGACACTTTCCTACAGGACTCCAGGGACAACTCAGGGTTTTCCTTCTGTGTGAGTAACATCCTGGTATCCAAGGCATCCATGTCTGTTCTTGCCATCCCTGCCAGTGCCACAAGTCCATGACGTTACATTCTCTCACTGGTGAGCTCTCTGCAGTGTCATTAACCACTCACAGATTATTTAATATCCCTAGATTTGTTTTAATTAATGTCCAGCTACTCAGCTGTTCCAAAGTGTGTCTGTGCTCTCCCTTCTCCGGCTGTGAATATTCCATCCTTGAAAACAGGACTGACACAGCTGATGGGGAGGGATGGTGGGGGGGTTAGAGGCCAGTGCCAAAGCTGAGACCACAGCCCTGTGCCATCATCACCTTCTTCCTGCCTTGTTCTCCTCTGAGAGCCCCAGCAGAAGGGTTTGGAAGTGATGTTTTGGTTGATGTCCCTGGGGACTATTGGCCCTCTAGTTCCAGAGCCTGGCAGGATCCTCTTTTTCTGCTGGATTTAGGGGGATACAGGATGAGGGGTCACTTGCTCCTTACGCAGGTGCCAGCTAAACAAACAAGGGATATCAGGGATTTTGTGGTGCTGTGGGAGAAAATTTGTCTTTGCTGATCAGCAGCAGAAAGAAACCTGGGAAGATGGCAATAAAGCAGAGCCTGGGTCCTAAATTCAATGTGATGACAAAGAGCTCTGTGCCATGCCTGGGAAGGGATCCCAGGCAGGCAGAGGGTGCCCAGCTCCCAGCAGCTTGGCAAAGGAATCAGCCCTTGCTGGGGAAACTCACTCTCTTGGGAACTAGTGGATCCAAGACCAACAGAGATGGCAAAAACAACATCCAGCTATTCTCTGGTCTCATCTGTGCTGAAGTCTATTTTCATTCATGTGTCTGCCATTGCTGCCATGGTGACCAACTTAGAAATTAATTATATAAAGACGTTAACAACATATTTAAATAGGAAGATTCAACCCACGGTTCTAGCAAAAAGATTCATGTATTCCTAGATTGTGCCCCTCCCACCTTCCCCTGAGTCCTTAGGTCTGCCATTTCTTCCCAGCACTTACCTCTGTGCTGATGTTAACAAACATAACTAGTCTTTCGCATTTTTTTTTTAAATTCTGACTTATATAAGCCAGATATTGCTTAGACAATTCTGTTGTGTCCAAACCCTGTGTTGCTGTGAGCACCACCCTCATGTAGTACACGAGGTGGGGTTTGGAATTCTGGCTTCAGACCAAGGAAGCCCCAGAGCAGTGCCTGGCAGAGCTCGCTGTGACACACAGTGGGCTCCTGCCTTTGTTTCTTTGGGCTTTTCCACAGGAGACGGGTCCAAAAATGTACCACCAGAACCAAAAGCTCGTCCATGGCTGTGGCAGGGAAGAGAACCTTACAGAGACTGCCTTGCTCCTCAGCCCCCTTTCCCAGAGGGAGGCAGCAGTTCAGCCTGGCTTGTTCTCCTCTTGGGACTGCTCTCCAAGCAATGAGGTTTTCAGTGCCTGAGGAGACACCTCCACACCTGCTGTGACCGAGCTCTGCTGCTTTCTCCTGTCTCCCCTTCCCAGGCATGCTTTTATCTGTGTCTAATGGCACCGTCTGTGCCCTTCCCTCACACACAGCCTTTGAAGCTGGTGCTGTCATGGAGATTATTTTTGTGCTCTTTTCTGCAACTCCTTTACCATTGACTCATGTTGTTTCTTTCTCCCATGTGTTTTTTTAATGCATGAACATGTATCTACCCTTACCACATTCCTTTCTGTTCAGCTTTGTGTTCTCTCAGGAGGTGGGGACAAACAAAAGGGGAGTGAACTCACCTGAGTGTCAGGAAATGTGGCTTTTCAGAACACCCAACGCAGTGAATGCAAACCCAGCTGTGCTGCAGGGAACGTGTGCTGTTGGCAGGGATTTGTGCAGGGAAGGACTCTCCCCTGGATGCAGGCCTGAGCTTTCCCACTGTATGAGCTCGTTTGTTTTGGCACTCTCAGGGCTGGTTTACATGCCTCTGCATCCAGCCACTGCTCAGCTGCTGGAGTATTTTCCTTCAAAGAGCTATTGGGAAAGAGGCCTAAAAAAACTTTGCAGAGATGTGTGCATTAGTTCTGCTGGAAGGGATACTAACCAGAGTGGTGTGACAGATGCCTTTCCCCAGAGAAGTGCTGTGACTGGTGGAGCCGTGGTTGAGGTCTGGGTGCTGTGGCTCCATCAGGGACAGCCAGCCCTCCCACCACTTGTTCAGGGACTGATTCTCAGAGTTATCAGCCTGTGCCAACAGGAAATAACAAAAGAAGCAAACAAAAACTGGTATCAAGAGGACTCAATATACTTACAGAAAGAAGGTGTCTTCTCCATAGACAGAGCTTGCTGCATCAGCTGAGGTGGTGCCTGCTGAATTTCACACAGACAGCGCTTTCCAAGAGATGTGTTAAAACTGCTCGTCCAGCAGTAGCAAATTCTCACAGATGTTTATTCACAACTACCTGTGTAAAGGCTCTGTCTGCTCTTCCAACACAGCCTTCCTGGGAGAGGAACACAGTGAATGGAGGGAAACTGTAAAGGATACAAGGGGACAATGAGGGTGAAAGACAGCAGAAAAAATGCAGCTCAAGTTAGCACATAATCCGTATTACCAGGAGAGTTGACTGGATTTCTGAAGATCAGTGAACCATCACCTTTCAGATAGATGCCATCCCAGGTGCTGTTCTATAATTCCAAGAGGAAATAGTTCACCTCTCAAATCCCTAGTGCCTCTCCTTTAATGATGAGCTGGTGCAGGAAAGAGCAAGGCCTAATCCTGGCTCATCAGACAGGGTGTTACATTGGCTGGTGTGCCTGAAGCTGTAGGATGAGAGGCCTGATGCAGGTGACAGGAGGAAACATGGACCTTGTCCCTTAGGAGCAGAGATCCTGTGAGGATGGGGGAGCACAGGGTGACCCGTAAGGGGTGACTGCAAGCATCTTTTCAGCTTTTTGGTGAGAAACAGCTGGGTCCTGAAGATGTTTGATGGACAGAAAGACTAGGGTTCAGCAAGCCAAAGCACAACACAGCACAGCACAGCACAGCACAGCACAGCAGACTGAAAACATCTGCCCAGACAGAGCAGGGATCCTGAGAACAGGTTCTGACAGATGATACCAGACAGCTGCTTAGCTCCACATCTAAAACAAGGCTATGGGCAAATCCATGTTCCTTCAGAGCCCAGCATTCCCGCAGGGAGAGGGGCGAGCCCCAGCCTGGCATTGCCCTTGGCACATGAGCAGGAGTGGCACCGTGTCCTCCCACCCCTGTGGTGTCCCTGGTCAGGGCTTCTTGCCCTCACCTGGGCCTAAAAACGGGTCTCAAGTGTTTCATTTGCAAATCTTTCACAAAGATCACGCTGACATGCAAATTGGAGAATGGCAAAACAATACGTGACAGCCAGCTTGCTTCTCTTCTTTGGAAAACTCAGATGTTTTCTTGTCACAAAGCTGCTCATTCTTCCTCTTAACATAAACATTGTAATGAGAATAAAATGGTTCTCTTTTATAAAATGCTGTGTGTTGGTGGTTAAGCAAAATTAACATTTTGTAAAGCAAATGAAGGAGAAAGGCAGCCCTCTGACAAATTCTGTGAGCAAAGAAATGGTTGTTTTATGTTCTGAACAAATTAACTTCACTTTTCTTGGATGCTGACCCAGATGCAAAGCTGTGTCCTGGGGCACTCAGAAGGGAAACGGTTAAGAAAGTGAGCAAGGGTCCCACCCCTCCCTGACCCGCCCCCGGTGTGTGAGCCCGGAGAGAAGGGATGTTTTAGTAATGTTCAAACTTTGTACCTTCACACAGCTCCACAGAGGGCAGATAAACATCCTGTGCTTGTCTGTACAGCCACTTCTGAGCAACCTGGGCTGGTGGAAGGTGTCCCCATGGCAGGGTGTGGAACGAGATGAGCATTAAGGGCCTCTCAAACCCAAATTCTGAGAATCTGTGATTCTATAAATCATTAATCCCAAATAAACTACAGTAATTGTGTGTTATCGCTCACATCAGCAGTCTGACTGATTTTTGTGGGACTGTCAGGATGGTCAAAGTTTGTCAGTGTCAACTTTCGCTTCAGAATAATATTCATATGAGCGGTCTCCAAGAGACAGAATGGAACTGCTCTGTTTGGTAAAAGTGAGGAGACAAAATTAAATTGGAATTGTTGTCCTCTCTTGCTGGAGATTTTTTCTTTTAAACTGGAAAAGTGCCTATACCATAGGCCCTGAGCAGCAGGAAGGAATCTCCTGCTGAGATAAATGGGAATTACGTTTTTGGCATCCATTCCCGAGTTGCTCAATGAATTCCATCGCATTTTACGGCAAAGACTGTTCTTCAGCACAAGCCCTTCCTGTTCCAGACCTTGGAGCTGGGAATGTGCAGATTAAGGCATTATTTTGACTACAATCTAAAGACCTTGTAGAAAAGTTGAAAAAATTCCAAGGTGCTGCCAGTGGTTTTTCTGGGGACAAGATTAATACTTGCTGGATTTGCCGTATCCTTTTAACTGCTGCTTTCCTCCTCCTTTCAGTAAATAAATCTGCCTATTAGTTAAACAAACTGACTCTGATAGAAACCAAACACAAGAGATGCATTAACAATAATCCGCTGTTCTTAAAATAGAAAGGCAATAGTGAAGAGCCCGTGGGTTCCGGCTCACGGCGGAGCGCTGAACTCCTGGAGGAGACAGACGTGGGCTGTGGCAAACCCCAAAGCTGCAGAGGTGCCTGCGGGCTGAAGCGTGCCGTGACAGCCACGTCACCGTGCCGTGCTGCGGTGACAGGGAAGGACAGTGCCACCTCCTGCACGGCTCAGGGGCTGACCCGAGAGACACACAGCAGCAGCAGCAGCAGGGCGGAGTGAGGGGACGTAGCAGATGGTCCTGGCCTTACCTCTCAGCGTTTCTTGCCCTGTCTGGGTGAGCTGTGTGACGTGGCGGGCAGACATGGAGCAGCTGGCACTGCCACCTGGCCTCTGGTGGCTGGCACAGAATTGATCACAGAACCACAGACTGCTTTGGGTTGGAAGGGACTCCAAAGTTCATTTCATTCCAACCCCCTGTCATGGGCAGGGACACCTTGCATTAGACCAGGTTGCTCCAAGCCCCGTCTAACCTGGCCTTGAACGCTGTTCCTGGTTAACGTGCCACCATCAGTGTCTTTTCTTAAGAAAAATGAAAGCTATTTTTAAAAAGTGTAGATTATTTGTTACCAGAAACAAGCAGGAAAATCTGGCATGCGGTTTTTGAAACAGGCATCTGCTCAGCAGGGATGATCTGCTTCTGTGTGACATTTGAAGCACATAAGGTCGGGGCACTTGGTGGTGGCTTTGTTGTGCGCCGAGCAGGATGTACCAGCCAGGGCCCTGCTGCTGCCTGCAGAGTGAGGTTAGACAGCAGCCAGACATCCATTTTCATTCTCAATTCCCAACAAGCAGAAGTAGGAAGTTCTGGGAAGCCTTGGGGGGCCCTTGCTGCCCTCCCTGCTCTGGGAGCAGGTGTCTTGGGGATGTCTGAGCACCACGCCACCCGGCCTGTCCTCACCTCCCCAAAACCTACTCTTGGCTCCATTGGCTCCATCAGGATTGCAAGAACATGTTTTGTCCTGATTGTTAATGCATGCTTGGGACTGTAGGACCTTGGTCTGGAACATCCAGAGGACACTTCCTTGACTTGCTGCATGCTGTGGCTGCTGTCACGGCCTAGGTGCTCCTTCCATCACTCTCCTCTCCAGCATACAGGGAGCTCCTGGTGGGCTCAGCAGTCTCCCTCCAGCTGTTCAAGCTGAATGGTGCATTAATATTTAGCGAAGTGTAGGAAAACCCCTGAAGCCCACAAGGACCGGGGCCGCCTCATCCCACTCCTTTCCCAGTATTTAGATTGAAGCAGCCCCTCGCCGCTGGCAGGAGCTCGTTTCTCAGTCAGAGGGGCAGCACCTGTCCGGGGCAGCTCGGGCACCCGCGGGCCCAGAGCCGCTCGTGGCCTTTTTTGGAAGAGCCGGGCCGGGCTCGGTGCGGCGCCGCGGCCTTGCTGCGGCTGAGGGAGGGCTCCTCCGGCCCACATTCCTTGCTAATTTTAACCAGCTCCCTCGAGGAGGGCCTGGAGAAGTATGGTCTTGATTTATTAGTCTTCTCTTTCTGAAAATTTTGTTCTAGTGTCTTGGGGCAGAGGTAAAACCAGACTAGGATTCTCAATCTGGATCCCGACAGATGTTTGTCGGCATCACTGCGAGGGTTTGTCAGCATCAGCAGCTTTTCCCCCTCAGGCATGTGGGGAGCAGGACTGCCCGCAGAGCTGCACGGGGAGGGGGTGGTGGCATGGCAGGACGCTGGCCTGGCCACAGCGGGTGCCACCCTGCAGATGTCCCCAAGGCTCGGGGTGCCAGCACTCAGCCCTGGTGCTGCCCAGAGCCCCCCCTGCCCAGCACACGCTCCCCGGCCTGCAGCACCCCCGGGAAAAAATCCCCAGCACCCAACACTCTGCTCCCCCGGCCCTGGCAGCTGGCGCAGGAACTGCTCTCTTCCTGAGGGCTGGCCTTGCCCAGGATGGCAGATTAGGGCAGGGCAGCCGGGCTCAGAGTGCCAGTGGCAGGATGGACGATGCCCAGAAACCAGGGGTGCTGAACTGGGCGGCTGAGGCTGAAGAGCCAAGCATGGGGGACACAGGTGGCCTCGAGCACTCCCACAGGTGTCAGAAAGGGACAGGGGACAGGGGACAGGGGACAGGCTGCCTCCTGCAGCACAGAGAACAAACCCAGAGTGCTTAACCTGGGAAAAGAAAGGTTGGGCCTAGACACAAGGAAACCCAAAGGTAAGTTCAGCTGATGGCAGAACCAGATTTCCAGTGACTCTGTTGTGTCTGTATTGTTGGATATTCCCGAGTGCACAAGCTTATACCAGACAAAACCCTCAGAGCTGGTCCTGGCCTGGGGAGAGGTACAGTCTGGGAAACCAAGGCATTGCTGAACCCAGCAGCAGCAGCCAGAGCCCCCCAGAGTCCCCAGTGCCATGCAGGGTCATCCCAGCACTGGCACAGACAGGATCCCTGGAAAAGCTCCCCCACCTCACTTCGTCAGTGTAAAATCAGAGTGTACCAGTCTCAGTCTGCACCAGTAACCAAATCAGCATGAAATCCACAAGCTGGGCATTTCTGTAGAAAACATTTCAAAGGGAAATACTGAATGTTTTCTTCACGCCAATTTCACTTGCTTGTTTCCCATTTGGATTTTGTGTGTGCATGCACTCACATCCATCGCCAAAATGAGGCTGTGCTCCTGGAGAACAGACAAGAAAGTGCTGGTTATGCTTTTTATTTTCTTCTCTTGTTATTAATGCAGAGACAAACATACTCTGTGCTTCTGCTTGGCTGTCCCAAGGCATGCCCTGTGCCTTGGGGAAGCTGCCTGGGGCTCTGGCACTCGATGCCAGCAAGTCCAGCCCATGCTGTGCCCACAGCAACAACCCCCCAAAACCCAAAGGCTGTCTTGGAATGAAAGAGCTCTGGCCTCGTTACTCTTACAGAACTGATGATTTCTCTAAGGTGTTTTGTATTTAAGACTGAAGAATTAAGCAATGCCTAGAGTTTAAGGAAGTTTTGTTTGTTTGTTTGAGATTTTCCTGTCCAGCTGCCAAGAGTTTCTGGCTCAGCCTTCAAACAAATTAACTCTGCTATGACCAATCAATTTAAATAAACTCTGGTTGAAATGTGAGGCTTGAAACAGTGGGGAAAGTGGGACTGGACATGCTCCAGTCGTTGTTACTGGGGCGGTGGGGCCCCAAGCCCTGCCTGGAGCACAGCCCTCGCCACGTGCCCTGTGTGAGGAGGGCTGAGGACAGGAGATGGAGCAGTGAGAGCCACTGGGCCAGCACTGGCCCCAGCAGCCACTGCTGCCGTTTTGTTGCTGAACAGTGCCTTATTCCTGCCAGTCACCTGCAGCTGGGGGCTGCTGTGGGGCTGCTCCTCAGCTCCCCTTGGCTCGGGGCCCTCCTGCCCATCACTGCTGCAGCCCCAGCACGGGGCCAGAGGCAGCTTCTCCCAGCTCACCTGTGTTTCTTCCCTGCCCGCACCGTGGCCCCTGCTCTCTGTAACTGCCAGCTATAATTAAAGCGTAGGAACTGAAAAATAGATAGAAAAGGAAAATCCTAATTAGCCTTCGCTGTTATTGGCAATATTTCTGCTGATTACTCTGGAGCTTGAATTTTCAGATACACAATGAAGAGCTTGAGGAGGGGTCTAAAACCTGGCAGCATGCCAACACCTGCACTGGCCAAGGCCCTGCTGCAGCCTCCAGGACACCCACATGACAGCAGTCTTCCTGCCCCTCCCTTTGTGTCTCTCCCTCTTCTTTTCCCACATCAAACTCAGTGCTGCTCACTCTGCTGACACTGTCCAGAGCTCTCACACTGCCTGGCACACAAAGTTGGTCCCATCACCTTTTGTCTTTAGGGCTGTATTTTTGTCACTTTCCACCGGGGCGCTCTGTGGGAACACCTTTACCTGTTCCCCATTCCTTCTGTTAGGCTGTACAGTTGTGGTTAATATCCAACCCCATGGAGTTTATGAGCCCTGTGGGCTCCCAGGAAACTCCCCATGCAGGAAACAAGCTCCTGTCACCATTCCATGAAAAATGCTTTTTAATTCTTAAAGTACCCTCGAATCCAGCTCAGGTTCGTGCACTCTTTCAGCCATATTTAATACTTTTTAGAAGTATTTTCAGTTTTCTTAAGGAATTTCTGTTAGCATTAAAGCTTTACACAGGAATAAGGTTTGTGGAAAAGGCTGGCTGAGATATCTTTGGGGCTGCACCCCTGACAGACAGGGAACCCTGACAGCCCCTGTGCCTTGTCACTGGAGCCCAGAACAACCCTGAGCAGCCTCTCAACAGGATTTACTCCCAAATCACACCAGATGTCTCTTTACATAATATGCTTTTATCTCATGGTCTGAATCTCCTCAAAAGAGAAAACAAAAGAAAAAAACAAAAGAGGTAGTATCTGGGTAACAACAGGAGATGAGGAAAATGGATTCAGGGAGGCAAGAAGTTTAACCTGATGGCATTCACATCAGCCCATTAAACTGCTCTTGCAGTTCTCAGCAGCATTAGCCTCTGGGACTATAAATTGGAATTCCTAATTTTTTCTGATTTGCTACAGCCCTAATGCTTTAATCCACCTTGTTTTCTCCTCCAGATACTTCTCTCCTGATCTCATTGTTGCCTGATTAGAAGTAGTTGAAAATAATCAAACATCCAGGGAAGAAGGAAAAGGAGCATCCTAGTGAGAGGCTTTTTTAGAAAATGGGATTACATTTGAAAAAAAGAGTTCAGTTTTTATGGAAGTAACAGTCCCATGAGTTTCAGCAGCTGAGAATGGATTTACTTCTCTCAGTATAAATTGATGCTGTTTCTCCCCAACGTGCGTCATCATTTCCTGTTATTTTGAGGATGGAACAAGGCAACTGAGAAAATTAATGCACTATATATCCATATCCTCACTTTTAGGATTAAAGATTGCTGTCAATATAGCTAACTCAGGGCCAACACTTAAAAAAGACATTTAAAAAAATTAACAGCAAAATACATTTTTCTTTGCTCGTGTTTTTGGCCAGTTGAAGTCCCTCCAAGGCATGCTGTGGGTGAGCAGCAGTGGCTGTTTGGCTGTGGGGAGCAGGGGGTGCAGTGACAGCCAGGGACGGGGCAGACACGGACGGGGACAGTGCTGGGCCTTGGGAGGGGCTGCACCGGCTGCTTTTGGATCTCCAGTTTAGACCTTCAGTTCACCCAGCAGCCTCACAAACAGCCAGCCCTGCTGTGTGTACTGTGCAAAGGGCTTCTCCAGCATCCCAGCCAGCCTGCAGCACGAGCAGGATGGGACCTGCAGCGTGAGCAGGATGGGACCTGCAGCGTGAGCAGGATGGGACCTGCAGTATGAGCAGGATGGGACCTGCAGCGTGAGCAGGATGGGACCTGCAGCACGAGCAGGATGGGACCTGCAGAAATAGCAGGATGGGACCTGCAGTGTGAGCAGGATGGGACCTGCAGCAATAGCAGGATGGGACCTGCAGCGTGAGCAGGATGGGACCTGCAGCACGAGCAGGATGGGACCTGCAGCGTGAGCAGGATGGGACCTGCAGCAATAGCAGGATGGGACCTGCAGCACGAGCAGGATGGGACCTGCAGTGTGAGCAGGATGGGACCTGCAGCACGAGCAGGATGGGACCTGCAGTGTGAGCAGGATGGGACCTGCAGCAATAGCAGGATGGGACCTGCAGCGTGAGCAGGATGGGACCTGCAGCACGAGCAGGATGGGACCTGCAGTGTGAGCAGGATGGGACCTGCAGCAATAGCAGGATGGGACCTGCAGCAATAGCAGGATGGGACCTGCAGCGTGAGCAGGATGGGACCTGCAGCAATAGCAGGATGGGACCTGCAGCGTGAGCTGGATGGGACATGCAGCACGAGCAGCACCCTCAGGCCATGTCTGAGTTCATGGGATGTGTCATCACCGCAGGCACCTCCCAGGGTTTCTTTGCGCTTCCATCCTTTCCTCTCTGCCTGCACCATTTCCTTTATTTCAGATGTGGATTCTTAGTTTGGGAATGCTTGATGTGACTCCAGCTTGGCACCTGGTATCTGGAGCACAGCAGCTGCTGCACAGTGCAGGGAGCCAGTGCAGGGTGCTAGTGTAGGGTGCTGGGTGCTGGGTGCCAGTGCTGGGTGCTGGGTGCCACCGCCCGGGGCCAGTGACAGCTGCAGGAATGCCACACCCCTGGCACAGTCCTGGCAGACCCGGGGCTCGCTGGGGGGGTGCCAGCTGCCCCCTCCACCGCTGGCAATCCTCCCTTGTGGCTGTTCCATTATTTATCAGCGTTGCCCTTTCCTGTTCCAGCACCAGCTCCCCTGGCCACTGCACACCCCGTGTATCGCCCGGCGCTTGTGTTCTCCTCTCCAGGTAGAAAAATCAATCAGCGGTTTTCACTGTGCAGTAAATGTCAATTGTGCAAACATTACAAACCCAGAAACATCTGTAACTATGGAAACTTCACAGGCAATCCTCATTTCAAGATAAATTATGACAAGAAGCTTTTTATAGCTGTTTTTAAAGAATAAACATAAATTAAAACAAGTGTTTTCATAGGCACAAGTTAATTTTACTTTTTAACCTTTAGTGCTATAACTTTTCAAGACATGTTTATCAATACTGATGTAGAGAAAAATGGTATTTTATTGATACTTGCATCCTAAGAATTGGCATCACTATTTGTATTGCTTCAAAATGTTCTGCTAGGACAATCTCCACTGTATTCCAAAGGGGAGAACACTTTTCAGACGACTAATGGCCCACCCTTAGAGTTTATATTGTTATTTATACTTTTTGCTACATTTTACAGATATAAAAAAAAATCATCAAGTGTGTGAAAGGAAAACTCAGTCACACCTTTCTTGGAGCCACTGGGACACTGCAGAATATGAGCACAAGGCCTGATCCCAGCCACAGATTTGGGAAGAAATCTGGGACTTGTTCCTTGCCCTCTGCACTTGCTCACTCCTCACAGCCAGTGTGAGGTGTTAGGACTGAGCAAAGGCTGGGGATGAGTGACTCCCTCCTCTCTTCTTCCCTTTATGATTTGCAAACTCTAATGCATAGAACATAAATCCTCGGAGATAAAATTTGCTGTTACTTTCAAAAAAGAAGAAAAGCCTAATCACTGAAGGTGTTGCTGTGATAGCTGAACTGGCAATTTATTTTTCATTCCTTGTTTGTGGCACATAAACCCTGACACGGTTTGTCCTCAGCTGTCAGTGTGTGCCTGCACAGCTGTGAAGGTCCAATTGCTGAGTCCCTGGTAGGCTTCAACACTTACTGCTCAGACTCGTTCCTGGCAGCCCAGCAGTGTCTGCTCTTCATCGAAGAAAATCCTTGGAGATAAAACCCTGATGCTGTTCTGTTCAAGAAAATAAAACGTTAAGGACAAGCTTATGTTCCTATGTCCACGGGAGTGTGGGCTGGGGAGGGAAAAAGGTTGTGCTCTGTTTGCAAAGACATCTCTCAGCATCCTCACAGCTCTGTCCTCCAACAGGATGGGACTCCCGACTCCTCTGCTCAAGGGTGGGATCAGACCTGCCATCCGCTCAGGGAGATGTCCTGTGGGATCAGACCTTCCATCGGTTCAGGGGGATTTACTAAGTGACCAGCGTGGACATGGAGCAGTGACCAGCATGGACATGGAGCAGTGACCAGCATGGGCACAGAGCCGTGACCAGCATGGGCACAGAGCCATGACCAGCATGGGCACGGAGCAGCGACCAGCATGGACATGGAGCAGTGACCAGCACGGGCACGGAGCAGTGACCAGCACGGACATGGAGCAGTGACCAGCACGGGCACGGAGCAGTGACCAGCATGGACATGGAGCAGTGACCAGCACAGGCACAGAGCAGTGACCAGCACGGACATGGGGCAGTGACCAGCATGGACACAGAACAGTGACCAGCACGGACATGGAGCAGTGACCAGCACGGGCACCGCGGGCTCGGCCAGCGCTCCCCGGCAGCCAGCGCAAGCACGGCTGTTTCCTTGGCTGGGTTTGTGTCTTCCTCCGACAGGAGTCTTTGGAAATCAGGGCAAACGATGAAGCGAGTCAGTGGGCAGAGGGCCGTGGCTGCTGGGGCTCAGACTCCCTCTGCCTGCGGAAACACAAACAGGCTCTGGTGGAGAAGATGCTCTCGCCGGTCCCGGCAGCTCTGCCCTCCGGACTGTCCGATGCTGCGGGACGGGACAGCGCTGTCCCCCGTAGAAACCTGCACACGGTGGCACTGCTAAAAGCACCACGGTCTGCCGGAGCCTCGGCTCGGATCGCGAGTGTCCTCCAGGCTTTTAGGACGTGAAAGACTTGGCACACACTCCACGAGGAGCAAACTTGTTAACAGTGGCCTAAAAACGAATGTGCAAGCAGGATATGTGGGCGATTCTACCAGAACTGCTCAGCACGATCACAGGGGTAGAGACGGCACAGGCCAGGGGACAAGAGGACGTGTGGCAGCATCATGGAGCCCCTGGCTGGGGCACAGGACAGAGAGCTGCTGTGCCCTCAGGCCTGGTGCCTGGGGATAAAATACAGCATTTGGAAGTCCAGACTAGAAAAGCAGTGTATGACTTTGTGACCCTGTGATGTCCTGGAGCACAGGAGAGGAGCAGACCAGCTCCATCCCAGCCAGTGTTTCCCTGGCATTTCACCTGCCCTTGCAATGATGGCTCAGGATCAAGCTGGCAGAGCATTCTCAACAATTCCAACACCTCTCCCACAAGTGACCACAGCCACCCCACAACCCATTGCTGCCTCTAACTTCTCTCATCTTCCTCTACACTGCCTCTCTTTTTGCCCACTTTGAGCAGTTTCTCGGTATTTTTTTTGTTTGGGTACCCATATGACTGTGTTATGGTCAGCAGGCAGTGGCACCTCACTCCCACTCTTTTACAGGTGGTTTTTTTGTGGGTTTTGGTTTGTTTGGGGGGTTGGTGGTTTTTGTTTGTTTGTTTTGCCTTTTTTTCCTTTAGCACCAACTCTCTCTTCCAACGGGGAACTGCAACTGACATCAGCTGTAGACTTTGGATGAAGAACAACTAAAAGCTGTTTGAAATCCAGGTGCATGCTATGGAACACTGCATCCCCTCTCTCCCACTGACCCTTTCACAGACCTCAACAGACTTACAGGAAATTGTTTCCTTCCACACCACCTGCTGCCTCTTTCCCACCACATCACCCACTCAGTGTTTGGTAATGCCCCTTCGTCCTGGCTGGGGGGCAGAGCCCCTCTCAGGGGTAAGTGCTTCCTCCTCCAGAGTTACATAAAGGGATTTTAGCCCCACACACGCTGCTCAGGGGATCAGGATAATGCACTGCAGATTAGAAACACCAGTTGGATATGTCACATTAAGCCTGCTTTTAGTTCCCTCTCGCTGTGTGCTGTTATTCTGGCCAACGGGCACCAATCCCCCTGGCCTCACTCCCTCAGACAGGCACCTCCTGCAGGGCTGAAGGACAGAGCAGAATTTCCAGCTCTTTTCTAAATCTAGGTCTTCCACAGGGGCTGCCATGTACCAAGCCCTTAAATGCAAGCTAGGAAGGCACTTTTCAGAATAAAAGGGATATTTCCACTGTAAATTGCACAACCAATACAGCTGTAAAACACAAAATCTAATTTTAAAGTGTCTTACTGAAATCAGACAAGTTGCAGCTAACTGTTTGCAGAATGTCTCCAGACAATGCAGACTCCATGCAAGCTGCTGGGCAGCTTCAGGAAATCAGTGCTCCTGGCTTGGCTGCTTGCTGGCAGCATCCTCCTGCCTCCAGTGCATCCCTGTCCCAAACCTGCCCTGGGGTGTCTGGGTGTGAGAGGCAGGCAGAGCAGTCACATTTGTCACAAGGTGCTGCTGACACCCCAGCCCTGGGGCGCTGGTCACACAGAGCTGGAGTTCCACAGAATCCTTGAATGAAATGGGTTTAAGACAATCAATCCCCTGGGACCCCTTGCTGTGCAACACAGGGTGAGCTGTGGCAGCTGATCTCCTGAGCTGCTCTGTGAGACTGCAATTCCAGCTTGTTTGAAGTGCACTGTGATGGCTTTAAAATGAAGGAGCCTTGAAAAATAAACCTGGAATACTGTTCTAGTGGTGTTTTAAAACATAATAAATTTCCAAAGAGAAGACTCGGCAGAGGGGAGGTAAAAAGATTTTTTTTTTTTGGCACTTACACTGCAACCAATTTAAATTAGGTAACTGAATATCTATAAATTGTCTAATCAGGTCAACTTTCATTGCAACCTCGTCCTGAATTGCCCCAGCAATAAGCTTTCTTCAGAGAATGTCTTTTATACCCCTTGATCCCACACAGTACTTCAAAACGATAATGATCCACTTAATCCTCATAACTGACTTGAGGTTTTCCAGAAAACACCGTGACTTCAAACAAACACACTTCCTGGGAATGCATGTCTCTATGTATGGAAGGATTTGTCCTGAAAACCATAAAATCTCTGCAACAGAACTCTGCAATACAGTTGCACAATGATATAAAAGGTGGCTTCAAAAGGGCAGTCATGTTTGCTTTTCATAAAATTAACTAAGAATTAACTAAGAAAAAACAATTTTGTTAAAATAAACTTGCCCCCTCATTAATGAGAAATGAGGGCTGACATGGTCACAGGCCCATCTGGCCAGAGCTCAAGGAGTGCTTGGACAAGGCTCTCAGGCACAGGGTGTGCAGGGCCAGGAGCTGGGCTTGGTGATCCTGGGGTCCCTTCCAGCTCAGGATGTTCTGTGATTCCTTCATTTCCACTGCCCACTGACCCCCTGCAGCAGCTGCTGCTGCCTCTGGCCCATCACACCTGCAGTGTCCTTCCTCTGCCCATTGTTGCTGAGCACCTCAGAGCACCTCTGAGCACCTTTGAGTACCTCTGAACATCTCTGAGCATCTCTGAGCTCCTCTGAGAACCTCTGAGCACCTCCAAACACCACTGAGCATCTCTGAGCACCTCAGAGCTCCTCTCCCTCCTGCCACCTGCCTGTCCAGTCCTGCCCCCCAGGCCTCCTCAGCTCATTGCCCCATTGCATCCCTGACTTTGGATGGGTGGTCCCTGTCCCTGCCTCGTGGTGCTCACCTGGGTGCCCCCTGCTCCCATGCTGGCTAATGGGGAACTGTGCTAACTGAAAAATAACAAACCCAGGAGCAATCCACCTTTCTTGCCTTGTTTTAGGCTGAGTTATGTCCCCAGTGCACCTGCAGGTTGGTTGTGTTGTCACGAGCCCAAGGGACACAGGGACCACCGAGAGACAGAGCAGCCTGTGTCAGGGCTGCCAGCTTCCAGTGCCCTGGGAAGCTGCAGGGTAACAGCATCTGCCCTGAGACAGACACTGATTGAGCAAAAACTGACTGAAATCAATTCTCTGGAGGACATTCCTGCACGGTAGTGTTACCTCTCCTGCGCAGCCTGGAATTCTGCCACCATCATGACCCTCTCCCTGTGTCTGGGCTCCTGCTCCCCTCTCCTCTCTATATGGCTTTACAAGTGGCAATTAGAGCAATTAAAAGCAGCAGCATCATGCTGGCACAGACCTACAGGCCCAGGTCACTGGGATGCCTGAACCCTCCTTCTCTCACAGGCAGAGCTGCAGCGTCAGAGCCTCGAAGCGGCGAGCAGCAGTGCAGGAGTGCCTGGAGGGACAAGCCCTGTGCCATCAACAGCCCCTGTGCCCAGGGACAGGACACATTCCCTGGGAAGGTCTCCTGTGGGGGAAGCCTGGCACTGGCACTGGCATGCTGTAGGAAATCATGGAATTATGTTGAGAAAGCCCTCTCAGACCATCAAGTGCATCTGTTCCCCCAGCACTGCTAAGGACCCCAGTAATCCACGTCTCCAGACGCCATGTCCATTGATTACTAGGAGGAGAAACTAGAAAAAAAGGACAAACAGGAGGCCAAAAACCTCATACTGAAATTCTTAATTTCCTCTCCGATTCGGCCACAGGATCTGTCCCTCCCCAAAACACTGCAGCTCCCAGCACAGATAAACCCTTTGCCTTCGTTTATCTGCTCAGAAACAGATCATCACTCCCCAAATTAGGGCAACCCTGCAATTAGTCCTTAATTGCTTTTATTTTTTTCCTGCCATTCCAACTAATTAGAATTACCAGGCAGTATCTTGCTTGCTCACCCTGAAGAGGATTTTGGTTTAGGTGAGGGCAGCAGTCAGTCTGACACTCCCTGGGCTCCCCCAGGTCTGCAGCACTGGGGCATCTGGAGCCCCTGGGAATCCCCCGAGGTGAGGAGCATCTGCCCCGAAGCCCCAGGAGTGGTTTGGGGGTGGATCTCCTCAGCCACAGCTTGGGCAGGCCCCTCAAGCACCGCCTGAGGAGCCAAACGTGCCTTCCCAGGACACAGGGGATGTGACAAGACGTGCACCCGAGCAGTTCTGGGGATCCCGGGTCACACTGGGCTGACGTGGGGGCTTGGGGCAGGACGTGCCACTGCTCACAGTGCAGCCCAGCAGCTCGCCAGGAAAACGTGTCCAGCACTTGTGTTTGCTCCCCCCAACACTGCAAACCTTATCCTGTACAGGAATGCTTAAAAACAGTGTGCTCACACGAGGGGGAAAGCTGTTCCTGGGGCGTTCCACTGGGCTCAGCAGACACAGGCACCACCTGCATTAACCCATCACAGCATCTGTGCTTGCAATTTTCCTCCTGGAATCCCAGGTTACCTTCACCCTCAGTCTCAGCTCCCTGACATCTTGGTTATTACATAGATCATTTTTATGGATTATGTCTCGCAAGGGCAACATTTTAATGAATAGTGGAATTAAATGTTTGCCAGAATTTTTTATATAAATGATCAATTACCGCTGGGTGCATTCATCACATTTATTAGCTCCTTCCAGAAACATTTCTCATAACTTGCAAATCGAAATGAGGCTGAAGTTGAATTTCATTTCTTTTTCAATTGCCCGTAGTAAATACAGTTCTTGCACATAAGCCAGTGGGGTTTTCATGTAATTCTTTTTATGACACGGGATAAAATTCTTAGTAAAATACTTATTCATTTGAGCCTGCTATGGTACCAGCCCTATATTCCCATGGGTTTTAGAAAACCATTACTAAGGAGAAAACTTCTAAAGAAAATTCTAAATGTTCACCATTTGTAGCTGCATCTGAAAGCAGAGGCCTTTTCCACAGGGCTGTTTCTGTAGTGAAGAAGGGAGCTACTCCTTCTCCCACTGCCCCTTCCCAGCACATGCTCCTATGGCTCTTCCTGCACTTGTCTCCTGCACCACCAGAGTGGCCAGCAGCCCGAGTGACCACCCGTGGCCAGCAGCCTGAGTGACCACCCGTGGTCAGCAGCCTGAGTGACCACACGGGCTGTCCTCCTACTCTGTGCTGGCTCAGGGAATGTTCTCCATGGGGTCTCATTCCACAAGAACCACCTTTACAGCCTCCCCAAGCACGCTGCCTACTCGGGGGCTGAAGGGATGGGGTTAATTAGTCCATGTTGATAAATCATGGTGGGCTCTGGGAGTGCTGGGTGCATGAATGTGCACATAAATAATATACAGATGTCACATCCCAGCTGGGAAAGTAGCCACTTTACTCCTGACCCAGCTGGTTATCCCTGGCTCCGGGGAGTCCATTTCTCCGAGTTGTGTTCACAGCTCTTCCAGCCCGTGGTGCACTGGAGTTCCAGTGCTGTGCAGCAGCCCTGAGGTGACACAGTTCTGTGTGGGGCCAGAGTGGTTTCAGCCCCACGAAGGTGCATCAAGCTCTGAGGGCTGCCAACAGCCTCTCAGAAATGGCCTAAGAATAATCAGTGAGATGGCTGATCAGAGGTGTTTGGAAAAAGCAGAAGGTTTTAATTAAAGTGAAAATAACAAACTGTACAGAGCAAAAGAACAAAAGCCATGCACAGTGCAGGGAGGTCCCATGCACCGGCTCAGACATCCAAACAAGCCCTGAGAAATCTCTGTGCTCTCTCTTAAGTATTCAGCGATGCAGGAGGGGTTTTTGGCTTGCTGCCCAATAGAAAACAGCCACATTCCTTGAGGAACAGCTCAAGGACCCAACGGGTGCCTTCATCCTGGCACTGGGCCAGTTATGGTGACAGAGGCATAGAAGTTTCTGGTTCTTCTTCCTTAAAAGCTCAGGAGTGAAACTGAAACTCTTTTCCTAATATGGGAACACCTGCGCAGGTGTGGGGTGCAGGACAGCACTGAGGGGTGTGTGCTCCACACGCTTGTGAGCAATCCCCATTCCTGCCATCATTCTGCCCCCAGGAGCTGGGGCTGGAGGGGATCGCATTTCACAGAGAGATTGAGAGTCATATCATGTGCTACTGATAAACATCTGCATTTGGTGATAATGGAAGTGAGAAATAACATGATAACAGATGGAGAGATCACATCGAACAGGAACTGGAGGTGGTTTTTCTCAGATTGGTTTCTCAAATCGGATCCATCCCTCCAGTGGATTGGTTGTGGAATAACATTAAAGGAAAACCCAACCCAACAGCATGACAAATTATGTTCTAAAATAGAGAGAAGTGCACACTGATTGTATCAAACATTGCTTAAAAGCACATAGCTCTATCCCAAAATTGTTTCCTGATGTTGCCAAGCGGTTGCCAGGCCAGCCACAAGAAGGGGCCGCAGCGGTGGGCGGGGAGCCGGGTCAGAGCT